>OX328125.1:84892621-85370237 GCA_946811695.1 Gonocerus acuteangulatus
TATAAGGAAGGCTATAGAGGATGGTATTAGGAAGGATATAGAGGGTGGTATTAGGAAGGATATAGAGGGTGGTATAAGGAAGGATATAGAGGGTGGTATAAGGAGTATATAGAGGGTGGTATTAGGAAGGATATAGAGGGTGGTACAAGGAAGGATATAGAGGTGGTATTAGGAAGGATATAGAGGGCAGTATATGGAAGGATATAGAGGTTGGTATTAGGAAGGATATAGAGGGTGGTATGAGGAAGGATATAGAGGGTGGTATTAGGAAGGATATAGAGGGTGGTATAAGGAAGGGTATAGAGGGTGGTAAGAGGAAGGGTATAGAGGGTGGTATAAGGAGGGATATAGAGGATGGTATTATGAAGGATATAGATGGTGGTATTAGGAAGGATTCAGAGGGTGGTATTAGGAAGGATACAGAGGGTGGTATTAGGAATGATGTAGTAGGTGGTATTAGGAAGGATATAGAGGGTGGTTTTAGGAAGGATATAGAGGGTGGTATTAGGAAGGATATAGAGGGCAGTATATGGAAGGTTTTGGAGGTTGGTATTAGGAAGGATAAAGAGTGTGGTATTAGGAAGGATATAGAGGGTGGTATTAGGAAGGATATAGAGGGTGGTATAAGGAAGGATATAGAGGGCAGTATATGGAAGGATATGGAGGTTGGTATTAGGAAGGATAAAGAGGGTGGTGTTAGGAAGGGTATAGAGGGTGGTATTAGGAAGGATATAGAGGGTGGTATAAGGAAGGGTATAAAGGGTGGTATAAGGAAGGATATAGAGGATGGTATTAGGAAGGATATAGAGGGTGGTATTAGGAAGGATATAGAGGGTGGTATAAGGAAGGATATAGAGGGTGGTATAAGGAAGTATATAGAGGGTGGTATTAGGAAGGATATAGAGGGTGGTACAAGGAAGGATATAGAGGGTGGTATTAGGAAGGATATAGAGGGCAGTATATGGAAGGATATAGAGGTTGGTATTAGGAAGGATATAGAGGGTGGTATGAGGAAGGATATAGAGGGTGGTATTAGGATGGATATAGAGGGTGGTATAAGGAAGGGTATAGAGGGTGGTATAAGGAAGGTAATAGAGGGTGGTATAAGGAAGGGTATAGAGGGTGGTTTTAGGAAGGATATAGATGGTGGTATTAGGAAGGATTCAGAGGGTGGTATTAGGAAGGATACATAGGGTGGTATTAGGAATGATGTAGTAGGTGGTATTAGGAAGGATATAGAGGGTGGTTTTAGGAAGGATATAGAGGGTGGTATTAGGAAGGATATAGAGGGCAGTATATGGAAGGATTTGGAGGTTGGTATTAGGAAGGATAAAGAGGGTGGTATTAGGAAGGATATAGACGGTGGTATTAGGAAGGTTATAGAGGGTGGTATAAGGAAGGGTATAGAGGGTGGTATAAGGAAGGATGTAGAGGGCGGTATATGGAAGGATATGGAGGTTGGTATTAGGAAGGATAAAGAGGGTGGTGTTAGGAAGGATATAGAGGGTAGTATTTTGAAGGATATAGAGGGTGGTATAAGGAAGGGTATAGAGGGTGGTATAAGGAAGGATATAGAGGATGGTATTAGGAAGGATATAGAGGGTGGTATTAGGAAGGATAAAGAGGGTGGTATTAGGAAGGATATAGACGGTGGTATTAGGAAGGTTATAGAGGGTGGTATAAGGAAGGGTATACAGGGTGGTATAAGGAAGGATGTAGAGGGCGGTATATGGAAGGATATGGAGGTTGGTATTAGGAAGGATAAAGAGGGTGGTGTTAGGAAGGATATAGAGGGTAGTATTTTGAAGGATATAGAGGGTGGTATAAGGAAGGGTATAGAGGGTGGTATAAGGAAGGATATAGAGGATGGTATTAGGAAGGATATAGAGGGTGGTATTAGGAATGATGTAGTATGTGGTATTAGGAAGGATATAGAGGGTGGTTTCAGGAAGGATATAGAGGGTGGTATTAGGACGGAATTTAGAGGGTGGTATTAGGATGGATACAGAGGGTGGTATAAGGAACGATATAGAGGGTGGTAATAGGAAGGATATAGAGGGTGGTATACGGAAGGATATAGAGGGTGGTATTAGGAAGGATATGTAGGGTGGTATATGGAAGGATATAGAGGGAGGTATAAGGAAGGATATAGAGGGTGGTATTAGGAAGGATATAGAGGGTGGTATAAGGAAGGATATAGAGGGTGGTATAAGGAAGGATATAGGAGGTGGTATGGAAGGTGGAATCAGGAGGAAGATAGGAGGCGATATGAGGATATTGGAAGCTTTCTTTTTTTTTCTTTTAATTATTTTTAGGTAACTTTTAAAGTACGTATATTGTTGGCGTTAAATTAAAGCAGTTAGTACACGTATTTGCTTTTTCTTTCAGTATGTCCCTCTAACTATAATAATAGAACGAGAACATATGTTTGAACCAAACATAGAAGACGCTACTTTATTTGCTCCTCCTAAAAGTGTTAATTTGAACAGTGCAGGGCAAGGTTTTTGCGATGAAATTAGTAAAACATTAGTGAATGTTGATAGTGAACAAATTATGAAGAAGAAATCCTGGTTTGAACTTTGTGAAAATTCTGAAAACATGGTAAGTTCAGTACCAAGATATCTTGTAGTGAAAATGGAAACCATGGAAACCACAGGTAAAAACTTTAACCTTATTAGTCCATTTATAATTAATAAGTGGGTTTGCTCCTTCTCAAAAGAAATTAAAGTTCGAAAACAATATAAAACTGGCTTACTTCTCCTGGACTGCCCCAATCATATCGTTGCAACAAAAATACTTAAGGAAAAACAATTTAACGGCGTCAATATCTCGGTTGAAGCTCATAAAACGTTGAATTATTCTAAAGGAGTTTTCTTCTGTCCGGAGATCAGAGATCATTCTGAGGAAGAAATTGTTCTTGAGCTGAAAGATCAAGGAGTAATAGGACTGAAGAAAATAGGAAAAGACCCCAAGAAATCATGTTTATTCCTTGTGACATTCGACACTCCAGAACTTCCTAGCCGGATCTATGTTGGCTATCTATCAGTTACTGTAAGGCAATATATCCCTCAGCCGTTAATATGTTTTACTTGTGGACTTTTAAATCATCATATGTCATCCTGTAAGAAGGATCCTGTTTGCAGGACCTGTAGTGAACCGCGACATGATGGTCCATGTAATGGAATTAAGTGTTGTTTGTGTGAAGGTAACCACATTACCACTGCAAAAACTTGTCCTGTTTACTCTCAAGAATATGAAATTAAAAAGCTAATGGCCTGTAACAAGTTAAGTTACCCAGAAGCTAAACGGACATACCTGAAATCGAAGCAAGTATCTTATGCCTCCAGAGCAGCGAGTAAAGTACAAGAACCCGATAATTCTCCTCAATTAACGGAATTGATTCTACAAATGAGTAAGAGGATGGAGGTTATGGAAAATATGCTCCTGAAATCTTTGGTTCAAATACAAAAACCACCCACAGAAGAATCGTCGAAGAAAAAAGTTAAGGACATTACTCCTCCGACTAAAATCAAGGATGTTAAATCGCAAACCATTAACTCCAAAAACAAGAAGAAAGAAAATGGACACGAAGAATCACTGAAGAATGACGAAGATCACGTGCCGCCAATATCTAGTGACACGGAAACACTCACAGAACTAGATGACTCAAAGATCCCGCCTACTGGAAATCCAAGATACAGGAATCGGAAGAAAATCACCTAGTTTTTTACAATTATTACTTTTTTATTGTTTGTATATTATTAGTTATATCCTCACTTTATGATTTACTCACTTATTAATTTGTTTATTCCCCTCTAATATTATTTTACTTTTTTTTTTGTTTTACTTACAGGTTAAGCAATGGCTATACTCCAATGGAATATAAACGGTATTCAGGCGCATTTGGGAAATCTTAAATATTTATTGAACGAGAAAAAGCCCCTAGTTGTAGCTCTACAAGAGACTCACTTAACACCTGGTAAAGACGTCAGCTTATTCAGTTTTACAACTTATAGGTTAGATTACTTCTTGGGAGGTAGAGCTTGTGGAGGGGTAGCTATATATGTCAATAATGCTATATACAGCGAACCTATCCCGCTAAGAACAACACTCCAAGCAGTAGCAGTGTCAGTACACCTGCCTTTCAGAGTCACAATATGTTCCATTTATCTTCCACCCAGTGAACCACTTGACATACACGAAATTCAAGACCTACTGACCCAACTACCACCACCATTTCTTCTTATGGGTGATATTAACGCCCAAAGCACAATGTGGCACTCACCATCATCTAACAGTAAAGGAAACCAGCTCAGAAGTATTTTTGAGATATTTGACCTGATTCCTCTAAACACTGACTCACCAACACACCTTTGCCCCAGGACAGGAACTTTAACAAACATTGACGTTAGTCTTTGCACTCCGTCATTAACCACACGCTTTTCCTGGGATGTCGACCAAGATTCCCACGGAAGTGATCACTTTCCAATCCACATTTCATTCAACAATCAAACACCTCTCTTCAATACAGTACCTCGATTCAATATTAAAAAAGCAGACTGGAACTCCTATCAAAATTTCATACATAACACATTAAACTCCTTGAATGTAGACTCCTTAGACAAACTAACCTCTGTTATGTTACAAGCTGCGGAGGTTAGTATTCCCAGGACTTCACAGACGTACAGACGATCACCCGTTCCTTGGTGGAATGATGAATGTAAAGTAGCTGTAAGAGACCGAAAAGGCGCACTCTATTTATTCCGCAGGGAACCGTCATTCAGTAACCTTCAGGATTACAAACGAAAAAAGGCCAAAGCGCAGTGGGTTATAAAGCAGAGTAAAAAGCAGTGTTGGGTGAATTTTGTATCAAGTCTTTCAGAAAAATCTAGTACAATTGATATATGGAATAAAATTAATCAAATCTATATATATAAAAATCACGTGTCTGTCTGTTTTTCTGTTTGTCTGTTTGTTTGTTCCTTATACAAATCTACACCGTTTGACCGATTTTGACCAAACTTGGAATAATGGTAGGTCTTGATACGAGAAATCTCCTAGGCTAGGTCAAAGAAACCTACCAGCTGTCTGTCTGTATGTTTGTCCCTTATACAAATCCACACCGTTCGTCCGATTTTGACTAAACTCGGTACACATCTAGATCTTAATCTGGGGAGTGTCGTAGGCTAAGTCAAAAACGTCTACCAGCTGTCTGTCTGTATGTTTGTCCCTTATACAAATCCACACAGTTCGTCCGATTTCGACTAAACTCGGTACACAGGTAGATCTTAATCTGCGGAGTGCCGTAGGCTAGGTCAAAAAAATCTACCAGCTGTCTGTCTGTATGTTTGTCACTTATACAAATCCACACCGTTAGACCAATTTTTACGAAACTTGGTATACATGTATGTCTTGATACGGGGGGTGTTATAGGTTAGGTCAAAGTCGTCTAGGGCTCACAGTTGGGAGGCCACGGGTTAATAAAAGTTACAGATTCGTGTTATTAGATTTTAATAATACTTATTTGGTTTCTAATTTATTTAGGCTTTTCTATATGCAGAAAGTAGGTTTAGCATGGCACGCCGGGTAACGGCTAGTAACTCATAAAAAATATCGACCCCCAGTGACTGGACTTGAACATAACGGGACCATCATTACTGACCAACAGACTATGAGTAATATTCTAGGAACATACTTTAGTACCATATCTAGTGACGACCACTTTACACAACCTTTCCTGGAACACAAAAGGATTACTGAACTTACTGCCGTTTCTACTGTTATACGAGACCACCCTCTAAATGACGCATTTACTTTACATGAACTTAAACTAACCTTAGACAATGTACGGCTAACTTCTCCTGGACCTGATCAAATCACATACGACATGATACAAAATTTACCCAGCGATGGCCATTCTGTGCTGCTTCGTTTGCTTATTGAGATGTTCACGAACGGTACCTATCCTTTTTCTTGGAATGAGGCTATTGTCATTCCTGTGCCTAAACCTGGGAAAGACATAAAACAGCCCTCCAGTTTTAGACCGATATCATTACCCAGCTGCATCAGTAAAATCATGGAAAAAATGATTAACAAGAGACTTCTGTGGTTTCTTGAAAATGGTAACTACTTGTCACCATTTCAGTGTGCATTTAGACCACATCATTCGACGATGCATCACATTGCAAGAATGGAAAGTGACATATTAAATGCATTTCTTCACAAACAATCAGTGCTTGCCGTGTCATTTGATCTTGAGAAGGCATATGATACGGTCTGGAGAAGGTTAATTATCTCACACTTGAAAGACTGGGGCGTAGAAGGGAATATTATTATATTTTTAACTAATTATCTTTCCCAGAGAACATTCCGAGTAAGGATAGGTACAGCTTTGTCAGATGCTTTCCCTCAGGAGAATGGAGTGCCTCAAGGGGGTGTACTGAGCACAACGTTGTTTAACATAGCGATGAATTCAATCACGAGCTGTATCCCCAACGAAGTATCATACTGTTTGTTTGCTGACGACTTACTCATCTACACTACATTTTCGAACATCGCAACAGCACAAATACACTTACAAAAGACAATAGATGGACTCGAAAAATGGTGTTTTAAAACTGGTTTCAAGTTCTCAATTGAAAAAACCAAACAAATTATTATTACAAGGAAAAGGACGAATTTTTTAAGTAACTTAACTTTAAATCAGACGAACATCAATATTACTAACACTCTGACATTTTTGGGACTCACTTTTGACAAGCGATTAACATGGATTCCTCATTTGAAAAATATTGTCAGTAAATGCAAAAAATCCTTGAATCTACTGAGAATACTTGCTAATACAAAATGGGGGGCTGACAGAAGTATAATGCTTAACTTTTATCGTTCCTTCACCAGATCACTGCTGGATTATGGGTGTGTAGCTTATTTTTCTGCCAGCAAAAGCTCACTCAAAATCCTAGACTCTATACATCACACAGGTATAAGAATTGCAACTGGGGCTTTTAGATCAAGTCCTGTAGACAGTCTCTGCGTAGAATCCGGGGAACCTCCATTGGAGTATAGTCGGCGTATCCTCAACTTGAAATTTATCTTCAAATCAAAAGCACTAAACAGTCCATGCGTAACTAAGTTTTTAAAAAATCCATTTCTAAATAATTATTTACAACATAACCCCCGAGCAAAACCATTAATTATTCGTCATTTATTAGATACTAACACTTCAACATCATTACAAAGTCCTTTGTACACTAACACAATTCTTCCACACCCCCCATGGAGGGTAAAGAACATAAACATTAATCTGACATTAACTCAATATAAAAAGAAAGACCCGACTTCTTTGATTATCTACCAAAATGTTTTTAAATCAATAATTTCAACTAATCCCCAAACTTCGTTTATTTTTACCGACGGATCCAAAATAGATTCAAGGACAGGTGCTGCAGCTGTAATTGATAATACGCCATACCTGTTAAAGCTACAGGACGACTCCAGCATATACACTGCAGAACTCCAAGCCATACTTCTAGCATTTTCTAAATTACAGGACACCACTAGACATGAGATTATGATTTTTACAGACTCATTAAGCTCTTTACTCTCCATGCGAAACATTTACATAAATATCTAGAGATAAAAAAAGTCGAGAGGCTTTTCTCATTCGCTCTCATTCGCGACCATGACAAATTTACCGAAGGCGAATAAACTAAGTGACAAAATGTTCGAAAAAAGAGTGATTTTAAAGTTCTTATACTTATACTACTTAGTTATACTTTCTACATTAGTATGAATAAAACTAGTTATTATTGTATGTTTTTTTTTAAATATTAAAATCTTCATGTCTTAATACAAGCTTTTTTTTTCCTGAATGACAATATCCTTCCTTATACCACCCTCTATATCCTTCCTTATACTACCCTGGTCGTTTCCTGAATTATAGGAATAAATCGTAGTGATAAATTTGGAGAATCAATTAAAACCAGCAACTACGATTAAATAATTGTTGATCGTGAAATCAGCAATTACGATTAATTAATTGTTAATCGCGAGAGTTCGCAACTACGATTAATCAATTGTTAATCGCCGGATTTCACTACAATTAGATTTTTAATCGTAATTGAGAGTTGATGCGATTGAATTTTTAATTGTTAATCGTCAATCGCCTCTGCGATTAACCTTTGCCCAACTCTGCTGCAGATGCGGCGCTAAGATAGCCAACATTTGTTGATGCGCCGTAAAAAAAAAAAAAAAAAAATGCTCTTTTGAGAGCATGAGCTAGAGCACCTTTCATCCCTTCAGAATTTCCTTGTAAGTCTTGTAATGTTCTGTCCAAGGATTTCAGTGACTTTTTATGTGCCGAAGGACATTAGTCCCAGAAGGTAATTTTAGCTTGTTTTATAATAAAGATTGATTAAATTAATGTTAAAACATACCTGCTCTATTTCTCCTATGTAATTTAAGTTGAGGACTTGGTATATATATGTCAAACTCTTTGTTGGGGCTGCTATGAGTGCAGTACCAGTGTCGATGAATGCATCACAGGATGCAGAACAGAGATCATTTCCTTCAAATTGGATTCTATATGAAGAAAGATTTCACATATAGCAACACATGCTGTGACATTTTTAAAAGTAATATTTTAAAACTCTATTGGAAACTCACGTTTTTATTTTAATCATCCAATTACTTTTGCTTATTAGTTTGTGTGAATGTAATGAACCTGCCTGATAGTATTGGTCGTTTCTTCCTCCAAATAGTAGTTCTCCTGCCACATCATTCCTGCAATGACAGTTTATTAAAATTTAATTTTAAAATAGGAAGATCAAGCACTAATCCTCAACAAACAAATTATTTATTGGGTAACATTTAGTAACGAAAGCTTACATTATTAAAATATGCGACTCGCTAGAGCTACACCATCATAGCGTGTTTAATTTCCTATATCTAGGGTCATTTATTATTTAAATTTTAACGTCCATTATTATTAACTGTTGGACGGGTTATCTATAGGTTACCACCCTTATCTAGCCAGGATAGGGCTGATGTATTTTCTTTTTTCTAAAGAAAACCCACCAAGAGAGAAAAGTGGGAATCGAACCCACGACAAGGAGTGTTAAGTTCTCACGCATTAACACTCACGGCCACCGGGCCTCCTCTAGACTTCTTATAACCTTCCTAAGTCCAGGTTCTCATTAAATAGTGTTTCTATAACAATGCTGCTAGTTCTCATTCACCTACTCTACCGTTCACACATTCATTTAATAGGTCATGGGCAGTGGCGGCTAAAGGGGGGGCTTGGGGGGCTGAGCCCAAAGAATGAAAATTCACAATATTTTTCGATTAAGTTAGAAAAAAAATGTTTAGACAAATTAATAGTATGTAATAAGTTCTAATTAATGTTTTTTCTTAGTTTATCAAATACTTCCTTAATGATTTTCTGGTGCCTGGTTATAAATATGAGATTCTACCCCCCTAGGCTCGGCGGTAAGCCCATACTAAATTAGCCCCCAAGAAATTTTGTCTAGAGCTGCCTTAGGTCATGGGCCCAGAATGTATCGCTTGAAGAAGTGCAAAGGCACTTTCAAACCCGCGCAGGATGGCGGGATTGGGACTATGTTCGTCGAAACGACAAACAGGTAGCAAAATGTGTACCAAACGGCAAGGTTGTTATCCAGGGTTAAAGAGTTTCCACGTAAGAACAGAAAGGCATAAAATTATTTGGAAACCCGCTTTAGAAGCGCAGCACTTGATAGTTCTTGCTATCAACTAAAACTGAATAAAATTTAGAAACGAGAAATTTCCCTTACTTTCCAATGAACAAAGAGAACTCGGGCCTATCCAGAACGCCTCTGTCAAGCATTGTGAAGAAGGGCGGGGTCATCTTCAGAGATTCTGATGGAAACCCAAGTCCAAACACTCCATCCGGCGAGGTCTGATCTCCATCATGACAAGTATTGTATCCCATTGTGGCCAATAGCAATTCTACACCAGGAACACGGGTTTTATCGAACTGTAATCATACCATTTTTTTTTGTTATTTATTTATTTAAATTATAAACTAAACATTTTGGGACGGGATTTTTTTATTTATTTAATGCTTTCAAGATTTGAATCTTTTACCATTCGAAGAGGGTACTATATATTTTCTTCTTTTAATTTCTTTAATCTTTCATCTGTTCTCTCTTTGACGACTCAGATATGCTTGATATTCGCATCCTTTAGACTAGCAAGTGGAGGGAACCTTACTGTTTTTCTTTAAGAGTTGTGAAGATTCACAGATAAAGTTTTTCACTTCTACGACATATCTGTCATGGTTCACATGAACCGTTGCGTTACTTCTTTAAGCAGGCCTTTCAATATGTAGTCCAACTTGTGGTCCAACTCGTGAATGGGCTTGGATTGTTGGAAGTCTAGTTGGACTCGGCATCCCACTGGCCACGGAGTTGGAGCGTGAATGGCGGAGTCGGATCAAAGTCTTCCAACATATCTCAGTCAGTGCTTGACCTTCGGGCGTCTTTGGCAGAGATGGGAATATAAATAAATTCGTATTCATTCGTGCATACGAATTTATTTGTATTCACATATGTTAAATATAAAAATACAAATAAAATTTGATTCGCAAATTTTTCTGCGAATACAAATAAATTCACAGAAAAAATTGTAAATATTCACAAAAATGTGAATATTCTCAAAAAATCAAGTGATTACAAAAAAATCACATTAAAATATATGAATACAAATTTATTCACATTATAATTTGTGGGGGTCTCCCGTGGTCTAGTGGCTATCGCGCTTGATTCATAAGCGGGAGATGGTGGGTTCGATTCCCACCTCCGGCAGGAATTTTCTCATCTCAGGGCTCGCTGGGAAAATTCCTCGCAGCACCCTGGACGTCGGCGCTAATGACCTAGATGTAGATGCGCCGTAAAAAAAAAAAAATAATAATAAAATAAAAAAAAATTATAATTTGTGAATAAAAATTTATTCACAAAAAAATTCGCAAATAAAATATGAATTTTTTTCGAATTAACGATAAGATGATATTACTAAAGTCATTTTAAGTTTTTTTTTTTGTTTTTTTTTCGCTTAACGTCTAGGTGATTGAAGGTTGTACCCAATCCTGCCCAATACCATCTTCTTTATCCTTCCTAATTCCACCAGGTCTAGCCGCAACATTCATAAAAAAAAAAAAAAAAAAAAAAAAAAAAAAAAAAAAAAAAATAAAATCACCTTAAAATAACTTTCGTGATATCATCTTATCGTTAATTTGAAAAAATGCAGAAATTTATTTGCGAATTTTTTTGTGAATACATTTTTATTTACAAATTATAATGTGAATAAATTTGTATTCATATATTTTGATGTGCATTTTTTTGTAATCACTTGATTTTTTTGTGTGAATTTATTTGTATTCGTAGAAAAATTTACGAATAATAGTTTATTTGTATTTTTATATTTAATATACGTGAATACAAATTAATTCGTATTCACACTTATGAATACGAATTTATTTATATTCGTATTTACAAATATATGAACTACGAATAAATTCGTATTTTTATTTATAAATAAAATTATGCCCATCTCTGATCTTTGGTCTGCACTCTATAAATTTTTCGGATCGTGAGTGACGTACACAGTTGTCAAAACAGACTAGGACTAAAGTTTGATCGCAAGTTGGATAACAAGTCGGTACGTGTGTGCAATTGACTGTCCAACTAGCAGACCTACTAACTCGGACTACAAATAGGAACGTAAATGTCCTTTTTTAAAGATAATAAGTTTTTCGTGAAACGATAGCTTATCCTGGAAACATTTTCTTCTCATAAGTTTCAATTATAATTACTCGGATTTGCTAAAAACCAAGCTTTTGAAGAAGAAATTAATATTATTATTATTAATTTCTTTGTTGCTGTCGGCTTTATTGTGCTGCGTTATTTATTTTGTAGTAGTCTGCTAGTTTTTTTGGGCAAACAACTACAAGGTTATTATGCCCTGTAATGGCATTCTCAATCATCTATTTATTTTGTGTTCCTGAGCTTAGAAACGTTGTCGAATAAATTATTACATAATAAATTTACATAAACAAGAAATTGCAGTTATGTATTTAAATAAAGTCATTTACCACCATTGTAGGATACATGAGTGTTCCGGAAATTTCGCAAAACTCCTTCAACATATCTTCCTTCTTATAAAATATAAATCTAAGTACTGCCATTCCTTCTTCAAGCCAAATACAATCATTGTCATTTTCAAAGTACTGGTAATCTGACACCAAACTATTTTCTGTAACAAGAAAGATTATGCCGAAAGTGAGGTTAAAACATGTATCAGTATTCACTACATTTAGATCTGTCTATAATAATATTTTATCTAATTGTTAAATCCTCAGTTCGGCCACAACATTTTGTGGACAGACAAAGCCAAATTCACACGAGATGGAATAGTCCCAATTCGCAAAATTGGTCTCATGTTAATCCTTGTTATGCAGAATTTCCGACGAATATCTTCTTCAGGCAACTACGATTCCCGACCAGCCGACCTATTGCATTGGAAGACGTTCCGCTCTCACACGGGAAGGTGTGTTTTAAAAACTGTGTACAAATTTTATAAATTCTCTTCACAATGGATTTATTACCTAGTGATATGTGCTTTATAAATACATAATGTATATCTAATAACTGAAAGGCATATCAAAGAAAAAAAAAATATTAATGAAATTATTACTAAATTGTTCATATTTTGTTGATTTGAGTAAGGTTTAAAAAAAAGTTCCACAAACTTCCAGTTCCAAATATTCTTTTTTTAAAAAGCCTTAAGTTTCTACTTTACTGTCTTGACACTTTCAGCTCCCCCTTCTTCCCCCTTTTAATGTATGATAAATTTAAATTTAGATAGAACTGAAGAATCCGTGGCGCACAGTGGGCGAAAATCACCTTTTAGGTGGACAAAATTAGAAAAATACTTTCACTAAATATCGTCTAGTATTATTTGGAAGAAGGTAAAATGTAAATATTTACTTTCTTGGATCATCAACGGGCGACGGAAGGTATTACTAATCGGACTGTAAGAAAGGGACCATTTTCCCCAGTGATTATTGCAGTGCTGTTCTTGTAATTACTTTTCCACTTTTTTAACAGAAACTACACGACATTGTTTCAATTTCATGTTACCGATGTGTATGTAATTAGCCACTTCAAGTGCAGTTTACCATATGATCAATTTCAAGAACTGGCATTAGAAGATGAGGCTGACGATACTGACTTATCAGAAGAAAGTTCTGTAGGATGTAGCAGTATTGAATCAAACGATGATTGATGGATAATTCGTTTTTAGTGCGTAATATAATTGTATATATTTGTTATCATTAAAAAAAAACAAGTCAGTACAATTACTTTTTTCTTTAAGTTGCTAGTCTATTTTTGTTATTTATTTTCGATACATGCAAAAAGTTACTACTTAAATGTTCCAAAAATTTACAAAATGTTTTCCCAATTTTTATCTATTATGTCCAAATATTTGTGTGTCTACAACATTTGTATATTGGATATACTAAAAACAATGGGTCAATGATTTTTTAAACATTTTTTCCCTATCTCAGTGACCTCAAAAATATTGAAAAAAAAAAACACAAAAAAATAATTTTGTCGCTCTAAAAATGGATTGCTGCCCACTGCTAATGGCCCAGATTTGTTGAAGCGCCGTAAAAAAAAATAAAAAATAAAAAAAAAAAATAAAATTAGCAAAGGAAATCTTTTAGTGCCAAATATCAATGATGATTTGGAAATCACAAAATGTGACGTATCTCTCAAATGAAAAACTTTTCCAATAATTGTTTTCAGTTAATTTTTATTGCTTCTGGACTGCAGAATGGGTTTCCACAGTTTGGCCCATAAATAATGAATAATTATTCATTAATTATAATTTATAATTTCTTCACACAAGGTATTGGATAGAAACAAAACTACATTCCAGATTTTTTGGCGAAACTGAGCCAATCATTTAGCGTACCCATCTATTTGCATAGATTGAATTGTAACTAAATTTAGACGTTTTCCTGTAAGTACTGAATCTGTAGTCCGTTAGGGGGATGAGGAAAACAATTGCGAAAAACGAGAAATGCGTCGGTTTCATCGAGAAAAACAAAAGTGCGTTATTGGACGTCCAGAAAGTATCTTTTATCAATAGGTTTGGTGATTTAAATCATTGTTTTCTTGAAGGAAATTTTGTCTATTTTATCGTGGCATAATTAGAATTACATTATCTTCAACGGTTTTTGGGCAATCTTTTCTTATTCAATGAAAAATATGTCTACTTTAAAAAAAAAAAAAACAGAAAATTGGACAAGCTCCTTTTCCATTCGGAATTGGACTATACTTTAAATGAACTTTTTTGTTGGAAATGATGTTTAGAATCACCTCCTGAAGTGTGGCTACTTAGACCTGAATATACATACATAAATATATATATATATATATATATATATATATATATATATATGCTAGCTGACAACCCGGTGCATACTTTTATGCAGTTAATTAAAGCACAGTTCCTGTCGTACTATAACTTATTCATCGATGATAAGTAATCAAAGTATAGTGTATCTCGACACTTGGGTGCTCCGGACCAGTGTCAAAAAACATAGGTAGTCTATAGATAACCGGTTTTTGGGCAATCTTTTCTTATTCAATAAAAAAATATGTCTACTTTTAAAAAAAAAAAAAACAGAACATTGGACATAGCTCCTTTTCCATTCGGAATCGGACTATACTTTAAATGAACTTTTTTGTTGGAAATGATGTTTAGAATCACCTCCTGAAGTGTGGCTACTTAGACCTGAATCACCCTGAATATACATATATATATATATATATATATATATATATATATATATATATATATATATATATGCTAGCTGACAACCCGGTGCATACTTTTATGCAGTTTATTAAAGCACAGTTCCTGTCGTACTATAACTTAATCATCGATGATAAGTAATGAAAGTATAATGTATCTCGACACTTGGTTGCTCCGGACCAGTGTCAAACAACATAGGTAGTCTATAGATAACCCAAAAAGAAACAAAAATTAGCTTAGCCTGCAGAACAGGCCACTATTGAGAATAGCAACCGGCAACTTGTCTAGGTCGTTATACTCTGCTCGATAGTATGAGCAGAGCATAAATGATATCCAACTTAAAGTATCATTACAGGATCCCAACCTGTATGGATAGCAAGAATGGAGGAAATAGTAAAGAAAAGCCACTACATTTCTTCCCGCAATACCAGAACAGGAATGTTAACGCCTTATAAATTCTAATGGAGAAGTCAAGAACAAATTTCCGATAGAACAAAGTGATATGTGCATCATGTAATGAACCGATTTCTGTGCGGCATATCTTCGAGTTTTGCAGGTTATACGAAGAGGCCTAGAAATGAATGAAATTCCAAAAGATATCTCGGATGCACTTGCAGACAACGGTGGACAAAGTACTAAAGTTCCTCAAAAAATCAAAATTATATATATATATATATATATATATATATATATATATATATATACATATATATATATATATATAAATTTAAAGAGAAAAAAAAATAACAAAATAAAATAAAAGAAGTACACAGCTTAGGTGGGTTGAGGTTTCTAAGAATCATGATGAGTGACATAACTTTAACTTAACCAAGTTTAATAAGGACATGATGAGGCGTACCTGGTGGGTTCAGGGTGTGCAAAATTCCCCTCTTTTTGGAAGAAAAGCAACCATTGTTAGTGGGAATCGATCCCACGACCTTAGGCCCGTTAAAACTTAAATAAAATAAATAAATACATTATGTTGCTTACTTGGCTCAATTTCTGAACGCGCGAAAAACCCAGAAAGACTTGTGTCCAGTAGAAATGTAGTTTGTTTTCGATGGGAACATCCCAGTTCAATGAAAGCAAAATAATCAACCTAAAAAATAACATTCCTGTAAAAACAATATTCTGTGTCAAAATTAACTTCTCCATATTTAAATTGAATACAATTGTTTTTGTTTTAGCGCGGTTCCTCCCTCCCTCATAGGGAGGAACCCCGCTTATAGGGTTGATACAATGAAACAATCCGGAAGTGCCGACTAGAAAATTTTGCGTTTCAGAACCTCTGGAAACCGAAAAAGATGGTAGTTCAAATTTGTATATATATATATATATATATATATTTGTCTGTTCGCTCATTTCTGGCTTCCCTGATGGTCCGATTTTGATGAAATTTGGTACAAAAATCCGTCGTGAAAGGTCAAGTTCGTTAACCAGCAAAATCCGCCCACTGGAAGATGGCATTTGGGGCGAAATTCGCGCAAAAAAATCGTAACGCTTACGTTTTTGAGTTCATAAGCTTGTAAGTACTCTTTTCTCTTTCTATAGGCTTCTTGGGCTAGGAAAACGAATGGAACCATTTTCAAGGCGATAGCTTTAACCGTTTTCGAGAAAATTGGAAAAATAATTTTTGAATACCGTTTTTGGTTTGGGTACTTAGAATTACGGGATTCAGTTGAAACATTATCTGCATGTTCTAATTTCATTAAAACTAATATGTTGAAACGGTTGGGAAATCGTGGTAAGTGGAAAGAAACTATTTGAAAGCTTTCTAAATTCTCTACAAAAAATATTCTAAAACTATTTTTGATTAGGTTATGTCAATCGGAGAAATAAGTGCTTAAACTTTGAAGTAATTGATTTCGTTTATTCGAACGGTTCTTTTTGTCTGTTTTTATTCCTTGATATTTTTTAATTACTTATAGTTGGATAATGTATTTGACAATAAAACAGATTAGGCCAAATAAGAAAAACAATTCATTGTTAGAAATATAGCTTGCCAAGACAAAGAGATTCGATGACGTCTTTTGAATATTTTCAATAGCCTTCATGCTGTTGGTTTTTTTATTTTATTTTTTAATTGATTTTATTTGTAGAATTATTACTATAGTAAAAGAACACAGGAATATGTGAAAATTTTTGATATTTTCCAATTCATTGAAACGTATGAAAGAAGTATCGGTAGAAGAGGATTCTAGGGTCTGGGGGACCCGACCAGGTAAAGCCATAAAGCCCTTTGAACAAAGGCCGAGGAAAATATTATGTGTATCTATTCTAAGCTTTTCAAATGACAATACGGATATGAACAGAAACTGCGCTAAGATGATGCATTTCCTGCGAGTCGGACTTTTTTGACTTTCCTTCACCCCAGACACCCTCTGATATTAATCTAAGCCGCTTTGCCATATTTTATATTTAACCTTTATTAACTCAATTCTAAAATAAAAAATACCCCCCCCCCCCCCCCAAAAAAAAATAGACCATTGTTTAAAAATTATATACTTAAATTGAGATATGCTGTATTTTCAAAGGTAAGATACTTAGCCTATTTTTAACATGAAAAATGAACTAATTGACCTACAGAACGTATAAATTGACACCACGAATTCTTTTGTGCGTTGGGTGGTAAAAAGGTTTCCCTGCATAACGCCATTTTGAATCCAGAAGATTTTTCGAGATTCCTCCCCTTCTTTAATTAATTGTATTATCATAAACTAAATTTCTGCGAAAGGAAACCTCCTTATCACAATTTGCAGTTTTCGAACACCCGGACTAGAGGGATTTGTCATGAGTGTTAAGGGTAGAGAGGAAAGTGTTAAAGGATTCGGAGCGATGGGAAGATAGCTGCTGTTTCACAAGCCTACTAAGGTTATTGTAAGAACGGCGGTCTTCAGGATGACGAGTTCTTTGCCACAAGGATCGAGCTTTTCGCTTTTCCCCAATAAGTTGGAGTATGGCTTTAGGAAGAGAAGGGATTGTTGAAGGAACGGTTCTTTGCTGAAAAGGAGTGGATGATTTCCAAGCACATTGGTGGATTGAGGTAATAAAGGAATTTACAGCGTTATCTAGGCCTTCAGGAGTTTTTAGAGGGATCTTGAGGTCAATTGTTTCTTCAAGTAAAGACCTGAAAAGCTTCGAATCAATTGTTCCATTGACAAGGGAGGGAGGACTTGCTTTTGGGAGGGGTAGACGAGAAAGGGAGATAAGTAGAGGTGTATGATCAGAGGAGAAGTCATTTAAAGATGTGATTGAGGAATGAACTGAGCCAAGTCCGTGGGATATGAAAAAATCTATAAGATCGGGAATTCGATTCGGATCTGTTGGCCAGTAGGTCGGGGAATTAGGGGAGATGGTGGAGCAGGATTTCGAGGAAAGTACAGAGATAAGCGAACGACTGCGGGAGTTAGTTATTCTTGATCCCCACTGCAGGTGTTTCGCTTTGTAGAGAAAAGAGGAACCTGAGGAGTTAAAGAAATTCAGGTAGAGGTTTGTTTGGAGGACAGTAAAGGGCACAGAGCGTAAAAGAAGTAGGGAAACAGGTTATTTTTACACCAGAAGCTTGGATAGATTCAGAGGAGTCTAAAGGGAAAGGGTGATGAGAGATGGTGCTTCGGATAAGAATGGCAGTACCACCATGAGCTTTGCCGCCAGGATGATCAGTTCGGTATGTCAGGTATCCCGTCACGTAAAAAGATTTTTTCTTAGTCAGTCGTGTTTCAAGAGCTACGTCAATTTTCATGCATGTTATGTAGTAGTGTAGTCAGTTTATTAGTGTGTTCTCGAACACCATTAGCATTCCAGAGGAGAATGGACAGAGGGGAGTCAGGTAAGGACGTCATTTTGATAGGATTGGGGACAATTTTTTTTTTTTTTTTTTTTTTTTTTTTTTTTTTTTTTTTTTTTTTTTTTTTTTTTTTTTTTTTTTTTTTTTTTTTTTTACGGCGCATCTACATCTAGGCCATTAGCTCCGAGGAATTTTACCAGCGAGCACTGAGATGAGAAAATTCCTGCCGGAGGCGGAAATCGAACCCACCATCTCCCGCTTATGAATCCAGCGCGATAGCCACTAGACCACGGGAGACCCCCGATTGGGACAAGTGTTGTAATTATTGTGTTCAACAGTGTTACTAGTGGAGTAACAATTGATCGGAATTCGGAAATGAAAGAATTTAGAATCGATGTGAGATCAGTGGAAGAGGAAGGTTGTGGTATATGAGGGATGGTATTACGTGATGTGTGTGGTGGCACATCAGTAAGTGGATTTTTCGGGGGAGGTGGCGATGCATGATCGGTGGGTAGGGAATAAATTATTAATAAATTTATCAGATGTGGTGTCTGAAACTCTACATACATAAAATATTGTAGTGTTTGAAATATTAATTATAATAGAATATTTATACATTTATTTGTAACTTATGTTTATGTATTTGTGTAACGTAAGTTTAGTATTTTGTAATAAAGAAATTGTAGTTATAACTTAGGCAATTTTTATAAAAGCTAATATATCATCCCATATAAGTCACAAGAAAGACAACAACTGATTAACATAATTATGGCACTAACAAAAAGGAAAAACAATTAATACCGTGCAAAATAAATTATATGCAAAAATCAAAACACAAAAAAATCCGTTTAAGATAAATTATTTCATTAATTGTAAACTACTGGCATTTAGAAGGCATTTGAAGCATTATTCTATTTAAATTAACGTTTATTGTCATAAATAAACGACCGTAAATGATGCGGGCTCATGAAGCCACCCCATGTGTATTAGTCTTTAGGCAACTACATTACTTCCCAAGATGTCGTGTGCTCTTGGAGCCATTGACCCAAAAAACATTTTTTCGCATGTAAACAAAGAATGAAAGAAACATTTAGGGACAGAACATTGTTAGTGCACGTGTTTCAAACAATAAAATTATGAACAGACACACAAATACACATATATATATATATATATACAGCGTGTTACGGGTAAAAGGATCAACCTTTCATGAGGTGATAGTATTCACCACAAGCGTAAGTATATTCAAATTTCGTATTTTCTTATGTCGATCGCAGTTTTTGTATGAATAGGAAATGTGTTTTAATTACCATAAACGATACTTAAAACCATGATCGACATAAAAATAAATATACACAAATTTAACCACCAAGTAATTCCAAGCCATAACCCGTAAACAAATATTTTTTGTATTATATTCCCTTTTTTGGTAAAAAATACAATAATTGATCAAGTTAATATATTTTAAAAATTAAAAAAATAAAATTTATTTTTTCCACATACAAAGGTCTGTCTAGCTAACAAATTAATTACTGTTGATAAGACATTACTTATTTGGTTTCGAATGAATCGGAATTGCCACTTTCTTGTTCAGTGACGGGATCTTCACCAACTTCGTCGGTGGTGTTGTTGGCACTAAAATATTCATAGCTTCCTCCGAAAGGGGCTTTCCTTTCTTCTTTCACTGCATTCTATGACAGATGATAAAAGGATCAGTCGGGAGAGCGTATGATCCTAAAGTTAAATTTCGAAGCCTGTTTCCGTAACACTTATATTTTTCGATTTTTGTAAAAGCGAGTATCAATGATAAATTCCTTTACCTCTGCTTTGTTTCAATTCCCACTGGTGTCTTGTGAAGTCGCCGTCTACAAACAATGCTAAATCTTATCGTGGTGTGTGTTTTCTTATAGTTGCAGTCGATTCATTTTTATTTGTTTACGATATTACGCTTCAAAATGTTTTAGAATTGTCCGAATTGTATCGATTTGCGTAACCACGCAGGTAGTTGCAGCCATCCTCTGTTATTTTTTACGAAACTTTTAGTTATTTGCCTGAAATACTCCTATGTACACCTGTATTTTCCTAATTTCTACGGTCTGAGAAGCGTGAACATATCCTGGCCCGATGTGGGGAAACTGACCCCAGATTCGAATTCAGTGATCCTCAAAACCATGGAAGCTCTAGTTATTTATTTTTAAAGGACACCATTCAAAATTTTACCTTCAAATGCTCTTCAACCTAACATGCTGGGGTCAAACGGACTCCGGATTCGTATTCGAAATACATAACAATATATGTATGGTGTCATTGGAACAGACTATTTTTTTTTTTTTTTTTTTTTTTTGTGCTTGTGCTATTATCAATAAATTAATGAAAAATACATAAAAAGTTTACATTTTATTCAAATGATATTAAAGAATGTTTGTGTCTGTAAAAATATATATCTGAACGATGCTAGTATTCTTTAGAATGCATAATAAATTGTTTAATCTCTTTTTAACTACGTTCTTGTTAGAATTTAGCATAAATATACCACAGGGCAAATTATTTGACCACTTACATTTTTATCTTTCTTCCCTCGACTAATAAAAGATGGCATTTTGGATGTAATAAAAAAGTTTAAAAGTTGTCTGTACAATTCCGCATTATCTCTGAACTCTTCAATCCCCAGATATGGCCTCTGCTTTATAAGTTGCAATCTGAAAAAAACGCCATGTGGCAAATTAATTACTTAATGTCTTTGTGAGCTTTTCATTGGCTAGGAGAATGGTGTTAATTGAAGATATTTCTCATTTGCCATCATCTCGCCTACTGTGAGTTAAATTAGGAACCTGCGAGCTGAACCTTGAAAGGGTATTTCCATTCATTACACTAGGCTGTCGTGATTATTCTTTTCTACACTTTTGACGTGCGTCTCAAGGGAACTAAGTAGAATTTGAAGCGAAAACATTATAAATTTTTTTTATTAATTGCAACTAAGCCAGAAGCAAAATCTTAGAATTATTACACGCAGACGCAGACCATATGATGTATTAACTCTAATTATTAGAGTTAATACCTTTGAATGTACTATTTGTAATATTATTGGTAATATTTAAATAAATAGTTCTGTTTCTGATCACTTTCCGACCAAAACTTTCTTCAAATCTTCAACGATCCTACCAGATACCGAAAATGGCACCGATAATATATATATATATATATATATATATATATATATATATAATAGAGTCTCCCTTATCCGGCTCTCTCTAATCCGGCGGTCTCCCATATGAATGAGTGACGGATCCCAAAACTCGCCGGAGCTGCACCGGTTCGAGGGTTCCTAGAAAATCTTCTCTTACTAGCTAGCCAAACATTTGATTCGTGGTATTTAATTGAATGGAAGTCAAAGAAGCCATACATGTTCCGTTTTAGAGGCAGCAACTTGTGATTCGTGGTATTTAATTGAATGGAAGTCAAAGAAGCCATACATGTTCCGTTTTAGAGGCAGCAACTTGTGATTCGTGGTATTTAATTGAATGGAAGTCAAAGAAGCCATACATGTTCCGTTTTAGAGGCAGCAACTTGTGATTCGTGGTATTTAATTGAATGGAAGTCAAAGAAGCCATACATGTTCCGTTTTAGAGGCAGCAACTTGTGATTCGTGGTATTTAATTGAATGGAAGTCAAAGAAGCCATACATGTTCCGTTTTAGAGGCAGCAACTTGTGATTCGTGGTATTTAATTGAATGGAAGTCAAAGAAGCCATACATGTTCCGTTTTAGAGGCAGCAACTTGTGATTCGTGGTATTTAATTGAATGGAAGTCAAAGAAGCCATACATGTTCCGTTTTAGAGGCAGCAACTTGTGATTCGTGGTATTTAATTGAATGGAAGTCAAAGAAGCCATACATGTTCCGTTTTAGAGGCAGCAACTTGTGATTCGTGGTATTTAATTGAATGGAAGTCAAAGAAGCCATACATGTTCCGTTTTAGAGGCAGCAACTTGTGATTCGTGGTATTTAATTGAATGGAAGTCAAAGAAGCCATACATGTTCCGTTTTAGAGGCAGCAACTTGTGATTCGTGGTATTTAATTGAATGGAAGTCAAAGAAGCCATACATGTTCCGTTTTAGAGGCAGCAACTTGTGATTCTACTAAGAAAATAAATGTTTCTACTACAGCACCTGCGGCTGGAACGCGTCATTTTAGCCTGTCTAGTTCGAAAATTCTTCGCGGTTGGAGTGTTAGTTTTAAAAGTAATTTTAATGATATGTACCATTTTAAATATTGCATATTTAAAATGGTACGTGCTATTATATCTTTAAATAATTAGGTTTCTAGGGGTGGACAAGTGGCTAACGCCATAGATTCATATGCGGGAGAAGGTGGGTTCGATTCCCACCGGTGCACAGTGTAACGTCCAATAGACAAAAACCTAAATTTTTGTTTTCTTATATTTAATTTTTAATCCTCTAGCTAAGTTTAGAAACTATTCAAGGAATTAAAATCGTATAAAACTAATAAATATTAGTTTTATTTTGATCAACAAACACATTAGCAGTATTATAAACAAGGGAAAGTCTTTAAAACCTGTTTCATACAACAATCTGTTTGAACCTCTGCCGTTGAAGATAGGACAGTGTTTTTATTAAGTCATCCGAAGGAAATTACTTCAAAACTATTCCTTTTTTATTTGATATTTTTGATTATGGGTAATTACTCCCTTATTATTTATCCTGAATTATTCTTCATTAAACTTTGAAATTTTTCTTAAGTACAAAATTTTGATAGACCATAGCAAAAAAAGTTCATCTGAAAACATCCCAAGTTTTTTAGAGTTTAAAGTTGACCTAGAGTATAATGTACTGAGGGCAATTTAGTTTCCCGAAAGTTGCCGATTCCAAAGATTTTTATTTTTAGATCTATCACATAATACAAATTATTTTTTCTTCCAAATTTAAAAAAAAAAAAAAATGTGGATAAATCCAAGAAAACGGTATTAATCCTTGGGCAAATGATTCAATTTAATCTGCAGGATGCTCCTAAAGAAATATTAAACAATATTAAAAAGACTGCCAGTTTAGTCCTATATTATGTGTAAAAAATGTGGGAACGTGTTCACCGCAGAGAAAAAATTCTGATATAAATACTGGTAGAAACAATATATCAACTTAGAAGAAATTGTTATTAATTTTTATGAAGAAAAAATATGTTCACGCCCCGCTTCCGGCTTCCTTAGAGGCAGACATTTAAAAGAGTTTACAGCGTTGTGTGAGAGATCGAAAAAACGCCGGGTTCTTCTTATATCTGGCCCAGAGCTTTCTTTACGGAGAAAAAATATAAAAAGGTAAAGCAAAATCTCGATATACATTCTCAAGAATTCAAAAACGATTTAGACTCAGAATTAAGAAGTTATTTAATAATTTCAAAGAAAATGGTAAAATATAATTATTCTATGGCAATATTACTATAAGTATAATTTACTACTATACTATTACTACATTATATGTTACCGTTATAATATATTTTATAATATTGTTATTAATAATATTATTACCTGGTATATTATTTCTATTAATATTGGAAATATTACAATTAATATTATTATAGCCGTATATTATACATTATTATACAATTGTTACGTTGTTTTGAGTTGATTTCAATTAATACAAATGTTTATTTGAAAATAACTAGTGGTTAATGATTTTTGTTAATAGTCTTCACTACTTCGTTACACTGTGCGGCGGCTGGAATTTTCTCATCTCACGGCTCGTTGAGAAAATTCCTAGCCAGACCCTGGATGTTGGCGCTAATGGCCTAGAAGTCGATGAGCCGTAGGGAAAAACAAAACAAAATTCATTCGTTTTCTCTAATCCCGCAGTGCCCCGGTCAGGGATATATATATATATATATATATATATATATATATATATATATATATATATATATTAAGGTGTCCGTAAAACTCGATATTGGAATTTTGTCGACAGGAACTGCACAAAGTGATCATTCTATGTAGATTTTAAGGTATCGAAAGTTTGAGCACGATTGGAGAATGTTAACACGTGCCGCCCAAAGTTACATGTGTGGGCCGACTATCGGCATTTGCGGACAGTATATCCGGAATTCCAGTTATTTTCTTATGATATATGTGTTAAGCGAAAGGCAATATAGTTCTTAGTAATTTATATTATATACGTGCTTGTTACTACTTATAGTCGAACTGAGCCATAATTGAAATTATGGTATGAGAATTATTTAAGATTTTTAAACTATGAAATAAATTATAATGGAATTGTTGATTTTTACATATATAAATTAATTTTAATATTGTATTGTTTGCCATTTTAAAGAACAATACATAAATGACAAATCTATTCTATAGGTTTGATCAAAGTTTTTTTTTTTTTTTTTTTTTTTTTTTTTAGCTGTTGAGAGTTCTTCGAAGGTATACGGTACCTCTTCTACCGACCGAACCAGAAAAGCTTTGACTGGCTCGACTCCCATATTCTTCAAAAATGGGGGGCTCCTGGAGGAATAAACTTCATTTCCACGCCTGAAGGCATTATATTGCCAATGATTGTTTTCTCTTCTTTCTTGAGGAAGGCGAAGACATGTTTGACGAAGCGTCAGGGAGCTAAGAAATGATCTTTACTTCCAATTACTTATCAATGCCAACAACAATGTGACAAGGTTAAAGTTATGGAAAATTGACTCTCCTGAACAATTATAAATATGTGAAATGGTGTCCTTTACCCCCGGGGTACAGTATATATATATATATATATATATATATATATATATATATATATATATATAATATATATATATATATATATACACACACACACACACACACACACACACACAGACACAAATTTGAACCACTGTTATTTTCGTGATCTATGGGACCTTTTACGTGAAATTTTCTAGTCGGCACTTCTGGATTGGTCATGAGTTCAACTTCATAAACGGGTTACCTTTTTAGACTTTTGCTACTTTAACAGTCCTTAGCCTCCGACAGAAGCTATATATATATATATATATATATATATATATATATATATATATATATATGTGTGTGTGTGTGTGTGTGTATTACGAAGGTTTTATCGATGAAGATTTGATTACATTTTTATATAATTCATTAATCAGTGCAACCTCAATAGCTACATTATTTTTGGAAGTGCTAAACATTTCATTTATGAATTAGCTACAAAGAAGCTCATTATTACAGGAAAAATTTACTCACCGGATAGAATGTGATTCTCCATTTATGAAACATAAGAAAAACAAACCACTATAGAATATAAACTTGATTGTACGCATCATTGTATGAGTTGGATATGACTGTTCAATAGTTTTGATTCCTTACTGATAAGATAAACAAAAAACCCAAAGTGAAGACATAAGCTAACCAAATTTATTACCTTAAGCTTTTAGTACGTATGACTATAGATTAAGTGTTTGAGTGATTAAGAGAACTAGAACGAGCAAGAAACAGCTTTAGAGAAATATATTTTTCAGAAAACTGGTTTCATTTGTCATAAGATATCGTTCACATTGGTTGTTAGAGAGGCAGAAGAGGCTATTTATCAGCTTCCGAAACTAAGACGATTCGCTCAAAACATTTATTATATATAAATTTAATTATAAAATTGGAGGCTCGGTGGCTGTGAGTGCTAAGGCGTATGCACTCCGTGCCTAAGGTCGTGGGTTCGATAAATTTTTTTGAAAATTATTAAATCTTTTTCCTGCCATCCGAATCTAGACGCTTCAGAGAATCTACAGGTATATTTTAGCGCGGTTTCTCCCTCCCTTCATAGGGAGGAACCCCGTTTATAAGGTTGATCTCATGAAGTAATCCAGAAGTGCCGACAAGGAAATTTAACGTTTCAGAGAACGAAAATAACGGTGGTTCAAAAAACCGTTAAGCTTACTTTATATGCTTGCTCGTTTTATAGGTTTCTTGGCCTAGAATAACGAATGAAACCATTTTCAAGGCAATAGATTTAACCGCTTTCGAGAAAAGTGGAAATATTGTTGTCGAATAATGATTTTGGTTAGAGTACTTTGAATCATGGTATTCAGTTATTTTTAATGAAAGCTAATAAAATGTAGAACAACTTTGTCTAGCCTGATTTTCCTTTTTTGTTTCCCCTGTTTATTAAATTGCGTGTAAATAATTCACGAACTTTTAGAATTGAACTTTATTATTATAATAAAACTTTAATAAATCATTAATATTTTATAAAAATAAATTTGAAGGAAATAATCGCTTATTTTAGTTAACGACTTGAATAAAAATATAATATTGGAAAATATCCTAAATTATAAGTTTCGGGGTTTGGGCTTAAACAAAACGTGCTGGGGGGTTTCTGACCCCGGATTCGGATTTAGCAACCTCAAAAACATATAGTAAACATGGTCTGCTCTCTGGGTCTCAAGTTTTTTTTTTTTTGTGTGTGTGGCTGTGTTATTAATGTATTAATATTAAACCTATTCAGATTTGAGGAACTAATTTTGTGTGCCAATACCTGTCTTGTCCACCGTACATTTGCTTCTTAATTAGTGGGACAAAAAAATATATCACGCAGATGCTACACGAACTAAGCAAATACCTCAGCAAAACTATAAACTTTTTTTGATTACCCCAAGTCTGAAAAGTAATTTTTGAGTTAAATACATACGTACCTTCAATGCTCTGATTTTGCTGGTTTTCATATGAAATATTTCCGTTTATTTTTGAATGCGATTATTTCATTAAAGTTAATGTTATATTGTTAATATAATATTAAATTAAACTTGAAGAAAGGTATAAGTATGTCTCCAGAATGAAATAGTGCCTCCCCGAATAAAACTTTTAAATGTACCTTCAAGCTGAAAAAAGCGTATAGACTTCTTATCTTGATGTACTAATGATGTATATGTTGTTTTGATAAATTGCAAATAACAAAAACATGCAATGTAATAATTTTACTTTGGACTGCTTTAATAACTAACTCACAAACAGGTTTTGTATTCAATCGACTAGAATGAAAAAAAAAAAATGAAACAAAAAATCAGGATAAATCTATTTATTGATGAATATAAAAAAACGAATAGGTATTTCAAATTAATTATAATAATAAATTGGTGTACGGGTGTTATTATTTATGTTTTCTTCAATTGATCAAAGGTGACTGTGTTGTCTCCAATGTTAAATGTCGTGTAGTATTTCCCGAGGAACACATCCCCTAGAATGAACAAGAAGTCCATAGAAGGCATGAATCCTGCTACACAGACTTCCTTGCCGCCGTCTTTTACCTGAAATATTTACAAATATTTTAGAGTGCTGATTAAAAATGACATATTTCTCAGTTATGATTCCGGAATGTGTAAACATTTAGTTAAACCGTTGGCTGTCCTTTGCTGCTTTGGACATTTTGCTTTGAGTATATCATTCACGAAAATTGACCTTTAAACAAGTTTTTTAAACCCGAGAATATGAGTCCTGAGGTTCATAATTTTGACGTGCTTCGGACCATGCAAGAAATAAATAATAAGTATAAATGTCCCATTAGTCAGAAAAAGAATACGGTTTGAGGTATGAACGTATTCAGCAACTTATACAGCAGAACTCACAGACATAATTCATTGCAATATCGAGGAGTGTGGTACTGAGAACTCCCCCTTGTGGGACACTTTTTTCTTGTGAGAACTCTACAGATAATTCCGTTCCAATCCTGATCTAGAAGAATCTATTGTGCAGCTAATTATTGACAAACCTTAGCATATTTCTCTTTATTCCCCATTCCGTTAATTTGGTGAGAATTAATCTCCTCCAAACTGCGTCACATGCCTTATCCACATCTAAGGCTACAGCAAAAGGAAATTGCTATTTAAAATGTCATTCTCAAATCTGCATAAAAGAATACATGATCAAATGTTGAACTAGAGAAGAAAAAATATTTTCAAACGTAATTCTTTTGATAAGATTCCATTGTTGCCAGAAACTGGTCCAAAAAAATAATTTTGTAAAATTATTTTCAAATATTATTATTTAAATTTTAACGTCCATTTATTATTAACAACAAATTTTAGGACCGGTTATCTATAGGTTACCGCCCTTTTCTTGCCAGGATAGGGCTGATGCATTTTCTTTAAAATTTTATTAAATTGAATAATTTTTAGAATACTGAACACATGCTAAAACACATTTTGCACTCAGAAAAGGTCGACACTATTTTTCTGTTTGCACCTGATGTTTTTTCTTTTACTGTCAACCTAAGCTCACTTTCAACTATGGCCTATTTTCAAATATAATTCTGTTCAAAAGAGGCCATAGTTGCCAGAAATGTGTCAAGAAAAAATAAAGAATGTTATAAATAAATTTGATGTGATTTAACCTATAAAGCCTTTACAAAGAGAATATATATGTACGATGATAATGCATCGCTTTCAGATGGGAGTAAATGAAATTTAGGAACTTACCTTGATAATATAATCTTCAGGATTTAGTGTATAAGTTTCTCCACCCATTTTAAAGGATACTGGTGGGTAG
Source organism: Gonocerus acuteangulatus (assembly GCA_946811695.1). Taxonomy (NCBI): domain Eukaryota; kingdom Metazoa; phylum Arthropoda; class Insecta; order Hemiptera; family Coreidae; genus Gonocerus; species Gonocerus acuteangulatus. The sequence goes on from OX328125.1 coordinate 84,921,795, forward strand.
CTACTGATTTCTGAGCATTTTACCTAAAAAACAGGATAAATAGAAAATAATTAATGATATATATTGTTTTAGCATGACATATAGTTATTACAGATATTTTGCAACACAGTTAAGATGTTTAAAGAGAAATGTGCATGTTAGAGAAATTTCCTCGATTTTTGTGTTAGAATGGATTAATTAATATTAAAAACTTATAAATATAATCTCTATTTTTGCTCGAAAAGATTGAAAACCCTTTGCGAACCATGAAATCTGAGATTTTAATAACTAGACGTTAGATGAAACTCTGAACTCGAAGGAACTACGTCATCTTAGCGCGTTTCCGTTTTATCCCAAGTTTCATTTTGGAAAGTCTGAAATAAATAAATTTAATATTCTGGGAAAAATTGAAACACCAAATCCAATGAAACTTGGAAGAAAAATTAGATTTTAGGCACCACTAACTTAGCGTAGCGGTAGTATTTTACTTTCCCTGTTCGACTTCCACTCGGAGAGATAAAAACTCGACTAAAAAAAAATAATCAATATAAAACTAACGAAATCAAACGAAAAAAAAAAACGTTCAATGCAGTGAAACTAAAATTTCCGAAGTTTTAAGCATTTATTTATCCGATTGACATCGTCCCATCGAAATTACTTGAGAACCTTTATTTTAAACTGATATCGGATGGTCACCTTCCACTTACCACGATTTCCCAACAGTTTTCGATGTATTTAGGGAAACATATGGCGATCCCAAAACGTTTTAAATCTGTTAATAAAATAATTGTTTTGTAGTACTTCTTTAACTTCAAACGCAAGCAAAATTTAAATATCTTAGTTTATATGAACGTAGAACGCCTGAAACTATATTTATGTTACTATAATTGTTCTAAAAAGTATAAAGTTCATAACCTCTTCTCCTAGTTTCGTTGATTTTTGGTTTCTTGCAAAGAAGAGATCTATTTATGTTTCGGCAAATCAATGCTAAATTGCAAATGCATTCATGAATATTTTCTCTTGAGATTTCAAGGATTTTACATTTGTGTTTATACACTCGAAGCAGAATCCACTCATTCATTCAAGTTTATTCCGCATCTCACGTATATGCCCTCATATCTTTTAAATGTATTAGCACTGTTGGCTTTAGTTTTCAAAAAGAAGGTATATTATTTAAATTGACTTTCTCAGTTCGATGAAATACGCAGTTCAGTCAACGTTTCTGCCTCAATGTACGAGGTTGCTGGCAGATAAGGAAGATCTTTGGTAAAATGAAAAAAGTCAAATTCCTTTACTAATATTTTTGTTTTCGGCGCTAAGCACTTTCAGGACCACCTGCTACCACCTTCAGAGCGTATAAAGTGTTTAGCTTAACTTTTAGGTCATCATCAGAGTTCATATTGAAATATAACATAAATCCTGGAGTTTATGATATAAAATACGGAGAGTAGTTATTTTGTAAGCCCGTGATGTACATTTTTCTTTCTCAATTTGAGAAAGCTATTTCCTTTCTTACTCACGAACAATTAGTGACCTAAAATTCTTGCGCAAACACTGGAACCTTTTAAATCAATTTCACAAGCTTGTGTATTTATAAATAAAAAGTAAAAAAAAATATATTCTGTGTTCATAATACATATAATACTGTGTACATGCACAGTATAATTAATATATCTTGTAGAATCCATGGATATATGTTTGTTCTGGTAATGTGGCGAATCTTGATGAAGGCCATCAAAATACGTGATAATCCAAAGTTTTAAAAATTGGAAAGCATAGTGCTTTCGAGGAAGCACAAAAAAAAATTTGACACAAGTTTCCGAAAGGCAGATTTATATTGCTTAAACTGCAGACGTGATGTCGCTATAGTTCAGAGCTTTTCCTGATCTATGGGTTCTGAAAAGTTGAATTTTCTAGTCAACACATCCGGATTGTGTCATAAGATCAACCTCATAAGCGGGTTTCCATCCTATGGCGTGAGTGAGAAAACGCGCCAGGAAGCTGTAAGAATGCTCCTGTTACAGCTCAAACTGAGAAATTGGTAGAGTATATTAACTAATTCATAATTATTATTTTTTGGCCTTCAGCCTTTTCTATAATAATAATTGTATTTTAATAGTAGCGCTCTTCATTCTAATAAATATACCTTCGAATATGTATTGCCTCTTTTAACAGAATATATAAAATAATTAGGTACGTACTATTTTTTTTCAGTTACACATTTTTTTTAACGTTCATTTTTTGATAAAGGCTTTTCCTGACCCACACCTTACGTCTCTTCAGGCATGTTTGTATTGTATTATCTTTTCTTTGTCCTTTGTTCTTTTATCAGACCTTTTTATTTTCCTGACGGTGTAAAAACCTTGTTTTAATCCGCATTTATTCGGTAAGCAGTACGCAAGAAGATATTATTTGAATATTAGTTCACTCGTTTATTTATTGTTATATATAAAAAATAAATAATAATTGTATATACACAACACGAAAATGATACAATTGAAAAGTAAATGTAGTAATGTGTAGTAAAACGTTTAAGGTGTGTTTATTTTTATATCTATTAATACGAGTATTATGTTACACGCATTGAGAGGAGATCGTTGACCGTTCATATTGCGAAGATAGGGATTGTCAGGGGTCAGCCTAAACCATTAAAACCATTTTCACAAGTAAAATGTAGTTTTATTAAGAAGTAAAGACCGAACCCTGAATGTATACATGTTTCTGGACTACAAACATTCTGATAAAATTTTTACAAATATATTCCTTCCCTCTATGGTTGTAGCCTGTCAAATACTTTATTATTTAAAAACTATTTGATGATACCGTCAATATATTGAGTCCCATCGGAAATTCGTTAATTCGTCTGGTAAGCCGCACTTTTGTCTTCACAGCAATAAGTTTTCTATAATTAATGTGGTGTTAAATAATTTACATTTCGATCTCTGCGCTCTCGTTATTAGATGTCAATATATATGATGGCGCATGATGCTTCATCGAAATGATCAAAACTTTCAGACTATTTATTTATTTATTTATTTTTTTTACTATATTGCTTTTATAAATTGAATACGGTGATGCTCAATGACTGCAGTGATTGCAATAATATTAACCGTTTTAATTTATCAAATTTTGCGTGTTTCTTTCCTCCCTATGGGGAGTAAACACGCTTATGACATAGGCCTGAAAATGCGGACTAGAAAAGTACACCTTTAGGAGTACAAAGCTCATTAAAATAACAAAACGACGGTTAATATATATATATATATATATATATATATATATATATATATATATATATATATATATATATATATATATATAAGGCCGTTTATTGTACTACATGTATCATACAAGGTATAGTATATCACATGTATGAATTATTATATATATATAGGTATAAATAAATGTATATATCATGTGTTGCTCTCTAGCTCCTCCAAAAATGATCCGATTTTGATACCATTTAGTACAAAAACACTTCTTCTTATTTGAAAGATCATGTTCGTTAATTTACTGAGTCCATTTACTAAAACATAGTCCCTTGGCCAAAAAATTTGCACAAAAAAATTACGTTCATAGGCTTAGAGGTACACTTTTTATAGATTTTATAACGCAGGGAAGCGAATGAAACCTTCAAAATAATCTTAAAGGCAACATGTGTGTTTTCAGAAAAAAAGTATATTAAAATAGTTGTCTAATTTTTTGAGTATTTAGAAACGATTGATTTAGTTTGTGATACAGGCAAACTAATATTTTAAATTTTTCTTTACGCTTGAAGTAAAGAAAGGATTAGAAAAAAAAAGTGTTCAGACATCAGCAGTTTTGGGTCTTCCGGATTTTTTTTTTATGTAACTCGAAAACGGTTGGGAAATCTTAATAAGTGGAAGGTTGACATTCGAAAGGTAACTAAATTCTCTAGAAACACGATAAAGTTGGTGCTAATGACCTTAGCAGTAGATGCACCAAACAAAAAAAAAAAACGATAAAGTAATTTTCGTGGGCGTTTTGTGGATGATGTTGCTTTAAAGGTTATTTCTCTTCCAGATATTTTTTTTTAAATATTTTTGCTTTGAAAATGACACTGGGGAAAACAACATTATGGTAACATGCTACGATGTCGCAGTTCCTTTCTTTTGGTGTTTAGAGTTGCTCATAATAAAAATCTATGGTGAAATAGTAACTCATTCATCGAGACCTCTTTAAAAAAAAAATCAATCTACCCGAGGCAGGGCAGTAACTATCCTATCACCACAGGGTAACTATGCAATTATTACGATACATAGAGTTTTACTTACCACTCCCAATTCTCCCTCTTTGTTGGCCCCGATGTCTTTGATGATGGTTTCGTAGAACACGAAAGGTACGACGATGAGTGAGGTTCCCGTGTCGGCGATAGCTTCACATGCACCATCCTCACAAGGAACGCTTACGTTCTTCCCAACTGATATTCTAAAAACAAAAATTAATAATTACAACATATAATGCCACCATCTGCTTATGATAGTATGAGAATGTCTAAAATTGAAGGGACGGATCCCTTTCAAGCTGACTGCCAAACCTGCACATTTGGACGCATAAGGCGTCCAGGCCATTAAAACGGGGCTATCTTTAGCTTGCCTCCCTTCGTAAAAATCCATGGTGGACAGGGAATTCTTTCAGGAGGCTCATAGATAAAAGAACTCACACTCCTGCGGGTAACACTTAAACCCTGCATGTCTCCCGCATGTGAATCCTTGGCGTTAGCCACTTCACCGTGGGGAAACCCCTTGAAGTATGTTTTGAAGAATTTCTCTTGTGGAACCCTCAATGGATGGACCGGACATTACCATAGAACTTCTGAGATAAATAAATAGAAATGAAACATAAGCAACAGCCATGGCCTGCTGGCTCAATGAAAATCCGCCGAGTGGCTCGCTCTCTACTGGGTCATTTCATGTCAAAACGACCAGTGCTATGTGCCGTCATGTCTCAGATATTTTTCACATTTTTTTCGTGAATAGAGATGTATGAGATAATCTCAAATTAATTTTTTCAGATTTTTTTATCAAAAATTGAACCAGGGGGAATTTTTTGAAATTCTTGTTTTTTGCATGATTTTGGTTACTTCCTTTCTGAGAACAGTTTTGAAAAACATTTGTGTTTTACTTTTTTTTCAACAAATCCGGCTGTGCTTGGTATCAAATTAAAGCTAATGCTTTTCTCTATCAAAATAAGCTATAATAGTGATACTATAGGCAATAGTGTCATGCCACTAATTGCGCAAAGTTATTTTTTATACTCTTTCATTAGGTAGGTTCAGTAAGTCATACATCATAGAATGATCAAACAATGTACTAGTTATGTTCAAAAAATAAAAATTGTGTTTTTGGCGGTTAAGAAAAAAAAAATTTCTTAAGAAAAAGTTCACTTAAAATGTCAACTTCGTAAAATGTAAATTTAAAGTTTTTCTGAGCTCAAAGTAACTCAACACATTAATTACAACCAATAAAACTATAACCTATTATATTACAAGGACATTTGACATTAATTTCAGATTATTCACTATTAGGTACCTAATTTTTATAGTGGAAAGTCATATCGTAGTTTCTGTAAATTTCAAATTCAGTTAATTGTGAACCTTTTCATCTATTTTGTATGTATTTCCTGGTTCAGATGATGATAAAGGTACTGGAATATAAAAAAATGTACTTCGGAGTACTCCGTTTCCAACCTGTCACCTGAACAATATTCCTTTCAAAAAGAACAGTATATTTTTTTATTATATCCCCCCTACTTCCATAATACTGCTCAAGCTGGTTGCAGACTCCTCAAAAATAAATTATCTTAAAGAAAAATCAAGTATGATAGAAAGATATCTTCCCTATCATGCCAAACTATCGAATATCTTGTTTTTCAGATTCGAGACTTTGCTCTTGGATTGTGGACGATACGACAGAACGCAAATTGTCGGAGCTCTAACCCCTTTAGGATAGAGAATTATGTCTTAAATAAAGTATCGAATAAGAACATTTTTCAATATACTAGTTCGTCAATGTATTGAATATGTTCGTTCGATAGTTTCCCCGATTTTCATACTCGATAGCTTGACATGGGAGGAAAGACATCTTAAGCAATAATAATTGGTATAACTCACCCATCCAAAGATATCTGCCAGTATCCCCGTGCAGTGACTTGTAAAGGTTTTCCTGATCCAGGGTAGTGATATTCTTCATTGGACTCACCGAATATAATCTCACCACCGACGTCAGACTTAGGATCTCTGGAAAATATCAAAAATATTATTACTATCTGATAACTTATAATTTAATTAAATATCTACCATATTCCCAAGATGAACGTTCAACCTGGGACATAGCATCAATAAAGTAAGGCTGACTCAAGTCCCCTCTGGTGTACAAGATCTGAAGCTAGGTACATACAGTTTTGATGGATGATAAAGAGATATTAAACAATATATTTCATAGTCATAACTGAAAAATACAGATTCTTAAATTGCGTCACTTTAGAAATACTAGTGCGATATGTCGACTATTTTTTTGTTAAGCTAACGTATTCTAAAACATCTGCATTATATTACCTTAAAGGTTTTTAGGAGAAACTACAAATCTCAAATGCTTGTGGCCGTAAAAATATCATTAATTATAAAATAAATAATAAGATATTGAGCCAACGGCCATAGCCACGTTGAATGCACCGGTTCCCGTAGACCACCGAAGTTAAGCAACGTCGGGCGTGGTCAGTACCTGAATGGGTGACCGACCACGTGCTGTTGTCATTATAAAAGGGTGGCAACCTATAGATAGCCCGGCGCTAATGGCCAAGTTGTAGATGGCGCCGTAAAAAAAAAAAAAAAAAAAAAAAAAAAAAAAAAGATATTGATAGTACTATTACTTAGAATAAACCAATTATGGTATATTTTGTATTCATTTCAGTAGTGAATTGCAATGAATATTTAGATCTTACCTGTTCATGTAAAATGATACGGTTGGTTTCTTTATGACTCCCTGATAGACCATATTGTACAATGGTGGTGTGCTTTTGGTTGAAGCAATTTCTGGAAAAGCAAGACCCATTATTCCGTCAGGAGCCAGCCTAAAGAACGGACTACGAGATAGAGAAGTTGCTGCAAGGAACGTTTGGTTTGTCGTTACACCGTCACCAACCTTTAATATAAACGATTTTTTTTTTATAAAATAATAGTATGGTTTCAGATTATGAAAGTTTTTTATTTTTTTCAATTTATTAAAATGCTCTTTGTAGAAGTCATTTTTCTTACAGACCCTAGCCATAAGTACTTTTTCAAACCTATCCCACTTAACAGAAACTTATATCTTACTTCGTAATATCTTTTAGAGGGCTGCCTACTATTTGCGAGATCCTGGCATATGTTAAAAAATGAATTATTCAATTTGCTCAAGCTTAATTTGATTTGGTTGGCAAGAGAACCATTATTCCCCTTGCCAACCACCAAGGATGTATGAAGGAAGTCTCAGGAAGCCGGGCAGGAAACAGGCGAAATATTGCAGAATGGAGAGTTTGAACACCGCTGGAGCGAGAAGACGTCTCAGTAACCAATCATTTCAAACCCAGCGAAGTATCTTTATATATATATATATATATATATATATATATATATATATATATATATATATATGCACAATTTATATTTTCTTTTAGATTTTGGTTTGCATAAAAAATTATAAACTAACAAATATTGCTATATTACCTTAAAGTTTCGTTTTATTTATTTTTAATAACACACACACACATATATATATATATATATATATATATATATATATATATATATATATGTATATGTGTATTTATTTATTTATTTTATATCTTAATAATTTATTTCATTTCTTTTAAAACATTCATATACATTAACATATATATTTTTATATGCAGATTTCTTAATTGATGCCAGCAAACAAAACATAAATATTGTATCACACCATTACACTCAAAAAATTAATAAATGCATTAGAAATTACTTAACAGCAAATTCTAACTATCAAAGCCCTAAATCAATGAAAGCTACATATACAGAAATTTATAAGATCATTAAGATTCTTATAATAGAAAAGCTCCCGGGATTAATAGAGTAAACGCATTACAGATTAAAAATATTCCTCCGATTGGAATCAATAGGCTGCAAGTGACAATCAACAAAATATTAGAATTTCAATATTTTCTCAATAGCTGAAAAAAGCTATTTTTTTTTTTTATTTTTTTTTACGGCGCATCTACATCTAGGTCATTAGCGCCGACATCCAGGGTCAGAAAATTCCTGCCGGAGGTGATAACATAGATAAGAGCGAACAACGTCCTTTACAAAGATAATTGTTAAATCTGGCTCCAAAGGAAACAAAAAGACCTTTCACTAGTGTGATAGTATTTATTCTGTTTTGTAAGTCACGTGTCATAGAAATCACACATACCGTCAGCGAATCTCTCACGATGATGCCTTCCATTTCTCCTGTTCCATAAGTTATCTCTATTTTTTGGTCCGTGACTTTGACGGTTGATGATTTGCCTATTTTGAAGTAATGGTGGTTCCCTGGAAATCATTGGAAATGTAGAGCATAATTATTACATTCGTATATTATAAAGGTTTTTAATAAGTACCCTAAGGGGTATGTTCTAATATGACAGCAATATTATTAAAATATTCTAATTATATTATACAATAGCAAAATCATTTGTCATACATTTACTTATTTCACTCACGGATGATGGCGTGAGCCGAAATTTTTCAACGGAAGATAGACTAAGATTCGAAGATCCAATTACCTAGTATTTATTTATTTTTGGTGTGCCGCTTTAGGGCGATGTACACCTTACATATAGTTATTACATATATACATTACATTGTCTTATATACTTACATTATACACACACACATAAACACACACACAAACACACATACATATATCTATATTATTAAATTACATTATATCAACGTATTGTCTATTTACATATTTACATTACAATATGCTTAATAAGTTTGGATTTATTATTTACACACATATATACATACACATATAATATTAGATTGCATGATTTTAAATTAAGTTTATTTAGATTATATATATATATATATATATATATATATATATATATATATATATATATATATATATATATATATATATATAGGTTTATTTACATATACATCAGTCATTTTACGTTTTCATCTTAGGAAGATCAGTATGGATTAGAAGGTAGATGAATTATCTGCCTTCGGAGGGATATTCATGTCTCTATAGGACACTATGGTAACGAAACATTAATCTGCGTTCAAATGAGTTGGTATAATCCATTGTTGTGTAGGTAATGTAGTATAGAGTCTATATGTTGGCTATCTTCACTTAACAACTCGCATAAGTTGTGGGGTAAGTTCAGATCACGTCGTCTCATGCATTCTGTGAGTAAGTATTTTATCGTAAGAGTAGTGTTACATATTTCACATTGCGGCTGTTCTTGTCTCGTCATTAAGTAACTGTGAGTAAGTCGAGAATGACCAATCCTTAAGCGGGTCAAAACCACTTCTTCTCTTTGGTTTACACGGGATCTGGATGGCCATTCTTTTACTGTATGTTTGATAGCATTTACCTAGTATATGTTTATAGATTACTAATTTCACTTACTAGATTATTTTATTTTATAATTTTTTTTTTTTTATTAGAATGCTGATTATGAAAAGCACACCCTTACCCAGGGGCTAAATTTCGAGTGGTATGTTTTGCACGATAAGGCACATGAATGAAATTAATAGGTAATAATATTATAATAATAAGTGATAATACTCACAGCATGCAAGACTGAACCAGCATTTGTTTGATGGAACCCATAGATCTGATGAGCCGGTGTCGAAGACCACTTGAAATTTTTGTGGTGGCGTTCCCAGACTAATTTCTCCATAGTAGTCCAACTGCAAAAAAAAAAAAAAAAATATATATATATATATATATATATTGGGTCATCTTTTTCAATCTTAATTTCCAGTTATTATTTTACTTTGTATGGATTTAGTGAAAATATCCTGGAATATTAAAAATAATAACACTATATGTTTATAGTGTAACAATATATATATGTTTTTTATGAATTCTAGAAATAAACATAATCTGATGTGCAAATGTTGAACTGCTGTTACTATTAGGGCGCCTCTACACGATGAGGAACGTCTCAAGATTTGCACTGCACAGTCCAAACCTTGAGATATTCCTCACCCTGTATGACACAGCCATCGAAGTGGAATGCAAAAAACAACAACAGATTAAATGTACAGTCCAATGAGGCCGGGACTGTGCATGCCAGACCTGACGTGTATAGACAAGAGGATATTCGCTTCGCATTCAGTGGGTCTACAATAACTGGACTGCACAGTCGTGGCATTAAGGTGTGCAAGTCCTGTTTAGTCCAAACTGTGCAGTCCCGGCCTTGAGATTTGAACTGAACGTCTATTAAGATTTAAATTAAAATGTACTTATGTCCCACGAAGCTCTTATGACAAGACGCCACAAACCATACAAACAAGAACTCCAAGGAAATGATAGCCAGTACATCAACATTATACTTACTTACCTCAGGTAAAAAAAAAACTCTAATACCTTATTTGATGAACGTCTGCAATGTTGGTCTATAAGATATTATATTTCCATCGATACTAAACACTATTTATAGGTGAACATTACATAACCACACACACTTCCAACACCAATAACCATGCTGCTTTCCTAGAATAGCTAAGTTCAGAGGATACTGTTCTTTGTGTTGTCGCCATTGAAGCGGGACACAATAATTAAATGAAATAAATAAATTAAAATGTACTTACATTTTGGTCATTCTTTAGAGGTAAAACGCCAGATTTCCTAAATGTGAAGTACCTCCTTAAGGTAGATTGGTATTTCTGTATGTTGTTCTGGAATTCTTCGAGTGTTCTTAGTCCTTTAGTACGCCTGTGCAACGGGACACTGTTGACACAATTAATATTTGATTTAGTTTCTAATGTGGAACGAACATGTTGAAATAGAGACTCATTAGAATATGCTCGTGTATCAGTTTGTCAATATTTGATACAAATCCTACATTTATAAAGCACATAATCTACAGAACGTTTACCAATAAGGTGTTAAATAATTGAGAAATTATGGTTAATAATCGACTCAGTTGATGAAAATTCAACAAGTCATTCTTTTAAAATGTGTTTATTTATTTAAAGAGCTCTACAACATGATCGTGTTTTGGTCTCATGCTTGATAACAATGCAATAGAAAAGAAAATTAATGGGTGTAAATAAATTCAGAATATATTAATTAAACACAAACATACAAATCCGTGTTTTTCATATCGGGCGATACTCTGGCGTCTTCAATTTTTGCTCGGTCAACTTCAAATTTTAACTGCAACCTCCTCATGATATTTTCTAGAAACATACGCAAGAATTTTTCGATTCATTGAATTATAACGATTTTCGACTTTTTTTTAAAATTGAAAATGAATAATTGTTTACAATTTTCGACAAAATTAATATTTCTTAAAAATCCTACGTACTTTACTAGATTTAACCTTCTTCTTTCAAAATAATTTCAGTTTTTTGTTCTAGATTAAAAATTGCCGCCTGCAGACTCTCGCCCGTTAAAAAAGTGGGATTCTGTTTGTTAGACACAGAGCCGCCTTTTTTTTTTTTCATAGAATTGAAACGTATTTTTTTGGATACTCTAACATCTCATATAAAACGTTTGATATAAAGAATTGAAAAACATTGATTTACTTACTATTTATAATTTTAAGAAAACAACTTGATTTTGATCTCAAAGGTAGTATTACCCCTTAATGTGAGGATTTTATTGTGTCTTCTGGGGCCTCTCTAACGACATCCCCCCCCCCACACACACATGCACAATCACATACTCAAATATAAGGACAAAATTTAACTTGTACTGTTTTTTTTTTAAATATTGATATGACTTGTTAGGGAAAGCCATTTATTGATAATAATAATTCCTAGGAATTACTGAAAATTACACCCTTTAATATATATATATATATATATATATATATATATATATATATATATATATATATATATATATTCTGTAATTACTAGGATGGATTGTTGAAGGTTGAAAGTTCTTGCATGAGTGCTTTCTCAATACTTCCCAGTGAAGTGCTAGAAAAAAGGTTCAACACTACAAAATATTTGTCTTTTTCAGGAAACAAGACAAGCCAATTTTATCGCTAATTGAAGTCCCCCAAAAATATACATCGTGTAAAGCGGTCAAATTGAAAATTGTATGCAATAGGGGGAATCAATTATACGATGAGAAAGGATGTTGTGTTAATTCCATTTGAGTAAAAACTATTTCGGAACGAGTAGAGGTAGTTTTAACTAATTTATTCTCCGCTGAAAGCAATCCCAACGGACCGGTGAAGCCATGAGTGCTGGAATCGAACCGTCTACCGGTAGAGTTCACTCTACGCCACACTCTGAGCTAATTGCATTCCTAAACGACTCCGTTACTGGCCCCCCAGTAATTGGACAGGTCATTGTGACCTCCTGGCGGACTTCTCGCTGAGAAATAGGTCGGGAATTTATTCTCTTAGACGACAGTAGGGGTTAGACTATTTAATCTGTGACTCTAACAGTGAACAGATGAAGCTCCTTCCGATTTACAAGTTTATGCATTATCTTGCAGGAATTGCATCTCTATCGCCAATCATACATTCAATAATGTTTTCTACTGCTTCGAAAAAGTGCGCGGCGTTGATATATCTCATAATCATTCTAGGGTCGTACTACAGTAACCAGTCTGACTGCATAATTGCCAAAAATCGTATATAGGTTGTTCCGGACGTGGGATATTATTAGGGAAGAAAAAAGAAATGTGGTTGCTCTGGTGACCTCGGATAGAAGCAAAGAACAAAATCTAATGAAATATGGGTACAACCCAAACATATTGTAAAAAATAATAATAATTAGCCTGATCTTCAGGGCATCCACCTCAAGGGTTTATGAAGAGAGTTGAGGGAATAATGGAAGTATCTCACCATTCGCCGGGTAGGTAGGCGTCACTGGCATACACGCACATAACAAGAGTTGCTTTTGCATGGGCCGGCTATAGGAATAAGAATGGCAAGAACCACTTATTACGCCAAGGGAAGCGGAAAATAAACCATTAAAAGCCACTAGCATACACGCAAATAACGAGAGTTGCTTGCGCATGGGCCGGCGATAGGAATGATAATAAGAATGGTGGAACAGGCTCTCTTTTCTAAGCACGAGGACCAGTGGTACCTAAATCACATACTCGCGATTCGTATAATATGTGTCGCGAAAAATAAAAATATTTGAATGTCTCTCACAATTGATTGTAATTCTAACAATAAATAAACTTAATAATAATAAATTTTAATAATAATGCAACCTTAAAATAATTAATTTTAATTATGATTAAATACCATTAAAAATAACGCACACCGGACTATTCCTAAGTTCTGCCCATGGGAACTAAACTCCAAACCCTAAACGACGACACTGGATTATAAAACTTTTCATTGTTCGCCGGAATTTTGATACCATGTCCTCCAAAACATTATTGCCCTAATCAAAATCGCTCTTCTAGCCAGTATAAGTAACCTCTTAATCTGTTTCAAGAATATCGTCAAACAAAAATATACACGTTGAAAACCCATTGACAAAAACCAAACAAAAACATTTTACTGATTATTCTAAAGGCTAAACTCAATATATCCTTGGTAGGAATTTCTTGAAGAAAAATCTGGACATTTCATGGTTTAGTATTGCTCACACGTTCAAAGGTTTTTTGCAGGTATTCCATTGGATTAAGGCACAAATAAATAAAATATATTTATTGTTATTCCTTCAACTTACCGTAGCGTTGCACGACTGACGACCAAGAAATAGCCTAAAACGGCTACCAATAGCAGGATCTTCATTGCAGCACCGACGAGTGGATTGTGACTGATAACGACGTTATATCTATGATCGAATTTATGACTGAGACAATTTACATTTTAAGTGATTTATCAATTATCATTCCTCATTGTGAAGTACTTTATCGATATTGTATTAATGGATTCTTAGTGCTGAGTGCTTTACATTTAAAGAGGCTAACTGCAAAATGTTTTTATTTTTTATGGGATATTTAGAGTCATTAATTAAATTGCTCATCCAAAAAACGTTCTGTATTACATTTTTCCGAAATCCGAGGATTTACGACATTGCGATACGTTTCTATAAAGTGTTCCTAGTCCATAAAGTGTTCCTTAAGGTGTATCAAGCTGTATCCGAGAATTGGCCCATGATAGTGTTGATGAAACGCTTCTTATTCTCTCATTTAAATAATTACCACGATTTGATACAAATATTACATTCTCATGTATATTTATGCCAGTATAAAAAATATTAGTATTACACCTGCCTACGTAGAGGGTCATGGGACGAAAGGATTTCTTAAGTGCCCCTGATAAGGTGCGAAATAAATAAAAGCACGAAACATGCAGGGCAAACAAAACAAGGTTGGGTAATACAAAGGACCGACCCTAAGCATCCAAAGAACTAAAATGAATTGAAAAATGTTTTGGGTCATCTACAAGAATATATAAAGAAGAATATATAAATAGCCTAAGAAGATGAGAAGCTAGTGGTGTTTTAAAAATTCAGAATTAAGTGGCATGGGCAAGACTCTGAACAAAGAAATTTCCCATAATTCCTGTTTATAATAATTTTGATAAGGCTTAGCCTGATTTATTTGTATTTATTAATATAATAATAATTAATTAGCATTCTATTTAAAGTGGAGTTTCTAGGATTTAAGGTCTTGGAAAATAAAAAAAATAATCCTTTCCAAATATTGCGTCCAAAACAACGGAAGCGTCCAAAGTAATAGTAGTAAAGTGTCTCTTCAGTTTATTTATCTTTTTAACCTGTTAAAATATTTATTTAGTATTTCATAATGCAATATTAATGTACTTCCTGACAATAAAATGTACTTGTGGTTAAGATATATGACGACTCTTTTAATGGCGCATAACATACGCTGGATGGCTAGGTTTTGGATTTAGTTGTGCTAATGTTTCTTCATGAACATCGTTTTCTGCGGCAAACTGAAAGTGCGCATCAAAATAAAAATAATAAAATATATCGACAATTTCAATTTTAAAGAGCTGAATTTGCTTGCAATTGAATAAAGTAATTTGAATACTGCCATAGGCAGCTTGTTGTCTACGTCAACCATGGAGGGAAATCAGCGCTTACTTTTTCCCGCGAATTTCACTGTAAAACGCTACGTAAGTGGCAATTTGATAGTTTAAATAGTTCTCAGCCTTAGCATTCCCAAAATATTGATAAAAATTAAACACTATCTCACGTGTCTGACCCCTCTGAGTATTTTGGTCCTAAACGGCACATCAGCAATTTTTATATGCTTTCACTTAACGCGTAATTAGTTAAGCGACTTAAAAAATGGCCGAACAAAAGGGAGCTGACGTAAAATTTCGGCGATCCATAAACTATGTTTCCAACTCAAATTCGACCTTTTCAAATTTCAACTCAAAGGGAATAGTTGGATTTAATATAAATTTTTGTTTCTTAAGTTTCCTGCTACTTTGCTTTATTAATTCTAAATAAATTCTATAACATACGTTGCGCGAATAGCTACTGGCCAAATATGTGAAACAAGTCCTTCCTATCATCCTGGGATCATGCCCCTAGGGTCAGTAGAGGTAGAGAAATGTACATGCAGAGGTTGTGTTTGCGGAAGGAATAGTAAAGAGAGATGGAGACAAGAAATGCATAAGCAAACAGATGTTGGTCAAAGGGAACTTGTATTCAGCACTAAATCAAAAATCTGACCCTATCCGCTTTCATAGGTCGTCACGTAACTTCAAGCCACTGGGCGAATATTTTGCGTGCTACTGTCGCACCTTGTCGGGTTCACATCAAATGAATACGATTTATTTGATAAGTAGCTTGCTGTGTGCTAATGGCCTCGGCAGGTGATGCACACGAAATATATATATATATATTCGTACTACAGTCGCCCAATATTACATCATATGATGCGTCTTCAGGAAAAACTAGACAATTTTGAATGTTATTTTTTCAGCCTTATAGTCAAAAGAGAAACTTTCACCAAGGGGCACGTCAAGACTAAAGAATTCGTACAATATAAGGGAATACTCGTTAATTTGGGGATAAGAGATTATCTGAAACATGCGTTACATGTAGGGTTCATATAAGATTATGTCTTGTTGTTCTTATTATAAATTACATAAAATTAGATTCATTTCGGCTTGCATGGAAATTCGCTTATATTACACTAGATGTGACCCCTCGTGCCGTACTACACCTACTTTATAATATATTAAAAAAAAATGTTTGATTATATGATATTTATCCAATATAAGGCTATAAGTTGAGAGAATCACACCCAGCTTATAACTTTTAGAAGTTTTGTTGGAACAAAATAAAAATGGCTTCAAGGAGCAGTTTTGCCGAACTCCACTCAGTGCTGCTTCTTCTTCTTCAACAGAAATTTATCTTAACCAGTATGCAGGCTTTGTAAATATAGATATTGATAATATATATTCATAGAATACAAAATCTATATATGTTTTATTAAATAATAAATGTGTTCATAGCAGGTGCAACAAAAAATAATAAATTAAAAACCAAATAAGTAATATTAAAATCTCGGCGAATGGAACTTGGAAACTTGCAGTTATCGGCAACCAGACATGAGAGAGCAGCAGAGGAAGGGATAGCATATTTAGATTTGGGCTTCACTTATCAAAAAACTGACAATATGCCACTGATAATATAATGATGTTTCGTCAGAATGATAGACCATCTTGGTGAATATCTCATTTTTACACGGGTTCACAGTTTCGATTCCATGACTTCCGAACATTGAGTCCTAGACGATTTCGACCTAGCCTATGGCACTCACCAGATCAAGGCTTACCTTAAGTTTGGTCAAAACCGGTCAAACGGTGTGAATTTGAATAAGGATTCAACAGTCAGATAAAAAGCTGAATTTTATATATACATACAAAGTTGCTTCGGCAGACATGGGTAACTTTTTTGAGAAGCTAAATATGTTTTTAAATACTAACTAGCTGACTACCCGTGCTTCACCACGGCCGATAAGTAGTTTTTATATTGCGTTAAATAAGGTATGATCAAAATTAACGCTACAACTGTACAACTTATTATATTGCACGGACTTTAGAGTTACCTAGGAAACACCATGTGGAGGTAACCGTACTTGTTTCCGTTGGGGAGTAAAAAAAAAAAATACAACAACCACTTAAAAAGTTAGGTAAACAGAGACAAATACACGTTGAAAAGAATAAAAATAACAATTTTAAAGTTTTAAGCACTTATCTCTTCGATTGACATCGCCCCACCTAACATTACAACAGAATCTTTTTTGTAGATAATTTAGCAACCTCTCGAATAGCCGCCTTCCACTCACTACGATTACGAGATATTTTAGAAAATATACTGAGATCCGAAAACTTTGTATCACCATTAAAACATTTTTTTTTTCATATACTTATTACCTGCAAACGATATCAAAGTTTAAATATCTTAGATTAGATAATTGTAAAATACCTGGTACAAGTTTTAACTGAACCAATCATTGTTCCTGAATACCTAAACAGAAAATTCGTTTGGAAAAGTATTTCTATCTCTTTTTCACGTAAACGGTTACAGACATCGCTTTAAAAATGGTTTCATTCGTTTTTCTATGTTAAGGAACCTATATAACGAGTACCTGCAAGCATATGGACTCGAAAATGTTAGCGTTCCGATTTTTTCGGGCAAATTTTGCTCCCAAAACTATGTTCCAGTAAACTGATTCAGCTGGTTAATGAGCTTGACCTTTCAAATGAGAAGAAAGATTTTTGTACCAAATATCATCAAAATCGGACATATTTGAGCCGATGTGGAACTTCTTAATAATTCAACCCCCCCCCCTAAGAGTACTTAAACATTTGAATATAAAAAAAACCTTTCTTAGCGAGTGTTTACATTTTAAACTGATTGTCCGTGCAAAATTTCAAATTTTGTCTCAAGTAGTTCGGGATATTATTACCTCGGATGGACCATCACCAGGTATAGCGTAAACTCTATGAGGGACAAAATCACAGTTTATTTCTAGTAATTCAAGGACTGCCATCATAGTGGAAATTAACCTCAATTAAAAATAATACGATGGAATAGATACAGTACGGTAACAGCTGTTCTGTTATCGTCCTAGCAACCTAGACGTGCATGCTCTAAGCAACTAAAACAATAACCCCCTCTAAAAATACTTAAAAAAATTGAATATCAAAAATTCCTTTCTTAGCGAGTGTCTACGTTCTATAGGGAGTATTCTTGAAAAATTTCAATTTTTTCTGTGGAGTGGTTTGGGCTGGGCGATGATACGTCAGTGAGTCAGTGAGTGAGTGGTATTTGACAAATGAGGAGCTTAGTATCAAAGTTGGACAACTCCACTTTTGCTTTTTTTACAGGAGAGGCAAAAAACCATATCTACTATATTGATGTCAGTATCATGGTGATTTTTTTATATGTTATTCTTATAGGCCTCAGAAACATTATTTCAAAGGCACTACAAAATTACTACTAGTAGTAGTACTAGCTGTTACCCGGTGTGCAATGCTACACCTAATTTATATTAAATATCTGTAGCCGGGCGTACCATGCTACACATGCTTCATATTAAATAGTTGTAACCCAGCTTCCATGGTTCGCCTACTTTATATTATATATTAAAAAAAAATTAATTATTATATGATATTTGTCCAAATCATGAGAATATAAGATTATAAATTGAGTGCTCGGCTGAAAAAATTATTTTCCATTTTTTTAGAGAAAGTGGGGTGGAAAATAAATTAATCCTTATTTTTTAAAAAGTACCCTTATTTTAAAAAGTATACTTATTTAAAAAAGTACCCTTATTTTAAAATGGTATTACAGTTAAATGATTCCAAATAATTTAATTGCAATACCGTTTTAAAGAAAATCCAAACCAATCTCCCTGTGTTTAATTTTTTTAAAGAAAAAAAAATATATGGTCCATAAATAAATATTCATAAAAAAATAGCAATAAAAATGAGGCATTTAATTAAGGTTATGATTAGTTATAAGTTGTAATAATCTATAACTGAAACTATATTCTTTATTTTCATTGATTTTTTTTTTAAATATAATATTTATTTATTTAAAGGGCTTTGCATCTAAAGCTAAAACCTCAATGTTGCACAAATATAATATTAATGTGTTATATTGTTTACCTGTTCATTTAATAATCAGTAACTGAGTTTTTTTTATGAATGAAAAAGTAGGTAAATGGGGCAGGGTTTATGTTATTTATGCCAAAAGGAAAGTTTTAAAAACATAGTTTGTTGTTTCAAATACACATTCACATATTTTTGTTCACTTTTTTTTCCTTTCTATTAAAGCTTCTGTTTCAAATTTTATGGTTCATGAGCTCTTCTATGAGGATAGTCCTTCTATCATAGGAAATAGGGGCCTCTAAGAATAAAAACAAATTTAAGATATTTTTTTTTTTGCAGTTATAGACAACAATGAATTAAAGGTATTTGGGAATTTCAATAACGACATTGACTTGGCGAGCAACAATATTTTTACCAGAATTGCAACCGTATTTAAACATTTAGTCCAAGAGCTGGTAACACACTTTTCAAGTGTTTTATGTGCCTTAAAATTTTGCTATAGTGGGTCTCTAGTGTAGATAAAAAGGTAAGTATGTGGTTGCTGGACATACCTTGAAACACCTGGTACTGCGCATGGTAATCAGTAACAAACTATGGGCCAAAAATACTGTTTTATTCAGAAGCCATAATTCTTTAATGTAAAATTAAGGCAATTCTATAATTAATAATATATAAGGCAGACACTTTTAAGGGGATAACATATAAAAAAAAACCGAAGTGGGTTTTTTGTAATATTAAATGAAGTCTTTTATTCACACTGCTATTTAAACACCATAATTGAAAATAATTACAAAAGGACAGACACTTTTTGTGAGGATTAGTAATCAGCAAACATGAAAATAAATTCAGCCGATGATAGACTGCAATACACTGCGTGTAACCGTAAGAGTGAGTGAGAGCACCAATCATCAGGACAGGACAGTAGTGGTAGTTCTAGATATAAAGCAACTTGCCTTAATTATACATTAAATATTGTTGGCTTCTGAATAAAATACCATTTTTAAATATTTGACATATTTTTTTAACACCTTTCCCCTATGTGCAGTACCTGGTGTTCCAAGGTATGTGCAATACAGCAAAATTCCAAGGTGCATAAAACACTTCATGAAACGTGCGTTACCAGCTCTCTGACTAAATGGTGACAGTCAGAGGATATAACTATCTCAGACAAACGAAAGCATATCTCAGAATATAATGATTAAATTATTATGGATATTAAATTAATAAAAAATTGCATGGACAATTTAATTACTTATTTATTTATTAGAACACCACAATTCACGTGACTTCCTCTTCTTACAAAAATAATATTTCAATGCATTAATTTATCTGCAAAAAAAAAAAAAAAATAGCATGCAAAAGAAATATTATAAGAAGAAGAACACTTTATTAAAAAAAAAAAAAATTAAAGTGAGGCTGCCCAAATTAATAGGGTTGCTTAACCACACAGCTCTTATAATAATAAAATAATGTTTCAAAATGTGGTGAAAATTAATTAATTTATATACATTCATTTGTATGATTATAAACATTTATGTAATTTATTATGTACATCTATCTATATGCAAATAAAAAAATAAGTTAAATATAACAATTTGCATATGTATGTAAGAGGATTAATTTTAAGTTCATAAATTTAAGTCCCTTACAAAATGACATTTTTTACAAAGGAGTTTAAAAAAAAAAAAATCTTTATGTTTTAGAAGTTCTTTATGTATAAAACAAAAATTTCTATCTTTTTGGAAAGTCTTAGAACTATAAACTTCACTTAAAGCTACATATTCTGCAAATGTAGACTCTTCCGTAACATCTTTTTGTTTAATCGATTTACAGTATAATGCATTACTAAATAACCTAATAAGAAAACCAATGGTGGATTTTCGTTCTAAATGATCATTTAAGAATTTAGTCTCTACATCCATCTGTTCAACATTAAATCCTTTTGATATCTTCAACTTTTTTATTTTCAACAAAATCTCAAGCATTATTTTGTTTCAAACTATCTATTTCTCTATCTGTAGCTTTTACACAAAAATCACAATCGCTTGATCTTTATCAGATTCACCCTTTAGCCAATCCAATACAGCTTATGTTTTCTTGGATAACATAAACATGCCTAGCGACAATGATTTTATTATTCAAATGTACTTTATATCCCACATCACTATAACCGATTAAAATGCACATATTCGCCTTTTTATCCCATTTAGAAGTTATTTGTTCTGGTTTCCTAACAAAATCTTTACTACCATATAAATTAAAGTTAGAAACATCTGGATCCTTTCAAAAAAATATTTCATAGGGTATTTTATTCTCAATGGTGTTAGCTAAAGAGAGATTTTTCAAATAAGTTGCTGCACTGACCATTTCTGGCCAACATTTTTTTCTACAATAGCTTCTGCCAGTAAGCAATGAGATATATTGTTCTAGTAAATCACACACAAACACCGTTTAATTCATGAACATATGTGGGGCAAGGATTAATTTTGATACACTTTTTTTTTTGGTAGTCATAATTCTTACTATTTAAATATTCCTTACCAATGTCACATCTCATAATACCAATTCTCTTATTTCCTAAGTTTTTAACCTCATTTACTTATTGAACAAAGGAATGAAAAACTTCTGTTTTAGGTTTAATAGTTTAAATCCTAGCAATCTTACTATAATCATCTATAAATGAAACAAAATATATTTCACCTTTGAGACTCATAGTTAGAAAAGGTCCACATACATCACCGTCAACAATTCCAAAATACTTTTAGCCTTGTTCCTACTTTTTTCAAAAGGGACACGATTCATTTTACAACACAAGTTTTATAAATTTATATCAGGTCCAGATAAACTGATTCTTTACTCCCTTAAATGTACTTGAAGTTCAAAACTTGATTCCTTGATGTTTCATTTCAGTTTTTTGAATTAAATAAAGTTAAGCGTTTTTCCACATACTACAACCCTCTCCATCAAATACCAGTACAAACATATTCATTTATTAATTTAAGAGAAACAGCGTGTGAGAGATTACTTCATAACCGACATTCATATAACCGACATTGCAACCTTCCTTCTCTACTATAGAAATAATATAAATGCGCCTCTTAATAAAAGTATTGAAAATATTGAAGTTTTGAATAGAAACATGAATACTTACTTATATGATATTAGTCCAAATTATGATTAGATAAACACAGAACATTTTTATGATATACTTACTTATACGATATTACTCCATATTCTGGTTAGAGCCCAGTGTTGCCCTAGGCAATCAAATCAAAATAGATTTGATATGAAGAAAATTGATCTGATATTAAGAAAATTGATCTTAAAATCAGATCTTGTCCAAACTCTGAGAATACAAACCTACCATTTAGATAAACAAACAATATAAACAAAATAAAAGTAATCAGTTATTTTGCAAAAGAAAAACTTTTCGCCCAAAAAAAAAAGAAGTTTTGTATTGCCTTTCTTCTTTGAAGAAGTTGCAACACTGGAAGAAAATGGCTATTTCGGAGAATTTACTCCTTCATAAATGACATTTTCGAAGGCGTAACTCCCGAACTGTGAATCCTAGAAGATTTTGAGCTAGACTACGAGATTTCCCGGATCAAGACGTATCTATGTGCGAAGTTTGGTCAATATCAGTCAAACGGTGTGGATTTGTATAAGGAACAAACAAACAGAAAAACAGACACGTGATTTTTATATATATAGATTAGTAGTTGAGTGGGTGCATAATCCATTTCAGAAGTAATAAACGTGTGTATTCAGGAGTTATATGGAAATGGATTAAAGGAGTGATTCGGTATATTAGGTCACTTTGAAATCTACATCGCTTCTAAAATAAACTTCTACATAAATCTTTAATGTCCGTTTCCATGTCCATTCTACAATGCACTTCTATATGACGCTAACGGTGTATCTCTTTCCTGGAAAAATTTTTCTTCATAGAATTATAGAAATTCATCTTCATAAAAGTACACAACAACCAAATTATGTTAACCAAGTACTTCTATAGTACCGACTAACAACTATTTGAAAAAAATGAAATTGCATCCGCTAAACTGCTATCTAATACTAGCTATTGTAATTTAGTCATAACTAACTGCTAGTTAAAATATTAGTTGTAACTAAATTTTGCTTAACTCCATTGTCTTCGGAATTGAGACGCGGGCTCTTTGATTCAGCGAATACATAGCCCCATAAATTATCCTTCAATATTTAGCTTCATTTTATTTATAACTAACTTTTCCCGCAACTTCGTCCGCTTGGAATAGTGACTTTGCGCAGCCTTTTGGATTATTCATACCGCCGTGACAGAGCCACATAAAAGTCACCTTGCAAACAGCTAATACTTAGATCCTCATCCACAACTTTTAGTCTCTGACCTTGGGCTTTATAAATTGTCACTGCTAAACAGAGGATCAATAATAATTGAATGTCTTGGCTACAACCTACAAACGTCCAACGTACAAAAATGATTACATAACTTTACATTAGCATAAATTTTTTATTTATGCGCCGATTGACATGAACAAACACTGAATGTTAAGTGAAGCTTACCAAAATATATTAGTGGAAACCGCATCTAAATTGGATAAGCCGTTTAGATTAATATGCTCAAACGCACACACAAACAGAACAAAATTCTAATAACCATTGTTCTGGCTATTGCCATACATTGTGCATACAACAATCCATTGAATTTTTATTATATTGGTAGGTAGAATTTTCATTTATTTAGGTATTTATTTTCAAATAAATTAGCATTTCATGTTTAATTTCGTGACAAGCATTGAATTGGTAATAGCTATACTACTGATTAGGATTTTTGTTAATTTATTTTTGAGAGTTCTAGGGGAGGAAACTACTTGTTGTTTTTGCTCGTAATTTTTCTCAATGTTTATATTTCGTTGGAAATAATATTCACTTGATAAAAATAAATACACACTTACCTTATTACTTTATTAATTCCAAATGAATGTTTACTTTCATTCTGCCTGTATTTTATTATACATTTCAATTTATTTATTTTTTGTGTTTGTATTTTCCCAGCGTTAAGCACATTTGTATCTGATTCTTCCAATTCGTAAAACCTGTGCTTCTTCCAATATGTAAAACTGGATAATGTTCATTATATCAAGAATGACTCTTAGTTTCAATCTTAATTGTATTTACTCTTAATACGAAGTACTTCATTTTAACAGTATTTATCTGGTCTAGAAAACCTTCATCTTCAAATGAGATTAGATAAGCTTATTTGAAAAAAATAAAAACTTTTAATATTTAAATATGACTAATATACATGTATTTTACCAGTATATAGTTTATATCAGGAATATAGAGGCTTTTTGAATTTTTCGTGGTTATTGCGATTGTTTTTTTTAATCATAGACACCCAGGTGTTTTGGGGGAAAAATGTTATCGATTGTCTCTTGAACTATTGGAGCACTTCTGTCGCTAGTGGTATATATATATATATATATATATATATATATATATATATATATATAGATATGTGTGTGTGTGTGTGTGTGTGTGAGTGTGTGTGAGTGTATTATAATGTAACTGGACATTTAGGTGGGGAAACCTGATAAAATAAAAACTTATATCATGTCTATTTTATATGAACAATAAAATTTTTTGTGTTCTTTGTTGTTGAAATTTCCGTTTAGGTTACCATGAGTGTATATAGAAGTAATGGCTTGCTATTAGCAGGCCTTTTATTTTTTTCAGCTATTAGTGTTTGCAGGTTACTGCTAGCAGAAACCTGGTTAGCAGTTTAGGAGCCACTGGCAAAACTATACAATCAAAATCATAGCAGTTAGCAGTTAGCTCTACTGATACTCATTGTCTGTGCCGACAACCTTGTCCTCTGACCTGCTAACCTGCTAACTCAATGTCTGCGCTCGTCGTCGTAGCAGATAGTGGTTAGTATATAGCAGTTAGCAGTTTGCTCTATCGATTCACCTTCTCTGTACAGAAAACCTTGTCCTCTGAGCTGCTAACTCAATGTCTGCTCTCGTCGTCGTAGCAGATAGCGGTTAGCAGATAGCGGTTAGTATATAGCAGTTAGCAGTTTGCTCTATCGATTTACCTTCTCTGTACAGAAAACCTTGTCCTCCGAGTTGCTGAGCTGCTAAATTATCTCTACTCTCGTCTTCGAAGCAGTTAGCAGTTAGATCTACTGATACGTATTGTCTGTGCCGACAACCTTGTCCTCAGAGCTTCTAACCTGCTAATTTAATGTTTACGCTTGCTGTCAAAGAATAAAGAACTTAAACATAATAAATATTGAATGTTAGAGATAAAAAAAATTAATAAAACATAAATACTCAAAAATGAATATAATAATTAATAATAATAATAATTTTTTTTTTTTTTTTGTTTTTTTTTATACATATTTACAAAAGGTTGGTTGCATCCTTTTTAACAAATGTTGGAGCAACCATTAAAAGTAACTAAACCTAAACAAATAATATTTACATATTTACAGGCCCACAATCACACAATAAATACTCGCACACAATAAATACTCACACGCAGTCAATAAATTACATTCACTCAGGTAATAAATTAAAATTTACGAAATAAACAATGTACTCAAATTGTCAAAAGTCTGTACTATAATGTTTTTTTCTTATCATACATGGCAGACAACTTTCATGTCCTTTAAATACTCAATCAGCCTTTTGACAGATGGCTCTGTCCTACTCAGGATATCACTCAGGGTATTTGGCAAATGATGCCGCCGCCTTGCCTCGTCAAGTCGCGGGCACTCCACCAGGATGTGCTTTACATCAAGGAGGGATGATATCCATGAGTAAGACGTGTGTGACCGATTCTTAAACGGGTTAAAACTACGTCTTCGTGTCTTTTCACATTGCATTTAGAGCTATTGACCACTACAGAGCTCTGGACATTTTTTATAAATAGGTCTTTATTATTAACTTCCTCTTGCCATTTATTATTTATTATATGTTTTAAATTACTCTTCACATCTTTTTTATGAACTGGAGAGGCAGGATCCGCTGCCATTTCAGCAGCCTGCCTCGCCAATTCATCCGCTTTCTCGTTGCCCCCAATGCCCGTATGCCCCGGAATCCAGAGAAACGATACGGTTGTTCCTCTAGAGTACAAGACACCCAGTACATTGAGGACCTCTTGTAAAAGTGGGTCTCTGGTGAATTTATTTTCTAGTGCTAGCAGGGAACTATGGAAGTCTGTGCACACTAAAATTTTTCTATAAGAGCTCCGTAATGCTCAAGGGCTATCTGTATAGCTTGTAGTTCCGCCCTATATATGTTGGTTTGTGGATTCAAAGGAACGGCGAGGTTTCTTTCACCGTCAATATAGATTCCACATCCGGTACCAGTTTCCGTTTTTGAGCCATCCGTGAAAATAATTAGGTGATCTAAGAATGTTCTAATAATTTCATAGTACATTTCCTTGTATATTATGGGTGCCGTGTTGGATTTACTGAACCGTGTCAGTGAGAGGTCTATGTTTATACCTGGGAGAACCCATGGAGCAACGACCGGAGGCCGTGTCTCCAATAGGTTACCCAAGGAGCCACCATATGACTGAATTAATTCATTTGCTCTCACCGCCAGCGGTCTAGTAATTGTACTTCTCTGCCGGTATATATCTAATTCTTCATTGTCGGTTATAATTTCGTTGAGGAAATGCCTGCTATTAGCTCGTAATGAGTTTACGTATGACAGTGTCATTAGTCCTCGCCTATGGTTTGGGGGAATATGTCCGGCCTCGATGTAGATAGAATCTAGTGGGCTGGTGCGGAATGCACCAATCGCAACCCGTAGCCCCGCGTTGTAGAGCCTGTCTAGCTTGCGGAGCCACGTTTTGCGTGAAGACCCATAGATTGCACATCCATAATCAACCCTGGACCTTATCAGTGCGTTTAAGCAGAATCGGTTTTTCGGCACCCCATTTAAATCTAGATAATGTTTTTAGGATTCTGAGGGATGCCTCGCACCTCTGGATTGTATAATTAATTTGGTGCCTCCACCTTAATTGCGCATCCATTATTAAACCAAGGAACTTATGTCTGTCTTTGAAGGTAACCACAGAACCATCCAACAGTAGTGATGGGTGATTATGTGGTCGCCGAAGTCTGCAAAAGTGAACCGCCACCGTTTTGTCAGCTGAGAACCTAAAACCCCTTGCCTTAGCGACTCTACAATCTGTGTCGATTGCCTCCTGCAGACCCCGAGCTTCTTCATCTTCCGGGGCATGCGGTATAAATAGGGCTAGATCATCTGCAAAGAGCGACCTGCCAATTTCGTCACGAACATTGTCAGCTATTCCATTTATCGCGACAAGAAACAGGGTTACGCTGAGGACGGATCCCTGTGGAATTCCATTTTCCTGAACACGTAGTGATGAAAGGGCATTGCTTATTCGCACTCTAAATGTCCTTTCTTCGAGAAAGCTCTTGAGGAATAGGGGTAGTCGTCCCTTAAACCCCCATCCGTGGAGCCTCCGGAGAATATCGTATCTCCATGCCCTGTCATATGCCTGTTTCATGTCGAAAAAATGGCTGTGACGTGTTGCCGGGAGCAGAAACCTTTTTGTATAATGTGTTCCAGTAGCGCTAGTTGGTCTTGGGTGGAGTAATTCTGTCTGAATCCTGCTTGATATTTGCTAATGAAATTATTCCTTTCCAACTCGTAAACTAGCCGGTAATTCACCATTGCCTCCAAGAGCATTCCCAGACAACACAATAGTGATATGGGTCTGCAGCTACTTGGAGACTGAGGATCCTTACCGGGCTTCATAATTGGAATAATTATTGATTCCTTCCAAGCAGGAGGAAATTTCCCGTCGGTCCAGAGTCGATTATATAAGTCTAGAATCATTCTTTTTCCAGAGTCTGGGAGATTTGTTATAATTTGAAAAGGCACACCATCACATCCTGGCGATGATTTTGTGGATGCTGTTTGTAATACCCTATTTAATTCTAGCATGCTGAAATGTACATTGTAATCATCCGTTGTGTCTTCAAGTGATCCAAAGTCCAAATGCATTGCCTCTTCGCTCGCTCTAGCTTGACGAGAATCTTCGTCGTAGTCTATAAGGCTGAATGTAGAGCCGAAATAGTCTGCGAATACATTTGCAACTCCCAAGGGATCATCAATGCACATTCCAGCATTCAGAAACACTGGGATTTGAGGTTTTGTGTGTCTTCCCCCAATACCTCTGATTTTTCTCCCAACCTCAGATGTTGATGCTTCGCTCGTCATTGTACTGACGTAACTAGCCCATGAGTCCCTTTTTTTTCTTAGTTTTATTCGCCTTTCTACTGCTCTTGCTTTTTTAAAGGCGATGAGGTTTTCTTGATTAGGATGCCTCTTAAAGCGATTAAAGACTCTTTTCTTCGATTTGTTTGCACTCCAACATTCCTCATCCCACCAAGGGACTGGTATTCTCCTTGAATAGGATGAGGCCTGTGGGATAGACTTTTCGCATGCTTCGTTTATAGCCTTCATAATGTTTTTTTATGGTTTCATCTGTGGACTCTGCCGATTCAGGGAGTATGAATGAATCTCGAAACCGGTCCCAATTTGCTCTTTTGATAGCCCATTTAGTTCCCCAAGGAAGTATTATTGGTCCTCTCCTTTTCCTCCTTTACACTGCGGATATTCCCACACTCCCTGAAACCTTACTGACCACCTACGCAGATGATACTGCCATCCTATCAACTTCCCCTGATCCTTCAGTAGCATCCCAACACCTGCAGGAACATCTTACCTCTATTCAGCATTGGAGTGAAAGGTGGAGAATTAAAATCAACCCTGAAAAATGTAAACAGGTAACATTCACTCTAAACCGGAGATCATGTCCTACAGTCTACCTCAAAAACACTCCACTACCAACATCCAGCGAGGTTCGATATCTAGGATTATACCTTGACAGCCGACTGACATGGAACCCTCACACGAGACTGAAAAGACAAGAACTGAACAAACGATACGGACTACTTAAACGACTCCTTGGACCTTCATCTAAACTATCGACACAGAACAAAATTACGATATATAAAACAATCATCCGACCAATATGGACATACGGACTTGAACTCTGGGGATCTGCAAAAACATCCAACATCAACAGAATACAGGCATTCCAGTCAAAAGTCCTCCGTAAAATTGTAAATGCCCCTTTCTATGTATCCAACAAAACCCTACACAATGACCTCAACATCCCATTTGTCCTTGACCTCGCTAAAACCCGTTTCCAAACGTTCCACTCCAAATTGTCTTACCATCCTAATCCCGTAGGTCAATCCTTATCTTCCCAATACCATCCAGACAATCCTCCCAGGCGGCTTAAGAGACAGTGGCCCCGAGACAATTTACTTGCCTGATCTTTTCATGATCAATAAAATATTTATTAAGACACCTCTGGAAGTGCCAACAATGGTTGGCTTCTTCCAAATTTTGTATTTTTTTTATTTTTATTTTATTTTACTTTTGCCAGTTTTGTCAACTTGTACATAATATCTGGATCAACATACTTGATCATTGTACTGTTAACCTGTACAGATTTCAAATAAATAAATACTAAAAAAAATAAAAAAATAAAAAAATAGATAGCCCATTTATTTGCTTTTCTGTAATCTCTATATCTACCCGCAACTGATACCAATATTGGGAAGTGGTCGGATCGGTGGAGGTCGTCTAGAACCTCCCAATGAAGGTAAGACGATGGTGAAAAGTTGGTAATTGAGAGATCAATAGCGTCCAACGTTCCCGAGGATTCGGAGAAGTGAGTTGGTGACCCGTCGTTTAGGACCAAAAGATCCAACTCTTCGATGGTATCGTAGAGTAAGCGCCCCTGAGGGGTGCTCCTCCTTGAACCCTAGGAAACATTGTGCGCAAAAATTATGACCCCCTAAAATTATGCACCCTTGCACCCTAAAATTATGACTGGAGGAGGTAATTGTAAAATAACGTTTCTAACCTCTCTCACGTCGTATCCTCGACCATCCGGGAGATATAATGAACAGACAGTGGCAGCTATAGGGGCTCTCAGAAGTACAGCTACTGCTTGCAACGGCGTGTTTAAATTTATAGGTATTGCCCCAAGTTCCGACCTGCATCTCACAGCGGAGTGCCCAAACTTTTGACACTTAAAACATTTCAGCGGTGCGGGTACGTATGGACGAACTCTAAGTTTATAAAAGGCTGCCTGTACACTGGAAGGTACCTCAGGTTGGTCAAACGTGAGCATAACACTTCCAGTGAATTCCAAGGAGTCCTCAGCGCTGTCAGCCGTCCTCCTCTTTCAGAAGAACTTACGGACAGCAATGACGCCCTGGTCTCGTAGCCCATCTTTTATTTCACTTTCCGAAGCATGTTCCAAATCGAAACAAGTTACGACACCTCTGGAGGTATTCAGCGTTTTGCGCAGTTCTGCCTTAACACCGAATACACCCAGAGTCCTTGTCTTCATAATTTTGTCGGACTGGAGTTTACTTGTAGCTTCGATCAGCAAGGAATTATTTGACATCTTGCTTAAGCTGGCTACATTTCCGAATTCCTGTATTATCAGCTTATTAATTAAGAACGGGGAGACTTTCTGAAAATACTGCCCCTCCTCTCGGCTTACTATAATAAACTTGGCAAATTTCTGAATATCATTTGCCAGTGGTTCTATAAACAGTCTTTTGTTCCTCTTCTTGGTTTCTTTTTCTCGGGGCTCTTTGTAGGCGTTGTAAACGGCTCCGAAGTGAACCGAGAAGTTGAGGTGCTAGTTTCTTTCTTCTCTAACTTATCTAAAACCTGGTTCTGAACAACGTCGGTTCGTTCAGCACCCTGTGTTAGCTGTGATCTGTTCCCATTATCCTCAGGGGAGGTTTGGGTTAAGGTTTCGTTAGGCAATGATTGGTCCAGGTACATGCAAGTGTCACCCAGAGAGTCCTGCTTACCCTCTGGGTTATCCGTTAAAAGACGTCCGGCAATTTCTTTATTGCTTGTCGTAGGGAGTTTGTTTTAGGTAACTTTGACCCCTAATCCTCGTCACCGAGTCTGCTGGTGGGGCTGCCACCTAGGCCGGCAGACCGACACAGTTCCTCCCGAAGGAGAGGATCCGCTCAGCAGGGGAGGTGTCCCTGCCTCATCACAGATCCCCGCCTCTGCTGTTCGCCGTCCTTTTGGATTCACCAAAAGCACGTTGCCCAGGGGGTACCACGGGGAGATCAGCAGTAGGCGTTGACGGGAATCAGGTATACTAGAAGATGCTAAGCAGTGGAATAGGGCACTATAGCTTAGCAGAGCTCCCATAAGAAGTCGGACGGCTCCCATATCCGCACGTCCGCTCCAGCAACCCTTTAGCCCGCCCATTTACCCCCCTAATAATAATTAAAAAATATATAATAACCATTTAAAATGAATACAGAACAATGAATAATAATATGACTTAGAAGAGAATAATGCAGTAATAATTTCACAAAAATCAGGTACCTTCGAAACATCACAAATTAAAAAAAAAAAAAAGGAAGAGAATGTGCATAACATAACTTATAAAACCGAGGTTTCTAAAAAAGAAACAATTATTGCTCATGTTGGTTAACAAAAATGAATATGGAAGAAAACAAATCTTCATAAATTACAAATGTTACAAAAAATCACTAATTATACTAT
Organism: Gonocerus acuteangulatus; assembly: GCA_946811695.1. Taxonomy (NCBI): domain Eukaryota; kingdom Metazoa; phylum Arthropoda; class Insecta; order Hemiptera; family Coreidae; genus Gonocerus; species Gonocerus acuteangulatus. The sequence continues at coordinate 84,953,717 of OX328125.1, forward strand.
ATTTTCATTTTAATTGATGAATATGGTGCTCGTATAACCTAAGGAATTTATTTGGATATATATGGTGCAGGTCAAAAAATAGTTCTTCTTTATGTTATGTACTAGGCGTACATTATTCTTGGCTTGCTCTACATGTCTCGTGGCCTTCAAGCCACCTCCTCAGGGGCGCCACTTGAGGAGGTGGCATGAAGGCCAAGCCAAGAATAAAGTAGTATATAGGATAAAATAGAACTATTTTTTGACTGCGCCATATATATCCATAAAAATAAATGTAATTAATGATCAGAAATACGTGGAATAGAGTAAAGAATTTATGTATATAAATAAATTTAGGAAATTGGAATGTAGTACCCGCCATTTTCAATGAATACCGTGCCGTAGTACTTCTAACATTATATGCACTGTTCGATAAGAATTAGTAGTTAGCAGTTTTACCTGGTATTTCTAACTGATAATCATTGTTAGTAGCATTAGTAGTTAGAACAGAAAATAGCGGAATAACCCTATTGCACGGCTCTATAATTATAATTTTAATTTAATCGTCCTGCTATTAGTAACACTGGTTTATTTGAACGGGAGACCTTCAAGTTACAACCTTTTTCTATCCACGATACAGTCGACATCTTTACTTTTTTCGAAAGAAAAGCCACCACCTCAAGTGTTAATCGAACTCATGAACCAAATCACGGATTTTTAACTCTCATTGCCAGTTCATATATGAGGCGTCTAGAATCAAAATAAGACACATCATTGAAACCAATTTGTTCAGAAAACACCAAAAAGAGAACAAGTCTTATGTTAAATTTTATACATGCTTATATTTTTCTAAAAAGTTGTAAGTGTCACAGAAGAATGTTTTTTAAGGAATTTGTATTTTTGAAGTGTCTTACTTGGTTTTAAAATTTACTGATGTATGCCTTATTTTTGAAGCCAACTTTCCACTTCAGCATTAAAAAGAGCGATATCTATTGAGTTTTGAAAATCCTTTTCTTGACCAATGTACAGAGGATATTCTGATATTTAAAAATCAACTGTTATCTCAAAATCGTTAAAATAGTGATGTGTCTTGTTTTGATTCTAGGCACCTCATATAGTTAAAGTAAACATAAAATGAATCTATGATATCCACATACTTAGTTATCTTGAACTATGCTAGGAATCAACACTGCCTCGGTTAATTACCTGTCATTGACGAATCCCGCCCTAGATTTCCCCACCTGTTCCACATGTGATGACGTACACCTTTCATCAACATGTTGGTAATTCCTTCGGTGACTCATTAGGTATGTTTACGAACAATGATTACACTCCTATAATTAAGCCTGGATTCATATGTAAATGAGCTTTTGAATGTTTTAAATGGAGTTATTCAGATGTAGAGGTCAGTAGACGACAATTCTCGAGTGAATTAACATGCCAGGCACATTCCTGTACACCAGTCACCAGCAGTCAGTTCCTATTTGCGGTGTTTTGTGAGATTACTTTGAAGGATACAAGAATGTCATCGTTATTTATCAACTAGAAAGAGGTATTTCATAAAAATAATATGACTGAATTAGTGTAAAAATTACTTTTGAGGACCGTGAGGTTTTTTCGTAACTTCTGTTAGCTGAGGTGGCCCGAAGGTTATCCGTTTTAGCAAATTGCTAATATGATTCGACCATTTTGCTAAACCAGATGTTTTCATTTTTTTTACTATTATTTATTTAAATTATGACGTCCGTTAGGATTTTATGACGGGTTATCTATAGGTTACCAGCCTTTTCTAACCAGGATAGGGTTGATACCATTTCTTCTTTCTAAAAAAAAAGCCACCACACCATTGTGGAAATCGAAACCACGACCCTTGGCACGGAGTGTTAAGTACTCTCGCCTTAACACTCACGGCCACCGGGCCTTTTTTAGTATTAGCAATGATAGTATTGTTACCATTAGTAATAATAATATTGGGTAAAAATGAAGTTTCACGCCCTCAAAACCGATGTCTTTCAAATTTCGTACAATAACGTATTTTGATGCACTAAACACGAAAACGTTAAAAAAAAAACGGTCGCATTTAACTAGGAAAGAAGTTATTAAGCACTAAAGTTAATAGAATAATTAATAGAATTCTATTAATTTTAGCGAGTTGGATTGACTGGGGTTTTGGTATCTTCTTGAGCTAGCGTAGCGAGCGGAAACGCATAGCACGTATGCCTTTAAGCGACAGGTGACGACGGGTGAGGATGCCCTTAAAATTAACAATATTTTTGAATAAATGGTTTCTTAACATTTCAAATGAGAGTTCTCTGTTTCCCAATGTTACATATCTGCGCATGCGCGTGTTTACAAATACGCTGTTGACGCCTAGTTTTATAACCTTCCTAACAGTGAACTTTAGTGCTTAATATTCTTTTCTATTAGAATTCTATTAATTTTAGCGAGTTGGATTGACTGGTGTTTTGTTATCTTCTTGAGCGAGCGTAGCGAGCAGAAACGCATAGCATGTATGCCTTAAAGTCGTCATTTATGCCTTGAAGTCGTCACAAATTTAGTTGTTTACATTAGCTTTCATAACCCGCATAACAGTGAACTTTAGTGCTTAATAACTTCTTTCCTGGTTAAATGCGAAGGTTTTTTTTAACGTATTCGTGTTTAGTGCATCAAAATACGTTATTGTACAAAATTTGAAAGAAATCGGTTTTGAGGGCGTGAAACTTCATTTTTACCTAATATTGTTACTATTAGTAGATAATAGTATTTTTACTATTTGTAATAATAGTATTTCTTCCGTTTAACCGTGTATCAACAATTGGGATGAAAACGCCGGACTATCTATAGGTTGCCACCCTATTATAAAGCCAACAGCACGTAGTCGGTCACCCATTCATGTAATGGTCACGTCCGACGTTTCTTAACTTCGTTGTTCAACGAGAACCAGTGCATTCAGCGTGGCTATGGTCACTGGTTGTAATAATAGCATTGAAAACATATGAAATTTCATTTCGAAAAAACAATTTTTTTGCCGCTAAAGGAACACTTACATTGTCGTATTCCGAAATAAGAGCATCCTCAAATTTTTTTTTTTTAATGTTTTGTTCTCTAAGTGTATGTTTACAAAACATATCGCGGAAGCTTCGGGGTTCGATTCCCATTAAAACATTTGACACGGCACTTCAAAATTTCGAAAATTTTGGTTTCGTTCCTAAGCTCATTACGAAAAAAAGCGTAATGCCGTAGTTAGTAATCGTAGCTTTTTTTTTAAACACTCATGATTTTAAAAGTTTAAAGTTTCTCTAGTGTAGGTTTTAATGTAAATAGATATTATGTAAAACCAATTAAACCAATCTTTTTAATTTATTTCAAGAGCTCTTACAGTTTAATAACAGCCCAGTTGGAAACTACTGATACCAACATAAGCCGTGCCGGTGGTGTCCTGCAAAAAGCCTAGCTGGTAATAGGCCTTAAATAAAAACGACAACTACCAAAAACGCTTTTTATGATCTTTTATGTTTCGCAACTATGACCTCACTCGTCATTCAGGCTAATTTTTTTCTTACTATTGGAGGGGAGCCCCGGAAATATTGGACGCTACATATAATCCATGGTCAAGAAAGAATGGAGATCACAGATAGTTAACCTTGTACTAGCGCACATGTCGTCATTTTAAATATGCACCTCATAGTGTTCGGTTCTCACCTAGAAGAATAGTGTCAAAATATCATGTAGACTCGTCTAAGAGGGTTTTGCGACTGATTCATGAAAACAGATAAAAAACAATTGTAAGTACATTAGTTGCATTGGGTTCTTTTTAATAGAATTAGGTTTCATTAATAATAACTAAATGTTTCATTTATATCATATATTATTTATTTTTTTACATAAGATTTCAGAAAATGACGAGGTAATTTAGCTATTAAAGTTGTATAAATTGATTTTTGAAAAACATTTTTCAAATCAGCATTGATCCTGTATAGAATATAGGTGCGTCTGTTTTAATACGAGAGTGTAGATTTTTTTTTCTGTTTTTTAAATGTTATTATTATTGTTAAAATGTTATTATTAACATTTTTTCTTAATATTAAAACAACCAGTTCATTAGTTGATCAATTGAGTCCGCGTTAACCTCAAACTCTCAAACCAAAAATGATTAATTCCGTTTTTAATTATTTAGCGCCCTTAAGTAGATATTTTTATTTTAATGAAACTTATTATTTAACAGCCACAACAAATGATAGTATCAATAAAATGAACTAAACCGGTTTATAATGTTATTTGTTAAAAATTAAACAATATGTGACATCAAAAATTGTTCCACCTTCAAATCTTCTTTGACTTATTATAGAAGTAGGGAATAATTCAAATCGCGACAACAAAAATATAAATATATACATTCTTGAAATTTTCATCTGGGATACTAGTTGGGGGGAAAAAAAGTAAATAATAATAATTAAAAAAAAAAAAGATTCATATCATTGATTTGATAACACGGCATTCGTATGTGGTAAATAACTTTCTTCAAACATCAAATGGCAAATTCGTAGGATAACATTGGATGAAAAAAATTGTACTGATATGCGTTTTTTGTTTCCAATCTTCAATAGGTGTAGTATCAGTGTTGGGCATTATTCGAATAAATTATTATTCGAATGATCATTCGAATAAATTTTTAGTGAATGATGAATAATTCACTGAATTATCTTATTCACACGGTACGTCATGAATTATTCACAGAATTATTCGTTATTCATTATTCGTTATTCATCATTCATTATTAATCCTTCGTTATTATTTATTCCTAGCTGGTCTACTGAATAATCCTACTCAAACACACACACACACACACACACACACACATACATATATATATATATATATATATATATATATATATATATATATATATATATATATATATATACGTATTTCTGGCTGCCAACATTATAATAAATCTATCGTTATTCACTAAAACATGTTTATTCTGAATGATCATTCGAATAATTTGTGAATAAAACATAAGCTTCATTCACAGAATAACGAATAATGAATAAAAGTAATTATTCTTCATTCATGAATGAAATAATACATTTATTCATTAATCATTATTCATCATTCTGAATAATTTTTGCCCAACACTGTGTAGTATTTAGGGATAACGCATTTTGCTACCAGAAATTGCTACGATGAGAGTCTAATATTACGCAATTATTATGCAGAAATGATTGTTGGGATACAATACATTTTGGCTAGAAAAATCGTAATATTCAGTGATTTCGGGTTTTCATATAAACAGTTGAAAATTACAGCTAAAAAAAGCGCCCATTTCGGTAGCATAAAACGTTATAATGACAGTTCCTATGATAGTTAGTAATAAATATTATTTTTTTCTCATTTGTTTTCTGTTTAACTGCGTATGAACATTTGGGCTATTAACGCTGAGCTGTCTACAGGTTGCCACCCTTTTATAATGCCAACAGCTTGTATTTGGACACCCAATCAGAAACTGGCCACGGCCAACGTCCCTTAACTTCAGTGACAACCGGAACCGGTTCATTCGACGTGCCTTTTCTAAGCTGCAGTTTTTTTAATCTCTCTAAAAATCAGTCTAATTTACTCTCTTCTGGATGAGATATTATCATGTAAGTGTGGAAAAGGTGAAATTACAATTGGAATTCGTTCAAAACTAATGTTCTCTTCGTAAACTTAAATTCCGACAAAGACTTCGTTTTATCATTAATTTGAAATGTCCATATACGTTTCTAATTAAATTTCTTGGCATAATTTATATCCCCTTGCATAAAAGATATGAACAAAACACACTTAAGAATGTGTTGTATAGTACCTCTTATAAATAAATAATGTCACAGCATTAAAGTAACATGGTTCAAAGGTTATTGATTTTATCCGATTTATCGCCAGGCACTTTAAGTGTAAATGACACCTGTGTTTTAGTAAACAATTGGACTATGGGTTTTCGGCGTGAGCTAATTGTGGAAACTAAATTATAAAGTTATATTTGTAGAAGCCATCAAGTGGTTACGAACCACTTATTCATAAATGCCTATTCATAAGTCCTTCCGTCAATTATTGATCGCAACAATAATAATGTAATTGGTTATTCCAATTTCGCAAACTCAATTTATTCGGGGCTCCAAATTCTAACGAGTACTAACTAAAAGATAAGTTATAGATGAAATATACTGGAAAGTGACATATTAACCTTGAACTATATATTATCCTTTTGGAAATAGTTGAGGATTGGTTAGGTTAATTGCTAAAACTAAATTTTTAAATAAAACTTTCGTTCTAATTCTTATCGTCATTTGGAAAGCTAAGATTAGAAACAGAAGAAAACTGATCGCGCTATCAAATATCGCAAAGAAAACGTACTTGTAGGAAATTTATTTTTTATTTAAATTTTAACGTCCATTATTATTAAATAAGAATTTTAGGACGGGTTATCTATAGGTTACCACCCTTTTCTAGCCAGGATAGGGCTGATGCCTTTTCTTTTTTCTAAACAAAAGCCACCAACCCATAGTGGGAATCGAACCCACGACCCTTGGCACGGAGTGTTAACTGCTCACGCCTTAACACTCACGGCCAGCGGGCCTTGTAGGAAATTTAATAGGGTATAGAATAGATGCTTTTTTAGCGCGGTTCCTCCCTCCCCCATAGGGATACAATGAAACCATCCGGAAGTGCCGACTAGAAAATTCCGCGTTTCAGAACCCCTAGAGAAAATAACGGTGGTTCAAATTTGTATATATATATATATATATATATATATATATATATATATATATATATATATATATATATATATGTCTGTTCGCTCTGTAGCTCCCAGACGAATGGTCCAATTTTGATGAAATTTGGTACAAAAATCTTTCGTCTAATTTGAAAGGTCAAGTTCGTTAACCAGCGAAATCCGCCTACTGGAAGATGGCGTTTGGGGCGAAATTCGCGCTAAAAAAAATCGTAACGTTTTTGAGTTCATAAGCTTGTAAGTACTCGTTTTATATGCCTCCTGGGCTAGGAAAACGAATGAAACCATTTTCAAGGCGATAGTTTTAACCGTTTTCGAGAAAATGGGAAAAATAGTTTTTGAATACCGTATTTGGTTTGGGTACTTAGAATCATGGGATTCAGTTGAAACATTTTCTGCATGTTCTACTTTCATCAAAACTAGTATGTTGAAATTTTGGTTACGTTTGGAGTTAAGGAAGGGTTAGAATAAAATATTTTATTAACAGACAAAAAGTTTTAGTAACTTTGTTTACTTTCGTTAATATCTCGAAAAAGGTTGAGAATCTTGGTAAACGGAAGAATACCATTAGAAAGCTTAATAAATGCTCTACAAAAAAGGTTCTAATGAAAGTTTTGATTAGGCGTTGTCAATCGGAGAAATAAGAGATTAAAACTTTAAAGTAATTGATTTCGCTTATTCGAACTGTTCTTTTTGTCTGTTTTTTATTCCTTGTTATTTTTTAATTGCTTATAGTTGGATAATGTATTTGAAAATAAAACAGGTTAAGAAAAATGAGAAAAACAATTTAATTTTAGAGATATGGATTTCCAAGATATAGCTTTTCAACTGCCTAGCGTCCTACCTAGGGAGGGTTGTTTGTCTTTGATTTTGGTACTTAGAATTATGGGGTATAGTTGAAACATTTTCTGCATGTTTGAATTTCATCAACACTAATATGTTGACATTTTTGTTGCGTTTGGAGGAAAGGAAGGGTTAGAATAAAATATTTTATTAACAGACAAAAAACGTTTTGGTAACTTTGTATACTTTCGTTAGTATCTCGAAAACCGTTGACAATCTTGCGAAGCGGAAGATTACCATTCGAAAGCGTACTAAATGCTCTACAAAAAAGGTTCTGAAGAAAGTTTCAATTAGGCGATGTCAATCGGAGAAATAAGTGCTTAAAACTTTAAATTCATTGATTTCGTTTATTCGAACGGTTCTTTTTGTCTGTTTTATTCCTTGTTATTTTTTAACTGATTATAGTTGGATAATGTATTTGACAATAAAACTGGTTAAGTAAAATAACAAAAACAATTTATTGTTAGAAATATAGATTTCCAAGATTCCACGACCTTGTAACTAGCGGGACCTAGTGTTAGCTGACCCTTCCAGGTAAGATCGTATATCATGACCTTTCAAGACCTTTCAAGACTTTACTACACTCAGGAATGGCGTTAGTGACCTTAAGGGTTGACACGCCATTAAAATAATTAATTAAAAAAAAAAAGACTGGTGGAACCAAAATAATAACTGCTTCTATTTTAATCTTTCAAAATTAGATTAGAGATATGAACGGAACCGCGCTAAGATGAGGCAGTTCCTGCGAGACGGACTTTATTTACTACGACTTCACAACCTTTTTCGAGATTTATCACAATACTAGCTAAATACCCGTGCTTCGTCACGGCAGATAAGTAGTTATTTTACTGCGTTAAATAATGTATCATAAAAATTACCGCTACTATTTAATTTTGTGCTGTTTATTATAGCACGTTTCGCGTCATACTATAAGTTATTCATCAATTGATAAGTAATAAAAGTATAATGTTTCTTGACATTATACTTTCGAAGTCGCTTTCGAACGCGGTGGCATCGGTTTTATGTTGTAAAATACCAGAACCTGAAACTCTTAAAGCCCATGAGAAGTCTTTTATTCTTCCATTAAGATGCAAAATTATATTTATTTATACATTAGTGAGACCGCGACAATGGCAATTCATCACTGCAAAATTATAGTAACACGGAATATAGAATTTTGCATGAATTAGGTCAAGAAATACCGGACTGAGTAATTTGCTAAAATACCGTAAACATTATAAACATTCTCAATATTTTCGACTATGTACTAATAAAAATAATAATTTATTAGATTCGGCTAAGGTAACGAGGACTAATTATATCATCATATCGACAAATAAGAATCACATGAATCGTCAGAATGTTTTTTGTTGATAAAATATGATTCAAGAAAGTTTATATTTTGAATAGTCATATTTTGGATAATTCTGCATTATAATGTCGATTAAATCTGCAGAAAAAACTCTATTATGAACAGTAAAAAATAAAATAATATATACAGTAAATAAATAACAATGAACAATTAAAAATTTACTACCACTGATATATTTTAAGAGAATGGTGCTCATGGCGAAAGCAGTCAATGCACCACAAAAAAAAAAAAAAAAAAAAAAAAAAAAAAAAAAAAAAAAAAAAAAAAAAAAAAAAAAAAAAAAAAACTAACACTAATAATAAGAACAACTATTTTTGCTGGGAGGAACTATTGTTATTTGCGTGGCTTTCGTCATCAAAAACCGAACCAGTAATAAAAGAAATGAAGGCATTAAATTAAGTAATGTTTTAATAGTAAAAATAATTGATAAAAAAAGAGAATATAATACAACCCCTTGTCAATAGGATGCTGACATTTCTGTACTATTTGAATTCCATGTGAACATAAAATGCGTAAATTACATAGTTTTTTTAATTATTTTTTTACGGCGCATCGACATCTAGGCCATTAGCGCCGACTTCCAAGGAGCAGCAAGGAATTTTCTCAACGAGCCGTGAGGTGAGGAAATTCCTGCCGTCGCACACGTACAATGGACAAAAACTTGAATTTTTGTTTTCTTATATTTAATTTTTAATCCTCTAGATAAGTTTAGAAACTATTCAAGGAATTAAAATCGTATAAAACTAATAAATATTAGTTTTATTTTGATTAACGAACACATCAGCAGTATTATAAACAAGGCAAAGTCTTTAAAACCTGTTTCATACCAACAATCAGTTTGAGCCTCTCTCGTTGAAGGTAGGACAGTGTTTTTATTAAGTCGTCCGAAGGAAATTACGTCAAAACTATTCCTTTTTTTATCTTATATAATTTATTTCGGGTAATTACTCCCTTATTATTTATCCTGAATTATTCTTCATTAATTTTTGAAATTTTTCTTACGAACAAAATTTTGATAGACCATAGCAAAAAAACTTCATCTGAAAACATCCCAAGTTTTTTAGAGCTTAAAGTTTACTTCAAGTATAATGTACTGACAGCAATTTAGTTTGCCGAAATTTGCCGATTCCAAAGATTTTTATTTTTAGATCCATGAATTTATTTTTTCTTCCAAATTTGAAAAAATGTGGATAAATCCAAGAAAACGGTATCAATCCTCGGGCAAATGATTCAGTTTGATCTGCAGGATGCTTCTAAAGAAATATTAAGCAATACTGGAAAAACTGCCAGTTTAGTATTATATTAAATGTAAAAAATGTGGGAACGTGTTCACCGCAGAGAAAAAACTCTTATATAAATACTGGTTGAAACAATATATCAACTTAGAAGAAATTGTTATTAATTTTTATCAAGAAAAAATATATTCCCGTTCTGATGGCCCTTCTGGCTACCTTAGAGGCAGACATAAACAAGAGTTTATTACTACATTATATGTTACAGCTATATTATATTTTATAATATTGTTATTAATAATATTACTACCTGCTATATTATTTCTATTAATATTACATATATTACAATTAATATTATTATAGCCGTATAGTATGCATTATTATACTATTGTTACCTTGTTTTGAGTTGATTTCAATTAATAAAAATGTTCATTTGAAAATAACTAGTGGTTAATGATTTTTGTCCATAATATCCACTACTTCGTTACACTGTGCTTCGGTGGGAATCGAACCCTACATCTCCCGCATTGGAAACTAAGGCGTTAGCCATTAGACCACGGGGAGACCTTCGTAAAATAAATTAAACAATAAACTAACCGTACATGTCAGATTTCATGATTCATATTACAAAGATTTTATGATTGTTATTACACATATTTTGTGATTGATATTACACAGATTTTATGATGAATATTAAAGATTTTATGATAAATACACATAAATTGTACGACTTAAGAAGCATTTCTATAAATCAATATTTTCTCCTTTTAGAGATGGAATTCCAGATGCTGGAGGAGAGCTTGTTCTTGGAGGTTGGAATGAAAAACTTTTCGATCCTAGAGAAATAGAATATATACCCCTTACTGATTCCACATACTGGCAATTTGAAATTGAAAGGTACGCTATTTACATTATTTTTGAGGTAATTTATGTTTTATACAAAGGCATCCTGTAGCTAAATAAATAAGTTATTATTGTAATATTTTTGTTTAAATTTGGATTAAGGATTTCTCATTACATCTCACTTTAAATGATTTTATAACAAAATATTTACTGAATCTAAAAAAAGCTTGGAATATTCCTTCACAATAAATTGCATTGGAGTTTTGAGAACGATATTATTTAAAATTGTCATTTATAAACAAAACAAAAATACGATATTCATGGACCTTGTTGTCATACTATAAGTTATTCATCAATTGATAAGTAATAAAAGTATAATGTTTCTTGACATTAGGCCGCTCAGGACCGGAGTCAAGGAACAGATAACGTGGAGATAACCCGTTATCTACAGATTACCAGTTACCATCACCAGGTATAGCGTAAACTCTATGAGGGAATAAATCACAGTTTAATTCTGGTAATTCAAGGTCTGCCATCATAGTTGAAATGAACCTCTATTAAAAATAATATTGTGAAATAGATACAGTACGGTAACAGCTGACCTGTTATCGTCCTAGCAACGCATGCTGCCTACGCTTGCCGGCTATAAGCAACTAAAAATTCAAACCCCTCTAAAAATACATAACAATTTGAAAATCAACAAATCCTTTCTTATGGAGTGTTTACATTCTGAAGGAAGTGTCCATGCAACATTTTTTTTTTGTGTAGTGGTATGGGCTGATAGTCAATGAGTGATCGGTATTTGACCAATATACAATAGATATTCAAAAATCCCATGAAAAAACTAGTTTTCACATTGAAAATTATTTTATTAGATTTCCCAGGTCTAATTCCTCATGAGATGTGCATCAATGACCCTACTGATGCATAAACTGCTTCCATAACTGAATTTCAAAAATAATGACTTACTTATTTTCAGGTGCTTCTAAAAGAATATGTTTGCATAAATCACAGGATGGATATACATTTCCTAGTGATAGTGTCGGGGCTCTTTGTGGCCCATGCTGAAATAAGGTATATTTATACAGTTAAATATCATACAAATTTACTTATTTATACAGATTGTAAATTTTCTATAAAAGAAAAAAAAAACTGTCAAAACGATAGTAGACTTTATTAATTAGTAAAGATGGAATGGTTGGGATTCGGCTAAATAAACCTCAATATGAATTTGTTTTAAAAAATCTATATTTCGGACGTTTCGGCTACTCATTGGTAGCCTTCGTCAGCTAAAATGACAAAAAAAGAAATTAATACAAAAACAAAAAAAAATTATGACTGTGATAGGTAATAGAACTATAGATACAATTAACTTATAAAAGAACATATCGTCTTAAATTCTTAGAATGAGTAGAATGAAAAAGTAAATAGGTACAATAATTGATTTTAATAGTAATTAGTAACATTAATTGATTTTACAAAGAAATAAGAAACTACATACCAATGACAAATATAGTAGCTAATAGTAACATTAATAAATTTTACAAAGAAATAAGATACTACATACCAATGGAAATGCCAAGCGGCAGAGGAAGACCAAGGTAGGCAATTAAGTAACCATAGTTACCATAGGAAAAAGGAATCTACTGGGGTATAAGTAACTGAAAACAGCAGGTGGTGGGAGAAATGTCGGTAAGGATCAAAAGGCATGTTTATGACATTTTATGACAGGAAAGGAGAAAAAGGTGTTAATGGAAGGATACCCAAGGGGCATGGTAAAAATCTAGGTGGGAGGTCGGGAGAGTATTTGGAAAATATTAGCGTACATAGGAGAAATGCCTTGTTGGTCAGTTTTGTAGTTTATATTGTTTTTGTTTAAGTTTATGTGTACACATTCCGAGATCAGTAGTCTTTTTTTGTTTCGTTGTGTAGAAAGAATTTTCGTGTCGTCGAAGTTAAAAGTGTGTTTTTGTGTAATGGCGTGTTTTGCAAGTGCAGATTTATCTATTTCTTTATTAGTGATGGTTCGTTTATGTTGTGTAAGACGTGAGTGAATGTCATTTATGGTTTCTCCTATGTATATACCATTACAGGAAGGGGTTTGGCAAGGGACTTGGTACACTCCCACCTTTCCACTGAATTTTACAAAGACCTAAAACACACCAAAACTTTCTTACGGACACATGAACAACATATAATATGTACTAAATCCGACAAGGGAAACACGACCGTCATCATGGACAGAACAGAATACAACGAAAAAATGACCAACTTATTCAACGACACCAATACATACTTACCCATTCCTAAGGACATTACGAAAATACAAGAACGAAAATTCAACGAACACATTCACAAACTTTTTAACTCTAACAAAATCGACAAATCCACTAAGTTCTTCTTAATTTCCCACAATTCCCTCCCACCGCGAGCCTATGGCCTCCCCAAAATCCACAAACCTGGTAATCCCCTTCGTCCCATCATTGCCAATATAGATTCTCCCTCTTCCAGTCTTAGTAAATTTCTTCTTCCCTCATTACAAATACTTAGCCATAATAATCCCTATGATATCAAAAAATTCCTTTGACCTAATTTCTATATTATCCAACCTAACCATTCCCCACGGCCACATTTTAGTTTCTATTGATGCCACATCCTTATTCACTAACGTCCCACTAGCCAAAACGCTAGAAATAATCGAAAACCATTGGCCCACCCTACAACTCCATAGCCCTCTATCCTTTGATTTGTTTATAGAAAGTCTAAAACTGTGTGTTAACAGCGGTTTTTTTTAAATATGATGGGAAATTCTATAAACAAATTGAAGGTCTAGCCATGGGCAATTGTCTTGCACCCGATTTATCCTCAATCCTTCTCAACGATCTTCTGAACTCCCTCGTCCCACAGTTTCCCCATGACATCTCATTCATCTGCAAATACGTAGATGATCTTTTGCTGATGATTAACCCAAACAGACTAACAGACATACTTACCTGTTTCAATTCCTTTTACCCTAGGCTTCAATTCACGGTCGAAATAGAACAGGACAGACAGCTCCCATACTTGGACATCTTACTAATTAGACAGACTGACGGTACTATTATTACTGACTGGTACACCAAACCCACATACTCGGGACGGTTACTTAATTTTCATTCATCCCATCCTTACCACCTCAAGATTAATGTAGCCAGAAATCTCCTTCGCCGAGTCCTCTCCCTAACCGATGCTTCCTTCCACAATAAAAATATTAATATTGGCACGCAACCAATTTCCCCCCAACCTCAAAAAATCCCTTGTTAAAAAAGTAAAATCCCAACCTTCCAACACTGTCTCTCCCAATTCTTCCCTAACTCCCAGTTCCCAAATGTTCCGATCTCTACCATTTACACCTGGACTGACTGAAAAACTTACAAAGACAATAAAAAAATCCTACCCTTCCCTAAATTTTGGTTTGAAAACTACCAACAAACTCAAAACCCTCTATACCAAACTCAAAGATCCCATCCCTTTTGAACAAACCACCCGTTGTGTTTACCAAGTCCCTTGCCAAACCCCTTCCTGTAATGGTATATACATAGGAGAAACCATAAATGACATTCACTCACGTCTTACACAACATAAACGAACCATCACTAATAAAGAAATAGATAAATCTGCACTTGCAAAACACGCCATTACACAAAAACACACTTTTAACTTCGACGACACGAAAATTCTTTCTACACAACGAAACAAAAAAAGACTACAGATCTCGGAATGTGTACACATAAACTTAAACAAAAACAATATAAACTACAAAACTGACCAACAAGGCATTTCTCCTATGTACGCTAATATTTTCCAAATACTCTCCCGACCTCCCACCTAGATTTTTACCATGCCCCTTGGGTATCCTTCCATTAACACCTTTTTCTCCTTTCCTGTCATAAAATGTCATAAACATGCCTTTTGATCCTTACCGACATTTCTCCCACCACCTGCTGTTTTCAGTTACTTATACCCCAGTAGATTCCTTTTACATTTTTAGGTGCTGCTGGTTTAGGATTTAAGTTTTCAGTATCGCAGTTTTACATTGTATTTAACATCGTTATATATTTAAACTACGCCTCCTAACCTACACGTGATATATAACATAATTTTTGTTATGCCAGTTGAACGGTTTGTTCTGTCAGTTGACTATTAATGTTAAACAAAGATATTTTTGTTTCATTTCTGTCACGTTACTCGCCTGATAAATATTAAAACTCATTTTTAAAAAACAAAAAAAAAATGCAATTTCAGAAAATTCTGAATAATTTTTCTAAACAACAGCTTAGTATTGTTTGGTGAGTTATATACTGTTGTACAGTCATCTATATTAACTTTTTTGGCATAATAATATAAAAGTAGTTTCATGCCTAATACTTAGCTTTTATGTCCTATATAACATCAATTTTTCTATTTTTGTTTTAAGTGTGCCTCTTGTCAGACGCAGTATAGTGCGAGAATATAACGACCCTGTACAAAGAAAAGTGGAAAAAGTAAAATTGAAAAATCTTAGGAATGTAAGTATAAATCTCTTAACATATTAGTAATAATAATGTTAAATATTAAGTATTAATTCTATACTTTTAACTATAAAAATCCATCTCACTGATTATATACTATAAGAGGAATTATGCAATATGACGACTTTAAACTATTTGGTTACTAAACAATTATGTTTTAAATATATGCACATTTAAAATACTTTATTAATAAAAAAATTATTGTAGTAGAATTGTCAAAAATCTGATCAATGTTACAATGAAGAGACGCAAAACTAAAGAAGCTTAATATTATGTTCTCAAAGATAATTAGGCACTATAATATTAAATTTAGAAAGTCGAAAATTTGAGTTGTAACAGTTTTCGAGCAGGCGAATATATGAGTAAAATTTATGACTTGTTCCTTATGCCACAGAAGTATTATGATGTGGCTGGATTCTTCACAAGGGCACTTATTACCAAGTTTTAAAAAACTTACATATATATTATATGTTATATTATCAAATAAATTAAAAACCGCAGCTTATGTGAAAAACGGCCTTGTATTTCTTTTTCTAATGCATTTAGTTCAATCAATATTGATTTGATCCAATGACGATGTAATTGAAACAATTATTGACTTTTTAAATTCCACACCCAGCTCAAGTTCTCAAGCTACACACTTCAAAAATGCCCCAATAAAATATATTTTATATTGCAATATAGACAAAAAAACAGTATAGTTTACTAAACTACATTATTATACAAAAAACGGTACTCTGCTTCAGTGACTTCATCACATATCTTTATGTATTTTAAAAAATAAGCTCCCTAGTCCGCGGTTTGAATAAATAATCATCTATTAATTTCTAACTGGTATACTAATTTTAATTTTTTATTATTTTTAAATAACTTGCCTAGGTGTGATATGAATTCCAGTAGCCTATTAGTCAATGAACCCAAATAAAAAACGGAAAAATCAGGGTTCAAATCCGTTGATGCAAAGCTTTTTTTTAAAAAAACACAAAAAAAAAAAACAATATTACATTAATGTAAAGTTCGCGTAAATGTTTATGATAAATAAGTGTCTTAATATTTTCAAGTTTCACAAAAGACATATATTAATTTAATTTATAGATGCTTTATTTATTTATTTAATGTTAAATTATTTATTTTGCTGCTACCTGAGAATTTTGGAAACCTTAAGGTAATAGAATGCGTGCATTGATAAGTAGATCTTATGAAAAAGCCTTTTAAACATTAGGCGTTCATTTTTAAATGAAATCATTGAAAACACGTATTCATACATTTCTGACAACTAGAACATGCGATTATTGATCTTTTATGCTTTAGTGTAAATTTAAAAAATGTTATTATAGAATAGACATTATTGTAAAATCGCTATTTGTTTTTATTTATTTTTTTAGGAAGAATACTGGGGAAGCATTAGTTTGGGAACTCCTCCCCAACATTTCGAAGTTATGTTCGACACTGGATCTCATCTTCTCTGGATACCATCTCACCTATGCGAAGCATGCAGTAAGAAAAAAAAACAGCTTTAAATTCTTCTAACCATTTCAATTTCACCTGATTTTGCTTTTATTAAAATATATATCTGTTAAATATAGCAGACGGTCATAATGATTAAACACAAAATAGGCACAACTTTCTCGTAGCATTGCTACAATGTTCACTATGTTATTTGTTGATATCTTTAGTTCTTCTGGCGCAAAGCACATTATTTTATAGAGTCAACTTTTTGTTTTGATAAGAGTTTAATGATAATCGTGCAACGTTTTTAAAAAAATATAAAATAACCTGAATTTAGGGTTAAAATTTTATAAATTTTCTTCATCAGCTCGGGGCAATTTTTCTAATTTCGCTAAGACAGATCCCCTACTATTCAAAACCATGCTTCAGCTTGCCAATTAGACCCTTCAGTTATTAGATACCATCCTTCAGCTATCTAATAGCATCCTTCAGCTACCTAATACCATCATTCAGCTATCTAACACCATCATTCAGCTATCTAACACCATCATTCAGCTATCTAACACCATCATTCAGCTGCCTAATAACATCATTTAGCTACCTAATAGCATCCTTCGGCTATCTAATACCATCATTCAGCTACCTAATACCATCATTCAGCTACCTAATAGCATCATTCAGCTATCTAAGGCCATCCTTCAGCTACCTAATTGCATCATTCAGCTTTCTAATACCATCATTCAGCTATTAAATGATGTAATGAACACTATCCCGAGATTATGAACATGATATTTTTCAAGAGAGACACAGTTTCTAACATATTTTCATTTAAGAAGGCAAGGAACTGTTGGCATTTGGAGCAAGAAAAGGTATGGTTTTCAATGAATTCTATATTCTGAACGTTTTGGCCGGGAACTCCGAACTATATTCCGAACGTTTTGGCTCAGAAGTGGATGCCAGGAAAGGAGAAAACCCAGAGCAGTTAAATGACCATGGTGAGAACATAGTAAATTTTAACCATGGTCACTTACTGCTGACGATGCCGCCAAAGAGCATGCTGAAACGTTCGGAATATGACTATCTTTCAAAATCTGAAGTTTTTCCCTCTAAGCCGAATCCCAACAAATTCTTGATTTCTTAACACCTCAACGGCTTACTCTCTTCGTCTCATCATATTTTTATTTATTTTTCAGAAGGTAAAGACATGTTCCACGAAGAACAATCTTCGACATTCGTGAATTCTAATTTATCCGTTGATATTAATTATGCTATTGGTCATATGAAAGGACTAACCGGTGAAGATACTCTACAGGTAAATTAATAATTTTATATTTTTGTTTTTGAGCTTAATATTAAAGTAATAATGGATATCACTTTAGCCCCTTTTTAATTTTTCAATTAAAAAAATGTATACTTTTTGCAGAAAGAAGGTTATAGTTTTTTCTATAATACATTGCAATCAATGGATTTTTTAACTATTAAAATTCCATCCTCGGTTGTGGGGCTTATAAATGGTTGCTTGTGGCTCTTTGGTGTAAAATGTATTGTTTTTTTCTGAAACCTAAAATCCATTCGTTAATGATCCTTTACTCTTAGAGTCTTAAATTGAATTTTATCCCATTTAGTTGTTAACAAGTTACCAAAATGTTGCATTTATTGTTTCCTTTAATATAATCAAGAATAAGTAAAGAACTATTGAATAGAAACATAAGAATTGTCGCCTTACTTAGTTATTCAAGAAAATAGATATGGGAAAAAATCGTTTTGAAATACGCCTTGCACTAAGTACATTCGGAATATAACACATCATTAGTTCCCTATTATCATTAGATACTGAAATACGACGAACATATTTCAGTATTTAATAACTAAATACCGTTAAATAAAATGCTACACTTGAAATAAAAAATTATTGCTATATAGTATAAATATTTCGCAAGTTAACTTTTCAGAGTTACACCAATATTCTTCCCAGCGCTCGAAATGAGGCCTCATGGTAAGAAAAAAATATGAGTTGCTTCAATTAATTTTGCACTCACAAGTTTAAGGTATTAATAAAGATTTTCATTGTAACATCCCCCTATATGTAAAGCAAAGAATCAGCTATTAACTAGACAGAAAATCTGCTTAAAATGTTATAATATTTAATTACATAATAATGGAAAAATTCAAATTCTTTTTGCCTTTTTTTTTATGTACATGATTCTTTAGATCGGCGGCATAACCATCCGAAACCAAGGATTCGCTCGTGCCTTAGATGCTGCGTTTCAGGAGAATCTTTTCGACGGCATCATGGGTATGACCTTCACTGAGCCAATATCTTATGACGGAATCACGACTGTTATTGACAATATGGTACAGCAGAAACTACTCGAAAGGCCAATATTTTCATTCCACATGAACAGGTAACTGAAAATTTCATTTTTACTTTTGTTCCATAGATTTTCACCATCACTGGTTATTTCTTTTATTGTAAGCCATTGGCTGATATTTTTTGTAATATTCCTGAAATCGATATTGCACTTGTAGGCTATGACCAATGCGGAAATAAAAAAAAGCTACACAGCGTTAATAGCCTAATGGTTGATACGCCGTTAAACATACACACACACACACACACAAAAAAAACTACATAACAAAACATATCACACTGCAATATTCCATTATCAGCTGAAGACGAGACAAGGTCGACTAAATGGCCAGCGCTAGAACGATTTTTTTTTTTGTTGAAAATTTACGAATCAGTTCCATATACCGGATGAAAATTTCTGCATTGTTAATCTGTCTATTTACAACTTGCATAGATATTACAATAAACGAAAATAAAGGAGAAATAAATTATTTTATTTTTATAGGTGCTTTTACTGCCAAGGTCATTAGCACCAAAATAAATTAATATATGCTGATATATTAATATATGATCAGTTATATGATTGACATATAACTGAGTTAGTAACATAAATTGTGTTCAACACACAGTAGTATACCTGAAAAAAAGTATTCTAGAATAATAAAAATATACTAGAAAAAAAACAGAAGAAATTTACTAAAAAATATTACTATATATGACTAGAATCGTGACTAGAAAGATCACATATATATTATTACATATGTTTAACATTATTTCAAGAATATGTATATTTTTACATCATCTTCATTTATCCTAGCTAGAAGGAACCAAAAATTACGTCGTCAATTGTGTTTAACTATTGAAAAATGTACTTTGCCCAAGCATTACGGAGAGTTTGTAGAAAGTTCTCATTGCAGTATCACTGAAGTCGCTTTCGAACGCGGTGGCATCGGTTTTATGTTGTAAAATACCAGAACCTGAAACTCTTAAAGCCCATGAGAAGTCTTTTATTCTTCCATTAAGATGCAAAATTATATTTATTTATACATTAGTGAGACCGCGACAATGGCAATTCATCACTGCAAAATTATAGTAACACGGAATATAGAATTTTGCATGAATTAGGTCAAGAAATACCGGACTGAGTAATTTGCTAAAATACCGTAAACATTATAAACATTCTCAATATTTTCGACTATGTACTAATAAAAATAATAATTTATTAGATTCGGCTAAGGTAACGAGGACTAATTATATCATCATATCGACAAATAAGAATCACATGAATCGTCAGAATGTTTTTTGTTGATAAAATATGATTCAAGAAAGTTTATATTTTGAATAGTCATATTTTGGATAATTCTGCATTATAATGTCGATTAAATCTGCAGAAAAAACTCTATTATGAACAGTAAAAAATAAAATAATATATACAGTAAATAAATAACAATGAACAATTAAAAATTTACTACCACTGATATATTTTAAGAGAATGGTGCTCATGGCGAAAGCAGTCAATGCACCACAAAAAAAAAAAAAAAAAAAAAAAAAAAAAAAAAAAAAAAAAAAAAAAAAAAAAAAAAAAAAAAAAAAAACTAACACTAATAATAAGAACAACTATTTTTGCTGGGAGGAACTATTGTTATTTGCGTGGCTTTCGTCATCAAAAACCGAACCAGTAATAAAAGAAATGAAGGCATTAAATTAAGTAATGTTTTAATAGTAAAAATAATTGATAAAAAAAGAGAATATAATACAACCCCTTGTCAATAGGATGCTGACATTTCTGTACTATTTGAATTCCATGTGAACATAAAATGCGTAAATTACATAGTTTTTTTAATTATTTTTTTACGGCGCATCGACATCTAGGCCATTAGCGCCGACTTCCAAGGAGCAGCAAGGAATTTTCTCAACGAGCCGTGAGGTGAGGAAATTCCTGCCGTCGCACACGTACAATGGACAAAAACTTGAATTTTTGTTTTCTTATATTTAATTTTTAATCCTCTAGATAAGTTTAGAAACTATTCAAGGAATTAAAATCGTATAAAACTAATAAATATTAGTTTTATTTTGATTAACGAACACATCAGCAGTATTATAAACAAGGCAAAGTCTTTAAAACCTGTTTCATACCAACAATCAGTTTGAGCCTCTCTCGTTGAAGGTAGGACAGTGTTTTTATTAAGTCGTCCGAAGGAAATTACGTCAAAACTATTCCTTTTTTTATCTGATATAATTTATTTCGGGTAATTACTCCCTTATTATTTATCCTGAATTATTCTTCATTAATTTTTGAAATTTTTCTTACGAACAAAATTTTGATAGACCATAGCAAAAAAACTTCATCTGAAAACATCCCAAGTTTTTTAGAGCTTAAAGTTTACTTCAAGTATAATGTACTGACAGCAATTTAGTTTGCCGAAATTTGCCGATTCCAAAGATTTTTATTTTTAGATCCATGAATTTATTTTTTCTTCCAAATTTGAAAAAATGTGGATAAATCCAAGAAAACGGTATCAATCCTCGGGCAAATGATTCAGTTTGATCTGCAGGATGCTTCTAAAGAAATATTAAGCAATACTGGAAAAACTGCCAGTTTAGTATTATATTAAATGTAAAAAATGTGGGAACGTGTTCACCGCAGAGAAAAAACTCTTATATAAATACTGGTTGAAACAATATATCAACTTAGAAGAAATTGTTATTAATTTTTATCAAGAAAAAATATATTCCCGTTCTGATGGCCCTTCTGGCTACCTTAGAGGCAGACATAAACAAGAGTTTATTACTACATTATATGTTACAGCTATATTATATTTTATAATATTGTTATTAATAATATTACTACCTGCTATATTATTTCTATTAATATTACATATATTACAATTAATATTATTATAGCCGTATAGTATGCATTATTATACTATTGTTACCTTGTTTTGAGTTGATTTCAATTAATAAAAATGTTCATTTGAAAATAACTAGTGGTTAATGATTTTTGTCCATAATATCCACTACTTCGTTACACTGTGCTTCGGTGGGAATCGAACCCTACATCTCCCGCATTGGAAACTAAGGCGTTAGCCATTAGACCACGGGGAGACCTTCGTAAAATAAATTAAACAATAAACTAACCGTACATGTCAGATTTCATGATTCATATTACAAAGATTTTATGATTGTTATTACACATATTTTGTGATTGATATTACACAGATTTTATGATGAATATTAAAGATTTTATGATAAATACACATAAATTGTACGACTTAAGAAGCATTTCTATAAATCAATATTTTCTCCTTTTAGAGATGGAATTCCAGATGCTGGAGGAGAGCTTGTTCTTGGAGGTTGGAATGAAAAACTTTTCGATCCTAGAGAAATAGAATATATACCCCTTACTGATTCCACATACTGGCAATTTGAAATTGAAAGGTACGCTATTTACATTATTTTTGAGGTAATTTATGTTTTATACAAAGGCATCCTGTAGCTAAATAAATAAGTTATTATTGTAATATTTTTGTTTAAATTTGGATTAAGGATTTCTCATTACATCTCACTTTAAATGATTTTATAACAAAATATTTACTGAATCTAAAAAAAGCTTGGAATATTCCTTCACAATAAATTGCATTGGAGTTTTGAGAACGATATTATTTAAAATTGTCATTTATAAACAAAACAAAAATACGATATTCATGGACCTTGTTGTTGCAAACTAAATGAGATATTTTATGTTCCTTATTCCTTTATTTATTTATTTTTATTTATTTTATTTATTTATTCTTGCTTTTCTTTTTATTATTTATTTTATTTTATTTTATTTTTTCGGCTGGTCACCATATTATTAGACCAATTATTATTATTGTAAGGGACTGATTAGCAAGGACGGGATTTAGAGGTATAGACAATGGGGAAATATTTTAGAGAAGCGGAAATTCCTTTTTAAAACTATAATTTACACAGAGGATACAAACATAAATATCATAAACCATTGCTACGATGAGAGAAAAGGTTGAGTGAGAGAGACAGATAGGTAGAGTTATCAAATATGATCATTTGGGGAGATTATAGAGAATTTGGAACTGGCCTACCTCTGAACAGCATCTGGGCCGAAGTCTCAGGAACGGATGCAAACTCTGACCGGTCGGAGGTAAGCCAGCTCTTCTTAAACCCTTTGTACCCCACTCCTGCTTTTGCAGGTGATTGAACTAGAAACTCTTGTCAGGTCTTAGATCTTCCAGGAATCTTACGAATCAGCCACGTGCAGTGCCAACATCCCAGACGCAACGTTTGCGGATTCGTGGTTCTCACATCTCTAGAGATGGACAGCCAACCTTTTCTCTCATCCTTATTCACTTAACAAGGCCAAAGGGAAAACGGGGCCTTACATCACCCCCCGATTTTTCAAAGTCATGTTTCCCTTGGAACATTACTTTACCTTTAACACTACCCATCCTTATGTTACTAATAATAATAATAATAAACAATATTAGTGCTAATAACAATACAGGTGATGCGCTGTAAAAATTAAAATAAAATAAACATTATTGGCATCTTTACAAGACAAAACCTCTCCCTTAGGAGGTAAAAATCCTTATGTTACCATTATTTTATAACTATACCGAACACTGTCGTCACAATCACTGAACGGCTACTACACTTACGAGCGGTCTATATCCGCTCCGTTATTACAGATACGACACTTTCAGCTGCCGGTCGATGTATTACGAATCCTGCTGCCCCACTTCCTTCCGTTGGCTGCGAGTTTTGATTCGCACCACGCCGGGATCTGAGTTTTGTAATTAGCAGGCCAGTGGTAAACCCAAGAAGTGCTATTAGAGCAACCGACCCGCCTGCTATCCACAGAAGTTCTCCTTCCTTCCCCTTCTTTTGGGCCGCAAGGATCCGTTCAACATCGCTCCATGTTCCCCATTCAGCCGAAGAGTTATTGGACGCTTCTTCGAGCTCCTTGAGCTCCTTCAAAGTATCCTCCCATACTGCGGGATCATAATCCTCTTTTACTGGCAGGTCCAAGGGTGGTTTGATCGTGACGTTGACCCATTGCAACTGCACCACCTGAGAGGATTCCCCAACGTCGGCTATCGGCAAAAGGCGATAATCAGGTGTCCAAGCTGTGCAACCAGGTGCTATGGTAAGCTGCCCACTTCCATCTAGAACCCGCTCTAGCGATTCTACTCCAGCACTCCCTCTGCATTGAAGATGGAGGCGAGTGGGCTTAGACATGCTATACCACCAGAGCTCCTTGTGCTCGTCCCAAATCCATGTGGGTGAAGATCTAGGATTCACCAAAGTCCACGGGCACCATTCCTTCGACGTATTCTCCTGGCGAAACGATGAGACAATACAAGATGGTGTTTGTCCGTGAAAGAACTTGAACTCGGCAGGACAGATCCATGGTATCCCGGGACGACATCTGGCTATATCCTGCTCCTGAAGAATTGAGTAGGCCTTCTCGTTGTGGCTCTCCAAGAAGAACGCCCCCTCCGGCTGAGCTGCAACCATTCTTCCTGTTTTATTCTCCTTAAGAGGCAAGGAGAGAACCTGATAAAGCACCATCTCCTGATCCGGAGTTTTTAAAGGCAATTCCACTACAGCTATTACTCCATCATCGGTTGCAATTGCATGTACTTCAGAAATTTGGTAGTAAATTTGGTCATGATATCGGCTTCCCTCCGAGAGGAGTGTCAGTCCAGTTGGCAGAGCCTCTCTTACCTTCCCCAAAATCAGAGTTAACTCTTTAGGACCTAGCATCTCTCTACTCAACTTTCCACTCATCGATGCACCTACTCCATTAAGAACTCTGCGGAATCTAAATAGGAATTCCGTTACTCCAGTTTCTAGGCTTCTGAGGGACGAGGAAAGATACAGGGAACTTTGGATGAGGTTAGTAACACGCGATATGTTCGTTTGAAGTTGCGCCTCTTTTTGAAAACCTTCCTTCAAAATTCTACGGACCACCCCAGACAAGCGGGTAACCCTTTTTGTGTCCTCTTCGGCTTTCCTTGCAAACTCGCGACTGAGCGTTAGTTGTTCAGAGACCGCATGTATGGTGTCTCCGTACTGCTTACTTAGTTTGTCGAAATTTTCTTGAATGCCTTGTAAATCGTCCGCGTCTGGGGTCCCAAATAGGTATTTTAATACTATCCCCCCCGCATTGACCAATCCTCGACGTTCTCGGGGACTAGGTAGCATGGACCAGAGCATATCAAGTTCCTCTTCTGCCTCCCTGAATAGACTAAGTATGCCCTCGACAACAGGCTGAAGTCCATCATGCTCTGGATATTTAACCGAGGCATGAGATAGGTCTAATTGGACCTTCCAAATCTCCCCTCGCAGAGTTTCCATTATACCTTCTAGGTGTGATACATTCAAGTGAACCAGTAGACGCCATTTGTCTCCCGTCACAACTACGTCACCTCGTCTTAGAAAAACCAGACTTGCCCACGCCAAGGGCCATACTCCTAGGACCACCCACAGCGACAACCCTGAAATAAGATATTCAGGAATCATTTTCAGGCAACTTAGCTCCCCTCCTAAGCGGGTATGGGGACCTACGAGAAAAAGTTAAAGTTTTCCCCTTTGGTGTTCAAGTAGCATCAGGTTTCCCCTTTTGCTGAGCTTGGCTCTCGCTATCTGAACCACTGGAACTTTCCCCGGAAGTCCCACCTGTCTCAATCCGTCCTTCGTTTCCCTCCCCTTGACTATCCTGGGTTATTTCCCTGTTTTCTTCCTCAGGAGAGGATCTAACGCCCAGAGGGCAGGCAGGGTCATTACATTCTGGCGATCTTCCCGCAGCAACCGGACAGTGTCTGTGAATCTCACTCTGCGTTTCAATTTCATCTTGGTCCTCACAAGAGTCGTCTTCTGAGCCATAACAACACCCTGGGTTAATTTCCCATTCCGGCTCCATGACCTCATCTTCCGACCCTTCCACTTCCCGGGTTGCCCCACCTGCCTTCGTCATAACCTTAGGGTGCGAATCCCCTCCTCCCCCCGGGGCCCGTTTTAGCCTATTTATATGAACTACATTCAGAGATCCAGTGGCTAGTCGGATCTCATAGTTCACTCGAGAAAGAACCCTTTCTACTTTGTGTGGGCCTGTCCAGGGACAGTGGAATTTTGGACAATTCCCAGGCTTTACGGCTGGACAATGGAGATAGACCCAATCCCCCACCTCTAGGCGTCGCTCCTTACGCCGGGCATTACAATACTGGGTCCTCATTGCCCAGGCCTTTTCGGCACGACTCAAAGCGTCCTTATAGGCTTCTTTCAGCCGATGCCCTAACTTTTCGACATGGTCCGCTGATTCCGATCCGTCATTGGTTGGACCTACCCAGCAATCAAACGGAGTTACCAATTCTCGCCCAAGCATGAGGTAGTTTGGGGAGTATCCTGTCGACGAATGAGGTATTGCTCGATATGCCATGAGAGCATATGGGACCCACTTATCCCAGTCACGACCGTCTCTTCGCACATATTGGGATATCGAATCGGTAAGAGTTCGATGTAACCTCTCTACCATTCGTTACATTCCGGATGGTAGGCGGTAGTTTGTAATTTCCTAATCCCCAGAAATCTGCAAACTTGAGTAAACAGTCGAGAAACGAAATTTCTTCCCTGGTCTGTTAACAACCTCCTAGGGACCCCATGTCGAGTGATAATATTCTCGACGAGTGCTACGGCCGTTTCTTCAGCTGTTTGCCCCTTCAGTGGTATTCCCTCCGCATACCGTGTAAAATTGTCAATTACGGTCAAAAGGTAACGATGGCCCCTTTTGGAAGTCGGCAAAGGCCCAAATATGTCTAGCGATACCTGCTCGAAAGGCCCTGTGGCCATATAGGGAGCTTACAGGGGGACCTTTTGAGATACAGGACTTTTTCTGCTAGCGCACGCGTGACACCGTTCCACAAAGGACTTAACATCCGCCGCCATGCCCGGCCAATAATATGAGCTTTTGATTACCGCGAGAGTACGATCAGCCCCTGGGTGCCCAGCCCATGGTTTCGAGTGATTTTCTTCAACGATTGTTTTTCGTAGACCCTCAGGCACCATAAGCCTCCATTCCGACTCATCCGTTGCCCCATCGGCCCAATATAGCAGGCCATCGGCATCTGTTTGTACATGAACAGTGCCTCTCTTGATGGCTCTTTGACACCACATATCCTCCTTTTGAGCATCCTTCAATTTACCTCGGGTTATTTTCTGCCTATTTCCCGTGACTACAGCTATTGTACGGCTTAAAGCATCAGCGTTAGAATGTTTCTTCCCCGGGCGATGTTCGACTTCATAGTCGAACTCCTCTAACCGAAGGGCCCACCTGGTCAGCCGTGAAGACGGGTCTCGAAGGCTTAGCATCCACCTCAAGGCAGAGTGGTCAGTGACAAGTTTAAACCTTCGCCCTAGTAAATAACAACGGAACAGCTTTGTTGCCCAAACCACCGCTAGCAGTTCTCGTTCTGTTGCCGAGTAGTTGAGTTCTGGACCCTTCAACTGCCTACTAGCGTAGCAAACAGGTCTCTCGCCGCCATCTCTGTACTGGGACAGAATGGCACCCAGAGCTACTCCTGATTCGTCGGTGGACAATATAAATGGCTCGCTGAAATTCGGATAGCACAAGACTGAGTCCGAACTTAGGATTTCTCTTAGCGATTCAAAAGCCTTCCGTTGCTTGTCGCCCCACTGGAATCGTACTCGTGAGCTAGTTAATTCTGTCAGCGGTCTTGAAAGATCCGCAAAGCCTTTTATGAATTTACGGTAATAGCTTGCCAACCCTAGAAAACTTCGCAACTCCTTCACATTTCTGGGGGCTGGAAAAGACTTGATCGCCTCTAATTTTCTAGGATCTGGTTTCACTCCCTCGGCTGTAACTATGTGTCCCAGATAGGTCACTTCCGATGCCGCAAAAGCGCACTTGTTCAAGTTCACTTTTAGATTAGCGCCTCTGAATATGTCGAACAACTCCTCTAACCGGAGCATGTGTTCCCTCAGTGATGAGCTATAAGCCACCACATCATCGAGGTAAACGAAACATCCGGTGCCCTTCAGTCGGCCAAGAAGTTGGTCCATGACCCGTTGGAACGTGGCAGGTGCCCCCGCAAGGCCGAAAGCCATTTTTTTGTACTCATAGTGTCCGTTTACAGTCGTGAAGGCCGTTTTTTGCCTGATCCTGGGGTGCTATCGGTATTTGGTGGTACCCACTCGAAAGATCAATTGTGGAAAAGATTTGGCTACTCCCCAATTGTTCTAAGGTTTCCTGTATCAACGGAAGCGGGTAAGTATCGACCTTAGTAACTGCATTGAGGCCACGGAAATCTGTGCAGAATCGATACTTTAAGTCACCTGTTGGGGATGTTTTCTTGACTAGAATTACAGGTGCTTGCCAAGGACTTTTAGACGGCGTAATGACGCCTTGTTCAAGCAACGCCTGAACCTGCCGTTCCATTTCCTCCCGTTCACTGAAAGGCACACGATACGGGCGTTTCACCACAGGTCTGGCATCTCCAGTTTCAATATGGTGCTGAACAGGCAGGGAGCAACCTTCGGGACCCGGTTCACAAAAAATGTCTGAATATCTGGACAACAAGGACTCCATATCCCTCCTTTCCCCACCACTTAAATGGCCCAATTTCTCGCCAACGATCGAGGCGAAACCAACAGGAGTTTTAGAGCCATCCTCGCGTTCCCTCTCCGAACAAGATCCACCGTCTTCCGCCCAATCTCTCTCTACCAGACCTACCACTAGAAGCCGTGGCAATGTCACAGCCGAAGCGGTCAAATTGACGAACTGCATCCACGAACGGCCGTCCCGAGGAGTGTTAATGCATCTCCCTCCTACAACCCCATTGGGAAGTGCTCTTGACGGCTCAATTATGACAGCTTTCTGGTCTAGTTTCCCTGGTACGGAAATCTCTAATAGAGATTCACTGAAGGCCGGAAGCGTTTCCTCTCGCGAAAGACGCGCTGAGCTGGTTTTGTTATCCTTCTTCCCCGTGTGTCTTGATTCCTCCTTGACTATCGGCTTAGCTCCTATATTCACGCTAGTTGGAAGGGATAAAATATGACCTGAAAACTTGGCTTCTAGTTCTCTCGCCGTCCTACTCATGAAACGTACCCACTCTCGGTTCGCAGACATTTTTAACTCATCCCTCTTTGTTATCGAACCAACGGAAGGTAGAGATTCAATTTTAGGCGATGCTCCCGTGACTAACAATCCCGAACGTAGGTCTATATGGGCGTCTAATTTCCCTAGTAAGTCTAAGCCTAATAGTCCATCTCCTTCTAAGCAGACGTCAGCCACTATGACGTCGTGGGACAGTCGATGGCCCTTAACTTCGATATTCACCGTTTGAATACCGCGTACCGGGATTACCACACCAGTTACCCCCCTAATCTTGCTAGTCGCGGGTCTTAATTTGGACTCTGAGGCAGGAGACCTGATTAGAGTAACTTCAGCACCAGTGTCTACTATCATCCTATGAATCCGCCCATTTATCCGGGTGCTCACCTTTAACCCTTGCTCACCTCCCCCACCTATGCCTAGTAATTCGTAGCGCGATCCCCTTGTCGCCGACTTAGGGCCGGGGCCCTCCCCAAGTCGTTCGCGTTTGGGGCCTTCTTTGGCAAAGTTCCTTTCACGAGGGGTTTAGAACGACATTGGCGAGCGATATGCCCACGACGACCACACCTATAACAATTCGTACTATTTTTGGGAGAAATATCACTAACCCTCTCTGTTTGTCGACATCCCCTGGCCCAATGATTCGTATCCCCGCAGCGATAACAGCCACTTGGATTACCCCTCTCAATGACCCTTACTTCGCTTTGTCCAACTTCCTCGGGACTGGGAATTTCGTTATCCTGGGGATTCTTCTCTACAGTAAATATTCCCTTTTCGTGTCGCCCTAACTCCGTTTCAATGGCTCTAGCCTTCTCAATCGCGGTTTGTAATTCCTTTGGGAACGCGAGTCTCGTCAGCCTCCCAATCTCTCCTCCGAGCCCATTTAAATATGATGTAAGGACGACTTTATCCAGTTGTTTGCGAGCCCCTATAACTTCTTCCTCCGATCCCTCACCTGAGAGTGATCGTTCACCCATCTCCCGACAACGATCTCCGAAAGTTCTGACATCCTCCCCACGCTCTTGTTTCATTGAACTAAGCTGAAGGAGAAACTGCTCAGGTTGCATAGTCGCTTTAAAGCGGTTTAAAAGAGCATCTCGAATCGTGGAATATTTTACATTTGGCCCCTTGAGATCCGATCTGCTGGCCAAAAATTTCGCAGCCATCCCTTTCAGTCTCATCCTTAACACAAGGGATTTATCACGATCTTCCCAGTTTCCGCTAGTTGCCACTAATTCCAAACCATTGAGATAGTCTTGGATTGGAACCCCAGAATCGTCACCGGACCATGGACCGACCATTCCCTGAAGAGAAAGATCCCTCTTTCCTTGCTTACCCTCATGCCTTGTCCTCTCGAATTCTTCCGTGAATTGCTCATTTGCAGCCATGCCTGATCCAATGCCGTTTTCAGATCGGCAAACTGCTGTTCCGTTACCACCATCGTATAGCTCTATTTTCAACGTTTCCAATGAACCCCAACACGTTATGCTTACGAATAGGGATTGCTTTACTCTCTAACAGGACTAACCACCAAATATCCGTATTTGGCGGTCCTTAAACCAGGAAACGTGAGGACATTGAATGAACAACTACCCAGCGCCGAGATATCAGTTCGAGGAATTGTCCTATCAGCGTCAGCAGTACAGCCGCCGGCCTATCTCGAGAGCAGGGTTCTTATCTAATGCCGGCTTGCAGCTGGACATTTAAATACTACCCGGAAACCTGACACCATTTGTAAGGGACTGATTAGCAAGGACGGGATTTAGAGGTATAGACAATGGGGAAATATTTTAGAGAAGCGGAAATTCCTTTTTAAAACTATAATTTACACAGAGGATACAAACATAAATATCATAAACCATTGCTACGATGAGAGAAAAGGTTGAGTGAGAGAGACAGATAGGTAGAGTTATCAAATATGATCATTTGGGGAGATTATAGAGAATTTGGAACTGGCCTACCTCTGAACAGCATCTGGGCCGAAGTCTCAGGAACGGATGCAAACTCTGACCGGTCGGAGGTAAGCCAGCTCTTTTTAAACCCTTTGTACCCCACTCCTGCTTTTGCAGGTGATTGAACTAGAAACTCTTGTCAGGTCTTAGATCTTCCAGGAATCTTACGAATCAGCCACGTTCAGTGCCAACATCCCAGACGCAACGTTTGCGGATTCGTGGTTCTCACATCTCTAGAGATGGACAGCCAACCTTTTCTCTCATCCTTATTCACTTAACAAGGCCAAAGGGAAAACGGGGCCTTACATTATAATCAAAGCCCTATGTTATCACCTATCATCGGATTCTATTTAATTTGAGATCATGACCAATTAATTCAAAACCAATTACTTCATTGTATTTATTATTATCATTTATCCCCCTTTTTTTCATTTTTATTGTTTTTATTCTTTGTTATTCATTAGAGCAGATCACCCTTGTTGCGAAGCTCTCGAAATGAATGAATAAATAAATAATAAATAAATGAGATATAATTTATTATGAATGTGACCGCTTCTGCATTCCAATTGAAGTAACTAATTTGGTCATTAAGATGAGAAACAATTTTTTATCTGTTATTTTCTACTTTATAAAACCTTTTAGCCTAAGAGGTTGCTCGTATAATTGTTTTTACTTTTAAAAAAGCTGTCGTCAATGACCTTGTTTTTCAATGATTATTATATTCTTTTCAAAACCAATCTACTTTTAATTTATTCACCATTTACCATATTTTTCTAAACTTCACATTACTATACATGCAATGTTCGTTGGGTACTAAAGATGCGGTAATTTATTTCTCTAAGCATTGTCTCTAAAAAATTAAATCCTCATTTATGTCACCAAGGCAATGTCGGAGAGAAAAAAAAAAACGAAAATGAATTTCTAAAAAAAATACACAGAACTAAAAATATATTTGAGTTTAATAAATAGGCAGAGTGCCAATAAATACAATGAGAATACTTTTACATACTACTTATTTTATTAAACCCCTCCTACTGTTTTCACACCTACTGCTGCTTCCATAGGGGCAGTAAGGGTAGTTAAAACTTAATTATACAACCTCTGCCTGGTGTGTCCTATGGACAAGAGTCCATCTATAGTGTCTTTCCCTCTGGGCCCTCCTGCCTTTTTGGTTACTGTTTTCATTTTTCAGTTTCAAATCCAGTTTCAAGAATGTTTATTTCTTTGAATACTTGTCTTTGTAGCAGTATTTATTTTCATTATATATTAGGGATATCAGATGGTGCTATTGCTGATTAATAAAGTTAAATACTACAACAATCGAATATATCATATTTTAGGCCGAATAAATCTCATAACAAACAAACTTTTTTTCGTGAAGTCGGTTTAGATGAAACGGGTGTAGACCAATCACGGCTAATGTTATTTAGTCTCTTGTGTCAGGCCTTAAGGAAGAAATGTCTGATGAAAACATTTAATTATTTTTTAATTCACCCTAGAAATTAGCAGGTTTTTCAATTGCGTTTTAAAACAAGAATACTGGTCAAACATACAAAACAACAAACTGAGAGAAATCAAAAATACTATCTACGAATGGAGCTCAAGTAGCCGAAGAAATAAACGAGAAGAGGTTATGCTATGTAGACTACGGATATAACACACTTTACTAACCCACCCTTATTTAATGACAAATAAAGAACAACCCATTTGCAGACAGTGCAACGTACCAATGACAGTAAAACACTTACTAACGGAATGTAGAATACGAGAACAGCTAAAATTACCATACAACTTACAGGAACTACTGACGGAGGGTAGCCCCTTCATTAACGATTTATTAGCATTTTTAAAACAACACAACCTACGGGGTCTCCCGTGGTCTAATGGCTTGCGCCTTGGATTCATAAGCGGGAGATGGTGGGTTCGATTCCCAACCTCCGGCAGGAATTTTATCATCCCACGGCTCGCTGATAAAATTCCTCGCTGCACCCTGGATGTCGGCGCTAATGACCTAGATGTAGATGCGCCGTAAAAAAAAAAACAAAAAAAAAAAAAAAAAACACAACCTACACACAGAAATTTGATTCCAGGATAAAATTTGGTACAATAATAATCTGATTTCAATGAAGACGTAATAACAATTAATTTATTACTATTTAAATTTACTCGGCGATTAATGGAAGACCACAAAAATGTAGCGTCATCCATGACCCAATAAATAATTAAATAATGTTAGTAGTTTTAGTCATATGTTATGTAAATATAGTAACTATAGTGTAATATAATGTAAAATTTACAGTGTAATTTACATTGCTATTTACATTGTAAATAGCAATACTGTAAATTATATTTAGCTCTTAATTGTGTTCATAAATCTATGAAAGTTTGTTTTATGTTATCTTAACACTTTTGATAAATTTAGCTCTATAAGTTTGTATTTTTGTATAAATCTGGTTCTGTTGTAGTTTAAAAAAAAAAGAGCAGTCGCCGTCGTTGCGAAGCTCTTAAAAAAAATTAAAAAAAAAATTAAATATTTAATCTGACGAATATTTGGCCAGAAACCTAAATGAAAGTGGTATTTTTCGGCTGTTAATTTCATACTGTAGAATGCCTTACTTACTGAGTAGGATATAATGGACTGGAATTTCTTGACCGAGCAGGACAACAACACTATGGACCTGTTGTATGTGTAGGGAAAATATGTTGTTCATTAAATGCGGTTGATGTTGACCATGATATTTCTAACATAAATACTCAAGATGATTTCACAGGAAAGCCATTTATTTGTGTGGAAATCTCTCAAAAGCCTATTGTCTCCTTAGAGTACTCGTTTTATTATTGAAAACGAATACACAATTAATTATGAGAATAAAGACTATACAATTCCATAAACAACAATAGTCGTTTTTGGTGCTTTAGCTGAATGAATAATCATACTAACACGTCCCGTCCTATGTTCCACCTCTTGAAGTGCTTAAATCAAGAGCCGCAGATAAACATAGACTAGAACCGTTTATAAATGTTTTTCAGAACTTTCTACAAAACATTTTAGTAAACCAGAAACATCATACTTTGAAATGACTATGTTATTATATATTCAACAAATATATCCTATTGCTTTAGCTTTTAAAAACATTGCAAATCATATAATTAATTATTAATGCTATGATTAATTACTAATTAAAACTAATCGATTGTATTTTTTATTTTTTAGTATTTACTTGGGATCTAAGGACAGATACTGCTATAACTGTTTAGCTATAGCTGATACTGGTACGACCATGATCACAGGGCCGATAAACCAAATTATGAAGATTGTGAAAAAAGTTGGAGCAGAGGAAATCGATGGTTTCTACTTTGTGAGTATATTATTATGGATTAAATATTATAAATATGCATGAAATCCTCTATTTGTGTAAAACCATTGACAATTCTCTGCAATGTAATTTTCTGCATGTGCAATTATTGTTATTATTGTCTATGTATTCCATTTATATATATATATATATATATATATATATATATATATATATATATATATATATATATATATATATATATATATATATATATATTTGGTTTTGAGCGGCTTCGTAGGCTCTACATTCGGTGAATATATGTTTAACAGAAATATTTTCAACACAAACAGAGCATTCAGGCCTGGACTCTCTTTTAAATAAGTAAGCATGGGTAAGATTGGTGTGTCCAATTCTTATTCTCGACAGAACCTCCTCATCTCGCCTTGTGTCTTGAGATTTTTCAAGCTTTAAATGCCGATAACATCACAGGTGGTGTTTGAGGAAATTATCGGTATCTGGAGTCTGAATAACGTGGTTTTCGGAGGTAGTTTGTTTAGCTCCAGCGCCTCCAGAAAGCATGTTGTTAGGAACTTTTTTGTTGTGAATCGAATTTCCTAAAACTACCTGTTTTAAACACTTTTAAAACGCTGCTTTGGAGACTCACTCTACATACAGTTTTCTTATGTTTTGTTTTTTAATTTTCTACTTAGACATAAATATAATAAAAAAATTTAATAACAAAAATCACTCAAATGATCGAAACCTTGAACATTTAATTATCAATGCCATTTGTGTAAATTTAAAAATTAAAATTTACATTTTATTGAGTTCTCCGTTTTTTTGTCCTATTAGATTCCTATGTGTAATTATTGTTTCTATTGATCGATGTTTATATTGCTTTTGTTTAGGTGAAATGTGAAGCAATTCCATCTCTTCCTGATCTAAAATTTAGGATCAACAAACATGACTACATCCTCACTTCAAAAGACTACACCTTTCAGGTGAGTCATGCCTTTATGTATTTTAAAATATAAATAATATCTATCTATCTATCTTTATATATATATATATATATATATATATATATATATATATATATATATTACTTATTTATTATTAAACTATTAATCGATCGATAAATCAAATCCTGTTTTATCTTTTGAATTTTCAGAATTCCAGCCATCCTGGGCTGTGCATGTTCGGCATGACCCCTAACGACGAAAATGACTGGGTGCTTGGTGATATTTTCCTAGCTAAGTTCTACAGCATTTTCGATATAGAAAAAAGAAGAATAGCTTTCGCACCACTGAGAAAGTCTAGATCAAACGAAAACTGCGGACGTGCATTTCTTCTGATTCGCTTGAGGCAAGCCATGGATTGGTTCTGGAAGATCTTCTCCATTTTTCAAATATTTTTTTAGTAAATGTCACAATATGCATTAGAAACTAAAAAAAAAAAAAAAAAAAAAAAAAATGTACATAAATTGATTTTTTTTATTAAAATAATTGTTTTTATAATAGTGTAGATATTTAAATATGACTCCCAGAATGGTACATTTATACACAATCAAATTGGTATGGAATTTAAATTAATATATTTTAGTAAGTTTGAAATTGGACATACGTGCCACTTCCGTCAAACCATTTCATTTCCTGCAGCAGCTTCAAAAACATTTTGGTTCGATATCAAACTTTTAGCGCGGTTCCTCCCTCCCCCATAGGGAGGAACCCTATATAAGGTTGATACAATGAAACAATCCGGAAGTGCCGACAAGAAAATTTCGCGTTTCAGAACCCCTACAGATCGAAAATAACGGTGGTTAAAATTTGTATATATATATATATGTATATATATATATATATATATATATATATATATATATATATATATATTCCACTTTTTCTTGTTTGTTTTTCTGGCAGGGGGTCGATAAAGCAGTACACTCTTTTTTCATATTAACCGCTTTATTTGTAATGTTTCGCCCAACATGTTTCGTGCCTTTTCGCACCTCTTCAGGGGCTTTCCTTATCAAGAAGTCCTCTCGTCATGTTGTCTAGCTTGAGTCAGGCGCAATACTACGCCTGACTCAAGCTAGACTACATGACGAGAGGACTTCTTGATAAGGAAAGCCCCTGAAGAGGTGCGAAAAGGCACGAAACATGTTGGGCGAAACATTACAAATAAAGCGGTTAATATGAAAAAAGAGTGTACTGCTTTATCGACCCCCTGCCAGAAAAACAAACAAGAAAAAGTGGAAAATATATATCGGGTCATCTTTCACAAGAATTAATATATATATATATATATATATATATATATATATATATATATATATATATATATATATATATATATATTTGTCTATTCGCTCATTTCTGGCTTCCCTGATGGTCCGATTTTGATGAAATTTTGACAAAAATCAAACAATTTGAAAGGTCAAGTTCGTTAACCAGCAAAATCCGCCCACTGGAAGATGGCGTTTGGGGCGAAATTCGCGCAAAAAAAATCGTAACGCCTACGTTTTTGAGTTCATAAGCTTGTAAGTACTCTTTTTATAGGCTTCTTGGTCTAGGAAAACGAATGGAACCATTTTCAAGGCGATAGCTTTAACCGTTTTCGAGAAAACTGAAAAAAAAAATTACCTGCTAAGAGTTAATTCTCAAGAGCTGTAAATATAACCCAGGTATCTGCCGACACAAATACAAAGCCTACGCGGAGAGCACCCCAAAAACTCAGATCCAAACATAAGGTTATATACTAAATATTCATAAAGACTACTTAGTTGTAAACCGATTAATCAATTAGCAATCAATAGTTTTCAACAAAGGTTATATACTAAATATTGATAAAAAGTATTTAATTAGAAAAAAAAAAAACAATATTCCACAAGACTTGTTTTTGGTCCATTTGTGTCTACTCCATAGACTTAATTAGGTATATTATTCTATTGTAGTTGGGCAACTAAACTTTGTTTTATTTTGTTAAATAAAGTTTTTTTTCTTGACTTGTTATTCGTCAAGACTTTTATTTGTCCTTGCGTATTTACTAGATAGGTTTTATTCGGCATATTATTCTATATAGGCTATATTAGGCAGGGTATTCTACTCAATCTTGTGTACTTCTTCTTGATCCTTCTGTACATGGGCGTATAAAAAAACCATTTCGGGAGGGCTGAGACCATTTCCAGGGTATGGAATACTAAATATTTAGAGCTTGGAATAGTTTTAGGCAACCAAAACGATTTTACACGTAAAATAAAATATGTTTTATGAACTATGTGATCTTATTTAATTTATTTTTAAGGGTTTAACGAGAAGTTTTTATCATCAATTCAAAATTTCGGGAGGGGCTGCAGCCCCCTCAGCCCCCTCCCCTCATATACGCCCATGCTTCTGTATCCTCTAGAAAGGCTTTATTAGGCATATTTTGTATTGTTATATAGAGCTTTGCTTTAGAATGAGAGCCAGATTCTGTAATTTCCGCTTCTGTGTAAAAGTTAGCTACTGTCGGTGTCCCTGACGCCTTAGTAACACTTTTATTCGAGATGTTCGAGAGGATTTTGACAATTTTCAAGAGATATGTAAAAAAAAATAAGTTTATTTCTTTTCTAAGCTTATCAAATGGCACTAGGGACATTAACGGAACCGCGCTAAGATGCTGCAGTTCCTGCGAGTCGGACTTTGTTTTAAAACGTCGACGGTTTTTTTTAAAGGCATTATTCTGGCTAGAAAAGGGTGTTACCCTGTCGAAAACATTTCTAAAATTTGTGATATAAGTGTGTATAAGTGGACGTTAAAATTTAAAAAATAAAATGCTTTTATTTACAATATTTACAAAACTTTCATAAGCTTTATAACATGTACAGCTAACATAAACACGTTCCTTCTGATTTATTTGATTATAATTCTTTTCAAATTTTTGGGAAAAGTTTAAAAAGCCCAAAAGATCTCTTATCTGTCAAGTAATATGTGTTTTGTTCCAATGTGAACGTATCTAGTTAGTGATGTTTTGTCGTAGGTAACTACGTTTGCTATGTGTGATTAATGAAATGTGTTAAACATCATAATGTGTATTCTGTTATTGTGGTTATTTCTATTTCTTCGTGTATCTTGGTATTATTTGGAAGCAGCAGTTTTTTATAATTTGTAATTTTTTTAAGGAAGTAATCGATGCAGCTCCATGACAAAGGACTGAGCGAATAACTCTTTTGTATATGATTATTTTATTTTGTGGGTCAAGTTTTGAATTTCTAATGAGATATTTTATAAAGCATAGTTTTTAACGGCTTCTGTTTTGTTGTTCCTTATGTGCGCTGTCCATGAAATGCTGTGGTTTACAAGATAGAATTTGCTTGGTAATCTTTTTGTGAAGATTATGGTGTCTGTTTTATAAAGGCTTATTTGATTTTCCATTTTTTACAGAATTTATGAATTTTCTGTTAGCTTTATTGTAGTCTGTTTGTTATGGTGTTTATACTTTATTATGTAGTGTAGAAGGCTGTGTCGTCAGCAAACGGAGGTAAGTAAATAAATATATTGTATTTTTATATGCTGTTTTAAGCAAATATTTCAGCAATGCTACGTACACTAGTTACCCTGCCTAGGAAAGTGCTTAAATATGCAGCTGCTGGGTAACGGACTTTTATTTTGTGATATATGTTGCCTAAGTCTGGCTATTACCTACTAAATAACTTTGAAAGGAGTAATATTTTTCATGAAAGAAATAATATTTTAACATACTCAGTGAATACAAATTAAGTAACTGACAAATTACCTGTTTAACTATATAAATTCCCAAAAAGGAAGGAGATAATAAGATCAGAAGATATATTAGTATCAGAATCCGAACCCTTAAGATGGCGCCAGAAAATTAAATGCGAAAACAGAGTGAAAATTGAAATTTCCTTTATTTTAATTTCAGAAAAGCTATCCTTTTTTTCAAATTTCATTCCTGAGAGTGGGTCTAGAAGGTGCCCCCTTTAAGGGCCTAATAACGCTTTTACCTTTATTAAGGAGAAGACCGTTCAGGCGTGGGGAAGGGGTGGGGGTGAATTTGAAATTCAAGCCGACCCTTCCCCTTCCCCTCCTCCCCTCCCCTAAGGGTTAATTCAATAAAATCGTCACAGGTTCACTGCTTCCTAGCTTCGGGATCTTCCTTCCTTTAATTCCATTCAGCACACAAATTATGTTTATCCCGAACCAGCTTACGCCCTTCTCCAAATGTAAGTGGTCCGGGGATCTTTTTTTTTTTTTTTTTTTTTTTTTTTTTTTTTTTTTTTTTTTTTTTTTTATTGTGCAACGAAAGTTACTAGGCTCTAGGTTGACTGGAGAGGGAATAATTGCATAATTCCTGTATGGGTACACACATATATTTAAGGAGGGAGTATCTTATTGACTACAAGTCCCATTAAATAATAGCGTACCACTGATTAAGTTCAATTGAGTTCAATTAGGGCCGTGCCTAGGCCAACCAAACCTTTAATTAATTTATTAATGGGAAAACCTCACTATCTCCTTAGTGTGTTTTATGGACATGAATCAGATACATCTTTAGTATCTGCCCTTCAGGGTCCTTGTGGCCTATTAAGTGACTGATTTTATATAATTATATATATATATATATATATATATATATATATATAAGTGTAAAATGTATTCCGTCTGACGATCTTGAGTTCCTAAAAAAAGATTTTCCTTTTTCCAAACATTTCGAAAACAAAAGGCATTAATAAACTTATCTAACGGTAAACCTTAGAAATGATAGGAAAATATGCAAGACGACAGAGTTTATTTATGAACAGCGAGACGATTTTCTCAGTAAAATAATACACAAATCATTCAGATTCAAGTAATCAAACATGTAAACAATGCTGTTAAATCAAAGTATGTTAACAAAAAGATGACAAGGACTCGCAAATTAAACACACATATGAAACAGTTAACAAAGGGACTAATTGGAAAGCAATTAATAAATATTTACAACAAACGAAACAAAAACGTTTATAAAAGAGGATATAACATGAGTGTTTTTACTCCATTGAAAGCTTAAAGACCCTATAAATTAAAAATAAATAAAAAGAAGAATAAAATAAATCAATCGAGCTATAAGAGAATAATAAGGATAACATAGACTTTCCTGCTTCAAATTTCGTTCTGATTTAACACAATCATAATTAAATATTTGGTATTTTCCTTCTTAATTGAGTTCAGACTGTTTTTTTTCCCT
This sequence comes from Gonocerus acuteangulatus, assembly GCA_946811695.1. Lineage (NCBI taxonomy): Eukaryota > Metazoa > Arthropoda > Insecta > Hemiptera > Coreidae > Gonocerus > Gonocerus acuteangulatus. The sequence continues at coordinate 84,994,727 of OX328125.1, forward strand.
CGTTCTGCTTAATTTTCTCTTTCCATTAAGTTGTTTTTTCTCTCTGGTTGCTTTAACCAGATTGTAATAATTTTGTTCAACCTGAACAGTTTGTTTGAAATTTTGGTGGTTTCAATGTATGACTACTAGAAGTTTGTACAGTTTTTTTTTTTTTTTTTTAATGGCTTGTCATCTATGGCGATGAGGCCTGTGTATAATTTTGACATGATAATGTTTTCTACAAGTTGAATTCAGGACCTTCAGTGGACCGTTTAAACCATGTTACTGTCAATGGCTAAGGAATATTCTGTTTTTTGATAACTTTATTTTACAACCATCAGCTTCTTAACCTCTAATTTTACAGCATAAACAGAAAATGTTTTACTTTACATTGTTACATGGTCTTGGCCACAGTAACAGCACTTTATTTTGCTATTATGTAATATAATATGCATATAGTCCTCATAGTATCCTAGTAAACCACAATTTCCTGAAACATTTAAGAGGGAGACCAATATATTCCCTAATAGAAAGGGAAAGGTATACCCCACATTTCGTCGATACAAATGCTAAGACTCGAATGAGAAAAGTGGTTTGGTACCTTATAGACGACTTTATATAAAGTTTTCATATTATACCTATATTTTATTTAGACTTAACGCACATTCGTTAGTTTGATTTGCTGTAATGGATTATTATTTTTCTTTAGTTTTCGAGAGTCTGCCATAACGTTCATCAGTCCAACAGTAATCAATGTAGATTGAAAATGAATAATGCGTTTTTTCACATTCGATTCATTCTATTTGTAACGAAGATATCAGCGTTTGGGTAAGTTTTGAATATCGAATGTCAGGAGAATCAAACATGAATTGTAGCCATCTTTTCCATTTTTATTTAATTTCTATTACTTTTTTATCTCAGCCCATTAATAAGTTTATCTTATTTCTCAGCCCTAAATCACACCTTTACTAAAGCTTAATGTTTTATGAGTTTCTACAAAAAGGGTTATCCCAATAATTTGTTTCTCCTATAAGAGTTTTGAAGGTACTTTATCATTTGCACAAAAGAAAATCAAACTATTTATTTGTGACTTTATTATGTGTATGCCTCTTGAATAAAAACATAACCATCTAATATTCAGGAAAGGAATAATAGAATTATAGTTTTTGTAAGATATCTTCGAACTGATTGTTAGGTTAGTTTCACCATTACCGAAATATTCATAATTTTCACGAAGGTCCAATCAATTTTTTTATTCCTTTGCCACTTGACGTTTCATGTCATTATTGAGCAAGAATCTTGAATATCGCTATTTTCTTAATTGACTGTTCATAAACACTGTTTTTTACAATTTTCGGACCACCTGTGACGACACAGTTGCTCTTCGTACTATTTTTTTTTTTTAAATATTCTGGTGGTTATAATAAATGTATAACATTTCAAAACGTGTTTACTGAAGAGATCTGACACCCTAAAAATAAATATTTAACAAATTGTTATGCGATCTCCCATGCGTTCAAAAACTCAACCAATAATTATGACATTCTACCTAGATGACAACATTATTAAACACGAGGGGAAGCTTGAGGAACTTAGGAATTTAAATTGGAGTTTAATGCCAATTCCCTTATCCCGGCAGATGTATTAATGCAAATAGTATAAGGCGATTATATCCCGCCTACAGCCCATCGGCATTAACCATCCTCTGTTATTGGGGCAACGCACAATGACTCTCTAGATTATAAGATGATAAAAATATTTTAGAGTGAAGGAGATGACTGGTGGCTCATCGTCGGCTTAAAATGACCGTCACGCAAGAGCTGCATAACTAAGCTTTCCTCAGAATTTGGGTAATGTAGACTGCATTCCAGAATAATTTGCTTAAAAAAAGTATATAAATAAAATAAAAACATTCTGCTCTTTTACATTTGGAATGAGCTACTCAATCAAATTATTTTAATTATTAATTTTTTAAATAATTTCCTCGTAGAGTTTTGTGTATGCTTCGTACTAAACTTCTTAATAAATACAAGGAAACTTTACGTTTTCTTATGAGGCAGGAACGGGATTCAGCACCCCTTAGCGGTAGACGTGAGAAGTAATTTTGGGCGAAACTGCTCATGCCCCAAAATAAGTCCGAAAAATCACAATCCACTGTAATCAATTTTAAATAAAATAAAATTATGATCTACAATTTCTCCTAAGAAATAACTTTGAAATAAATATATAAGCAATACTACGATCAACGATTTTTTTTGTTCTTTGTATAAAAGTTATAAGTCCTTTTTGCATTGAAAGGCGAATTATTTTAATTATCTATTAATCATTCATATCAATGGTATTAAAAAGTGAAATGTTAAAAGAAATTAAAATTCGAAATTAAATATAGAAAAATGTTAGAAATAAAAAAAATACTATCTTTGTGTTTACAAAAAAAAACTAATTGAAGCAAATGATGAGAATGTCACATTTAAAATTATATCCACTTTTGAAATATAATTGTCAGATTTTACCGGGTTAACTTACACAATCCCTTATCGAAACATTTTGACACTAATTGGATGATAACTGGCATTTTGACAGAACCGACACAATTGCAGAAACACAATACATTCATGACTTTGGCAGAAATAATGGCCTCATCTAACTTTCAAACCTCTTATTGAAATTATATTCAAATAGATAAAGTTATTTCGTTCTAATTCAGGAATAATTATGTCATTTAACAAATTTTAAAATGTAAATATAAGCCTAAATTTCCGATTTTAATAAAATTATAACTGCATGATTTAATATTATGAAAATAAGCACCGTTAGTTGTAGCTTGTAAATATTTAAATTTCCGAATTATTTACTCAAATGTTAACATGATAAAGATGCTACAGAAATAGTTTTAATTCATTTTCATTCTTGCAAGAAAAATTAATACCTCCAGTGGTAAACGAACCCACAATGTTAGGCTTAACTCTCACGGCCTCTGAACATTCGAATTTTGAATTGAATTTTATAAAGGAAACACCAAATATTTTGCGTAGGTTTAATAAATAAATAAATAATTAATTAAGCCTTGATATAATAACAAAGAATATCATAATACTAAATTTTGTTTAAAAAAAAACTACTATACTTAATAAAACCCTAATATTCAAAATGCCTGCACTGTAATAATATAAAAAATACACACTTCAAAATTTTATTTTATTATTTTTACGATTTTTTTTTTGTTTAATTTCAAGCAAATGTATAAATCAATAGCTGATTGATCAAATTAATAGATTATTCATAAGTAAATTAAATACTGAAACAATAATCACAGATCCATTAATTCATAAAAAACGTCAAACATGCATTATCAGGGCACTCGTATTTAAGGTTGTCTCTTCTGCTAATCCGGTACATTTACATTACTTTTATGTTATAATTTTAAATCTCCATGTAGAAGATTGTATAAGATCCTTGTCCAGTCTTTATTTGGGAAGCTGATCCGAAGTTGACTGCTTCATTGGTACTAAATCAGTCATAAATGTGCCTACCTAATGAACAGGAGAACTTAATAGATAGTTTAAGCGGATTAGATAAGGGACATTACAGAAATACAGAGCAGGAAGGGAGGGAGTGAGAACAGAGGTCCGGGGCAGTGGAAAGCCAAACCAAGAAGGTGCACTCAGTGGAGGCTCTGAAACTAACTTAATGAAGGTAAATTGTTGCCTGAATGTGGAACACTTAATTGGCCTAATGAGAGGGTGGAGTTAAACTTGGAAGCTAAATATCAGCAGTAGTAACAAGCCCTGAGTTAGGGGCCGCCTTATTAGTAGGAGATCCTTTAACTTGGTTAGTTCCCTTCAATCAATATCAGATTTAGCTAAGTTCTTCTTGCTGATAAATAGAAAAACTACTCAGGAAACATCCTTAATGTTCGATGAACTATTCGCCAGCGGGCTGCTATTGGTCAAGTTCGTGTAATTTCAAGTACATTCAGACCTTAGCAACTTGCATCTTGGTATTTCTTGGTATACTTAGACCACTTTCTATGATACACCTGTAAAAAACATTGAAACTATTAGCAAGAATTCTAGTTTTAAAAATTAGGTATTATTTTATTATATTAAAAGCTAACGTCAAAACAAGGTGTATTATAGAATGTTGTCCAAATTACATGCATTTTTTTAAAGAGTCCAACCTTGTCCGTTAAAAAATACATAAAAAACATTGTAATTTACTAAAGTCCATGTACACACGCGGTGTGTAGTGTAATGCGAATTTGTTTTTGTATATAGTAAAATACAATGTTATTTTTATTTTATTTCTTATGGAGCAACAGAACTATTTAAAGGATTTAATTTTGGACGTGTAATTGCATTACAAAGGTATTAGGTTTGTAATGCCAATTTTTAATATTATTTAAATAGCAAATATTTTTTTTTTTTGCAATTTTAATTTAATTATTGTTCTTTAGTTGAGTATATTGTTGTTAGTGGAATACTTTTTTTTTTTCTTTTCTTTTTTTTTTTTTTTTTTTTTTAAATCCGCTTTGGTATTGTACGAGACTATTAGATCTCGTTCTCCAAAATCCAATCCTTCAGTTTCTGAAGAGAAATTTCGGATATTTAATTTGCGTCTGTATTGATGAATGAATCCCCCCCCCCTATAATTCTCTGTATTGTATACAACTCCCTTTTTATGAAGTGGAAATATAATTGCCCTAGCTATAAGCTCTGTGCAAAATCACCAGGCTCCAAGATGTCATAGTTGATTCCGATCAGCGACTCATTGAAGGTCCGTGAAATAATTAATAAGGCATTCGATCTAATCATGGTGCCTTATTATTCTTGGCTTCGCACGTGACACATTAAAGTTCAGAGAGTTCAATAGGCAGTGTACAGTTGTCAAAGGTCTGGCCACCGGTGTGTTAAGCCCCCCTCCCCTGGAAATATTCTAGGCTAACTTTGTCTTTGATTTCTTTGGTAATTGACATAATCTTGTTCTGAAGAATCCTCACAAGCTTTCAAAAAACATTACTATCTTTAGTAATGAGCTTTCTTTATTTTGCATAGCCCTTTCTATTCCTCAATCGTTTTCTGAAGTCTTAAAAGTTAAAATTATGTTTTCCTGATTCGTCTACAATCACTGTGTAATCAAGGAGTCGTGATCAATGCGATGTGAGCTATTTGGGCTTTGGAGCTGGCCTCTGCCGGCAGCTCCACGAATCACTTGAGGCATGTAGAAAACAACCACCTTATAGTTTACTCCAATAATGTCACCTCTTAGCAAAGCTCTTCGCCGCTTAATTGTATATTTCCATTTTGAATGATTTATAAAAAAAGTACTCCGGCTAAGGGCTCTTCCCAACCCTTTATAAATTCTTCTGTTTAAAATTATTTTGTTTGTACATTTGTACATACGCATACAATAAATGTTTCAGTCACTAATTCATTCATATTATATTATATATTACAGTCATAATTATGCTTTACAAATGTTGACCCAAATACTGCCATCCATTTCCGCCCAACTATACGTCATGTAGCTGGGACTCAATATTGGTGCTACAAGTCAACACCTAATGTAAGCCCAAATCAATACCACAGGTTTAGGCATATTGACAGCTACAACATGACCTTCCAATATGTGATCTCACAAGAGGCAAGTATTCTACAGATCACTCCCCTAAGGCAACACAGAGCGATCACGATTGTTTGTTATTGTGAAGACTTTCGTTTTGTTATCAAACAATACGTTAAATTTGTGAAGGATTTTTGTGAAAAGTTTGAAAGAGAATACCAACACAATGTCAAATTTTTGTTGTTGTTGTTTTGTGCGTCAAATTTTAGTTGCTTTATAGAATCCTTTAATTTACCGTGGGAGTTTATTACTTACATTCTGAGGACTTTCTGTTAATATCTGGTATAAAACCACATCCTTCTGTCTTCCGTAATGCAATAATATGTAGTTTGTGCTTAAATTTTGTTTATTATGAGTAAATAAAATAAAAAAATAAATGCAGGAGGTCATTAGGCCTATTTCAATCACTTGCCTAAGATTATAATATTAAACTTGAAGTATCACCAAATAACAGAGATTTCTTCCAACCATTTACTAAATCTTCTGTCTTAGAGCTGTTGTCTATTAGACCTCACAAAGCCAAGTAGCACAGTGTGTGTGTGAAGCTGGTGTCTCATTTCGTGGAAAATCAAAATTTTTTGAGAGTTCTGGCTTTATTTTCAATAGTTCTAGAGTTCTTGATAAAATAAATTAATAGTTCCGGCCTTTAAAGCAAAAAAAAAATGGCATTACAAAATGAGATGCCAAGTTCACACAGCAAATCATTTTGTTCTTCGACATTTTCCTTATCAACAATTATCAGAATTCAAAAATATCATAGTTCTGTAAGAGTTCTGAGGATAGTTCTACATTTTAGAATTTAAAAAAATATCGAGATTATCCTGATGTGTATACATCGAGATGCTGTGTGAACTTGGCATCTCATTTTTTAGTGCCATTTTTTTTGCTTTAAAGGCCGGAACTATTAATCTATTTCATCAAGAACTCTAGAACTGTTGAAAATAAAGCCAGAACTCTCAACAAATTTTGAGTTTCCACGAAATGAGACGCCAGCTTCACACACACAGTAGCACATTCAGAAGGGTAGAAAAGCTCACACGAATAGGTGGACTACAACGTCTCAAGTAATGATTGTGCTCAGGTTGCTCGGGGAAAAAGATTGTTTTGTGAGCTTTAGCCCAACCTTAACCCTAGAAGGTATTTATTTATATTGTGATCGTACTGAGCTCTGATGGCGGTGCGTATGAGCCAAAAGCGCTAATCCCAATAAGCCGATACTTGCACAGTCGACATAATATATACAACATAATCCGTTTATTGCGGGGGGGGGGGTTGAAGCTGTAATTGAATACAGCTCATCGTCGTAATGAGGACGATGAAAGGTTCATGGTCTTCACTAGTGCCCTAGTGACTTCCTCGCTGAATTCTCATTTGGGAGTATTCGAGTTGAATTTTTTCTGAAAACATTTCCCTGCTACACCGCGTTCATAAAGAGTGGTAAACAGTAGGTAGGCCAGCGCTAATGGCTTAGAAGCAGATTCGCTACAAGCAAAATAAAATTCATAATGTCTCCTAACTCTTTGAGCTAAATAGCCGGCCTTGTGGCTGTCCCAGAACACCTAGCCTTCGTGCATAGAATTATATTGTGTCTCTACAGGGTCTCTGCATAAAGCAAGAAGACGTCTTATTATATCGCAACATAAGAGCTATTGAAACGGTGCCCAAGGAAAGATGAGATGAATTCGAATTGGACATTCATTGCTCACATATAACCACCCGATGCAAAGAAAACACAAATTAACATGCAAACTTTGTCGCTATGAAAATCAAAAATTTACTCACAGAATCCAAAAACGTAAACACAACCCGAACAACAACTACTTACAAGAGGACGCCTGCACATACACTCTGTTCTACAATATTTCAAACAAAATCAAGTCCCATCAAACAATTTAAATCTTAAAAAATATCACTATGAAACAATTAAACAAGCCATATTATTCAAAAATAATTTTAATGTAGGTAAAGGTAAACATTTAAATATATTATTTTATAGTCTTCAATCTAAGTTGTTACTTTTTTGCAGATTTGTTAAATTTGTTTTGTGTTGCTTATGGCAACATGGAAGCTTTTATTGACGAATGGAACAACTCTTTAGCTTTATTGCGGTATTCCATTGTAAAAATTAGTAAAGAAAACATTGATTCCGATAATGAGTCTTCCATAATTACCACAATCAAAAGTATGTGCTTAAAATTCTATTATTTTCATTTCTTATAGGAGAAATTTATATAATGCTTCATATAATGTGAAAAATGGCTAAGCTAAAGCCTTCATCCTTGGTCTCCTAATGAAATGGTAGGGGTGATTGATGGAGTGCCCAAGAAGGGGTAATGCACTTGTTGTTGAAGGAAAGCCTCATATTTCAGGACCTTCGGAATCCACACTGTCGTCAAAACTCGAATATATCGATTTATTCTAGACGTTTAATCATTATCTCATTTACGTATGCCTATTCAAATTCGAATGACATATTTATTATTTGAAATGCCTGTAGGATTGAAGTCACAAAGATGATTCCTCTCCATGGGCAGTAAGTAGTGGTTAATTCCTTAACTCATTCGTACTGGATAATAAGGCAATTTTAATGTTTAAGCAATAAGTAAAATAATTGTTTTGAAAAGAGTAATATTCTATGTAAAATTAAAGTGCGTCACTCAGGAGCTGCTGGGCACATTAATCAGAATAATGTAAACTGCATTCCTGAATAATTTGTTTAAAATAACCTTCATATAAAGGGTGCCCACATTGATATGTCATAACTTTATGGGTTTATTCTGTCCGTCATTTTAGTTCAGTGGCACAAAAATTACCGTTCTATCTGAAAATTTAGAGGAAACCATCCATTTCAAACCAGAGTGACTTAATATTTGGTAGATGGGCTTGTGCGATATACGTCATGTAGTTTGTGAAGGATGTCACATCGCCATCATCGTGTGAAATTAAATAATTTGTTCAGAATGGCTCCTTCACGCTAAAGCACAGTTATTGGTTTTGAAATCAGAAAAAAAAAAAAAAATAGATTTAAATAGATATTTTCTAAAACTAGAAGATACCATTTGGTAGCTTATTAAATAATGCAACTTTTGAGGCGGAGGCAAATCTCTAAGTCTAAAAATAACTGATTAAGAAAATATTAAATAATTTAATAAAACACTAATATCAAACATTCTCATCTATATGGCTTGTAATATAGCTCTTAACTTAGAAGGTAATATTTCAATAACGGATGTTTCTTATTGTAAATTTAATTTAGATTGTAAAAATGTGGTTTTAATTTACGATACATTGATCACAAATCACGAAAACACAGTTTTCCTTTAAAAAAGCCAGTAGTTTTTCAAATAGAAAAAAGTTCGAGTAGCTCCTCTAGATTTTTTGCTTCACTGAACTACAAGTAACGTGCAAAATAAACCCCTAAAGTTATGACATCTCAATGCAGGACACCCTGTATAAATGGAACAAAATAAATAGTTCTGGCCTTTTGTGTTTTATTATGAAGCTTACTCAAATATTATTTGGTTAATTAAATATCTTCCGGAGTGTTGTGTATGCGAGGTTCTTAACTATTGATTAAACATACAAAAACTTAATTTTTGATTATTGATCTTAATGAATAATAAAACCTTCCTTGTGCAAAGAGAACCTCCCGCCATAAAAACAAAGCAGTAACTGGATACTGCAGTTCAGCGCCTCTAGTTGTAGAAAGAAGAACAAATCCCCGAGGTTTAGTGGCTTAATTCAATTTGAACAGAATACGGAGTAAACCCCAACTACTAACGAAAAGATTTTTTCTTCATATTTTTTTTTAAATAAAAAACTTTTTTTTAGGTACTGATGACGTATACCATGTTTCGTTACAATAGAACAGAAATTACTTTGGGCGTATTTGTATTTTGGGTTACCTTAATTTTTTACCTTAATTTACAAGACATCCTCTCTTTATACACTTGTAGTAACCACGTTTATTAATGCCTTAAAAAGTCCGTCACGCAGGAGCTGCATAACTAAGCACTTTCCTCAGAATTTGGGTTGTTTAGACTGCATTACTGAATAATTTGCTTAAAATAACCTATATAAATAAAATAAAAACATGAATAGTTTTGCTCTTTTTCATTTGTACTGAGCAACTCAATCAAATTATTTTAATTATTATTTTTTTAAATAAATACACGAAAACTTTACATTTCTGCGGATACAGCACCCCCTAGCGGTAGACGTGAGTAGTAATATCAAGAAAGAGGCACCTAGTAGCAGCTTTCCCAACTAACCTTTCACGGGAACGTGCTATTCGAACATTCTTCAAAGTAACCCCCCCCCTTCCTACAGACCGCTTTAGTTTATTTTTACAGCACTTCTGTCTAATTAGATAACCAAGATGTATTCCGAGTTTCGTTACAACAGAAATTACGACCGGTATGAGCAAATGAGTAATTTCGCTCCGGTGTAACCCCCCCCCCCCTCCTAATGAACGGATTTAGTTTATTTTTACAACGTATTTTTCTCTTTAGATAGTCACAAAGAATACCGAGTATCTCTGAAATATAAGAAGGACTACGGCTGGCATGGTCTATCTCCATCTCGTGTGAAACTGGTAAATTTATTCGCTATAAGCACATATTTTAAGAATGAGGAATACGTCGAGTACTGTTAGCAGTATTTCATTGGTTGTTAAGTTAATCGACTCAGCACTGATAAATAAATTTTGCTTTATATATCTCTCCACCCAGTGAGTATAATATGGCATGTTTAAATTGAATACTTCCTTATTTTTTGAGTTTTCTTAATATTTACGAAGAGTGTGGCAATAGGATCGCAAAATAATATTAATAATGCTTCTAAAGAATTTACTAAAGCGGAGGTAGATAAATGGGCAGAAGTAATGAAGCGTGTACTCAAAAACATCGACGATTTTAACCCAACGGAATTTGACGATAATATTAAATGTTTTCTAAGATTTTTACGTGAAGCGAATAGACTTCTACCTGGGCCAAAACATCCAGCCATCCGGTATTATAAAAGGCGGAAGAAGAAAGGAGATCACGCAAAAGATAAGGGCACCAGAGAGGCTTCGAACCCACAAAGGACCAACAAAGCACCTCGAGCTAAGCGCAGGGAGCAGTATGACTATGAGGTCGCCCAATATAATTACTATAATAGGCGAAAGAAGGTCATGCAGCATATAATGAATGCCGATGCTCCCCAGCAATGCCCTGTAAAAATAAAAGAGCTGGAAGAACATTATAAAAATGTTTTAGGTAAAAGCAACTCGCAGGTTAGATCAAAATATGAGAACATATTATCTAACCCTAACTTAACCAAAATTGATTTAAAGACAGTCCATAGAGCTATTAAGTCAATGTCTTTAGATACATCTCCAGGTCCTGACGGCGTTTTAGTAAGGACATTGAAGACGGTCGATGTATCTCATGTCTTAAAGTACATTACAGAGATTTTACTAAAAACGTCTTATGTACCCGAATCTTTACGGCAAGGACGTACTGTACTTATCTATAAAGGCAAAGGATTAGCTAAGGACATATCCTCATGGAGACCCATTACAGTATATACCGTAGTCCGTCGAATTATAGAGAAAGTACTGGACCATGAACTCAGGCAACAAATTACATTCCACAAGTGTCAAAGGGGATTCATAAGAGGGTTGCCAGGTGCTCACGTCAATGCGCGCATCATCGACGGTGTTTTGAAAACAAGTAAAAGAAGAAAGGATGACTGTGCTGTTGCATTTTTAGACGTCACTGGTGCATTTGACAACATAGGTCATGCCCACATAGTGAAAAGTTTGGAAGGCAGAGAAGTATCGCCTGATCTTAAAAATATAATCTCTTCGTTGCTATCAAATAATTCGATCCAAATTCAAGTGGGAATAAATAAAACAGGTTTCATCAATGTGAAATGAGGAGTTCCCCAAGGAGGCCCGCTGTCGCCAACACTCTTTATTACAGCCATAGATCATCTATACAGAGAAGTTGGTGACCCGCAATTCGCTAACTGCTACGGTTATGAAGTAAAGAAGAATATTGACAGGGTTATCCTGACAGGATTTGCTGATGATCAAGCAGTAACGGCGTGTAATAAAAAATCAGCTGAAAGGGTAGTTGACGTAATAGTTCGGACCTTTAAAGAAATTGGATTGAGCATAAATCCAAGCAAAAGCACTGCGATAATTGTTAAAAAGGGAGTTCTCTGTAAGGACGAGCTCGGTCTTGAAAACGGGGAAAATATAACTTCGATCAGTGGCAGTGAACAAATGAAATATTTAGGATGTCCATTCGATTCAGAAATTGCTTTTAAAGAAGATTCGGTGCGCACATTGACAAACAATTTAGAGCTACTGACATCCTCTAATCAGCTAAAGCCCGATCAAAAACTGAACATCATAAATCAGTATATTTTCCCTTGCCTCGCCTATCCATTCCAAACAGTGCCTCTCATTAAAATCCCTCAGTTCTTGCTGGAAGGTGTGGATGTCATAATTCGAAGGAGCGTAGAGGCAATATTAGGATTGCCTCCCAATGCTTGCAATGGAATGCTGTATGCACCTCGTCGATACAGGGGACTTGGCTTGCTTCTATGCCACTGGGAAGCTCCGTTGCAGCATTGGTCTATTGCTCAAAAGCTCGACGGTGTTTCGGACGAATTATTTCATTCTTTTTTTGATTATACTAAGGAGTCGTTCGAATGTGCGAAATTCCAACGGACGTTATCAGCGACATGCATAACATAAAGAAGCTCAGGCAGACCTTGAGAGAAAACTCTTTCAATGAATGGGCTAACTCGAAGTGGTAGGGCATTGGAGTCCGACACTTCAAAGACTGTCCAAAAGCAAATAAGTTCATTTACAACAGAGAAGTTTTATCGGGCTCCGAATGGATAAATACATTAAAAATTAATATTAATTATGCACCTCTTCGAGCTGTTCCTGGCATTAGTAGTGAACCAAAAGATGTTGGTCTCCTTTGTCGCAGATGTGGCAAGAGAAAGAAACGCCAGCACATGTGCTGGGAAGTTGCGACCACAACATGCTTCTGGTTACACGTCGCCATAACAACGTCATGGAGCTAAGCTCATGGAGCTTATGAAAGACAATGGTCACGACTGCTTTGAGGAAGTCTACAGCATTGACGATGAAGGCTCCTCAAGATATGCCGACATCGTTGCCTTCAAACGGAAAACCAAAACGGCTCTTATCATAGACCCAACGATTCGTTATGAAGGCAATGATAACAATCAAAGCCAAAACATAAATAAAGAGAAGCAAGCCAAATACGAGAAGTGCATCTCTTACTATAAGGAAAAGTTCCAGGAGAGCTATGGATCAAGAGAATTCTCCGTGAAGGGACTATGGTTTGGCTCCCGAGGCACCATTCCCAAGGAAACAGCTGCATTCTTCCAGGAAATAGGAATCAGCGAGGACATTCTAGGAAGAATAGCAGAATCAATTCTTATTGACTCACTCGCCATTATTCAGAACCACATATATGGCTGACCGCATATTTTCTCCTACCATTTTATTTACTATTTAACTCTTTTGTATATTTATTATTAATATTTTATTGCCTCCCCTATTTTTATCACTAATTTCATCATTTTATGTCATTTATATAATTTTTGTTGTTGTTTTACTTATTCGTTCTTATACTTTTTTTGTTTTTCATTGGAATACCCAGATTTGAAGGGTTGATTACTATGTTGTGTGTGGAGCAATCCAATTTAGTTGGGCAACCAAACTTTTCTGAAATAAAGTTTTTCTCTCTCTCTCTCCGTTTATCTCCTAAAATAATTATTTTATCGAATTAGCAGTGGTGTCATTTGGTTTCTGTACAAAAAAAATACTTTAAAAATGATACCGAAACCAGAAAGAGTCAAATATCTGCAGTTTTGCCACCAAAATCGGGCACTAAGTACCAATTTGCCGAGTGCGAAAGCAAACGCCCTAAAAATAATTCTTGTTTAACTGGTCAATAGTAGCCATTTTTGGCATTTGTATTGGACTGTAAGTAGCCTGAGAAAGAAAGATAAAATTGTATAAAAGCGAAACGGAAGAAAAGGGGAAGTGAGGTTGGATTGCCAGACATAGAAGGGGCGCCTTCAAGGTAGATTTATCGTTGTTAGGGGAGGGATACCTAGGTGCGAGTGAATGGCTCTACTTTAGCACGCTAAATGTCCAGACTAATTGCTTTACAACTAAAGGTTGCTCTCTTGGGACCAGTTCTTGGGTCACTATCACCCTTCTCTAGGGGTCAGGAAGTAACACTCTCAGTCCATTTCCTTCCCATTCACAAAGGTAACATTTAAATAGTATCTCTCTTTATTTACACCCGTTCTACGTGAATTATTAATTAGGATAGCTAATAGCCTGGCCTTTATTAGCATAATCAACCCTTAGCTGATTACAGTACCGTTTATTTAAATTAATACTTTACGCAGACAAGCTATGAACTTCGAGTACTTACTGAGCCAAAAGACAACTTATGGTAGCAGAGGTTCCTTTAGCCCATACGTGGGCAACAACCGGCCTGCGGGCCGGATCTGGCCATCTGTTGGATTTGATCCGGCCCTCGAGACATTTTGAAAAAAAAAAATCAAAAAAAAAATCTTATAGTACTTACTCGGAATGAGGAAGATCGAGTGAGATGAGGTATGTCGCATTCTCCTGCAGGGTCAAATGAGCGTCTCATTCATATTGTGTTGCTATTTAACATTCGTAGTTTTTAATAACTAGAAATTTCACGATTTAATTAAAATGTTGTTCCTATTTTGTTACCCTCTCATAATAGTCCAAGAGCTGGTAACCGCACGTTTCATGAAGTGTTTTTTAAATTTTTCCTATAATGTACCTCTTGGGTAGATAAGAAGGCAAGAAATATGTGTTAGCTTGACTTACCGTGGAACACCAGATACTCCGCATAGGGGAAAAGTGCAAACAAATATTGCCTAAAAATAGAGTTTTATTCAGAAGCCAATTATCATTAATGTAAAATTAAGGCAATTTTACAATGGATAATAAATAAGGCAGACGCTTGTAAGGAGGATAACATATAAAAAAATAAAAATAAACAAAATCCTAAGTTGTTTTTATTCTAATATTAAATGAGTATTTTATTCTCGCTACCATTTAAACCGGGACAGCTGTACAAGAACATGTTAGCAAAGAACCAAAGAGAGCGCAGAGAACAACTTCAACTGCCCAGGTGATTGATGCCCTCACACACTCTTATGCAGTGGATTGCAGTCTATTATTAAGCAACTTTCAGTATCATTTTTCCTAATAATTAATCCCCACAAAAGTGTCTGCCCTTTTGTAATTATTTTCAATTATGTTTATTGAAGACCCTGTTTAAATCGCAGCGGAATAAAGTACTCCATTTCATATTTTTTTTAAAAATTAGGTGCTTTGGGATTTTTTTTTATCTGAATTTTTACCCCCTTAAAATTGTCTGTCTTATTTATTATCATTGTAAAATTGCCTTAATTTGCAATTTTTTGACATTATATCGTCGTTCAAATGCAAAGTATCGAATGTGAAAAGTGGTTGTTACCTTATAGATGAGTTTATATATATTTTATCCTATGATATATTTTAATTAGACTTAATGTACATTCGTTAGTTTGATTTTCTTTAATTGATAATTAGTTTTCTTTAATTTTCGAGAGTTTCCCACGACGTACATGAGTCCAGCAGCAACCAGAAAAATTGAAAATGAAAAATGCGTTTTTGCACATTTGATACTTTGCATTTGTATCGAAGATATATAATATTTTTTACATATTTCCCCTATGCGCAGGACCTGTAATTCGACGGTAAGTCTAGCCAACACATATTTACCTTCTTACCTACCCAAGAGGTACAGTACCAAAATTTCAAGGTGCATAAAACACCATGAAAAATGCATTACTAGCTCTCCGACGAAAATAAAACTATTTTCAATGTGATTTCAGTAACTGTTATTGAAGAAAGTGGATACAACTAGTTTTCCTATCCTAAGTAATATTTGAGTTGGGGACTCAGAAACAATAGATTCATTTGAAAACTGTTGTTGAATTTTAAATTTTGGTTACAGTTTTAGTTGAAGAATAAATAGAAAAAAAATATGCTACTGACAAATTTTAGTAAAAGAAGACATGTAGTAAATGTGAAGCTCGTTTCTTTTTACAAACATTGTGGTCATCGGGTTCTGACCGTGTCTTCACTTTTTTTACCAACGTTTCACCAGTCATACTGCTGGCTTCCTCAGGGTTACGTATGAGAATCATTCTCAGATGGAACCCTGAGGAAGCCATAATGCTTGTGATGACTCGGACTCTGGAAGCCTACGAGTTTAACAGGTTGTTTGATTTTGTTTTTGTCAATGGCGCATCTGCATCTGGACCATAAACACCTGTATTATTTCCTATTATTACCTTACTTATAGGTTACTCATATAAGTTGACTGCTAGGTGTAGTGAGTAATTTCCGTTTAATGTAGACTAATTCCAGTTTACTGTGCATTGTGGAGCTTTAAATCTCGAGTATTATTATTATTTCTTCGAGATTGAATAATGTGTTTACATATTTCACAATATATTGAAACAAAATATTATTTGTATCTCTTCCAAAAGACTTATAAAATTATTATAATTTAATTGAAATTAATTTTCATTAATTGTTGTTCGTTGTGGAATACCACTTTTTGGAGACTTACAAATATATTTATGTAGACTTTACAGTTACATAAAAGCATTTGCAAGAAACAAGAAAGAAAAAGGAAAAGCTTATTATAACGACCGAAATACATACAAAAATTTATTAGAATATATAAATTTATGCAATATACGCAATTCAGTGAGTAAATAGTAGTAAGAGCGTTGAAAAGTGTGGAGCTCTTTTTAAGTTTGTAAGAAGTTCCCGATGGTGGTTGGGTATAGGACGTGAATCTGTACAAGACTGATGCTGCCATCTGTCTTGTCCTGACGAGCTGTCCTTCTCACAGACTAATGACGAGTATTTCTCCACAACCGGATACCTCAATTCTTCCCTCCTCAACCACTCAACCGCTCCTTCAACCGACTCGCTTCGACCACTTCACAACAAATGGTCTTGTTTCTTTTTGGGGAGCTGTAAAAAAGTTCTTTTTAAATTAAACACTTTACAAATTAGAGCGAGCCCTTTAGTTTTTTTTCTTCTTTATTTTAAATAGAATAGCGTAGAGAAAACTTGAGATTTCTTCTTTGACCCTACAATTACTCATTTGGAGGACAGGTCGATTTCAATATAAAGTTGAGATTTCTTCTTTGACCCTACAATTACTCATTTGGAGGACAGGTAGATTTCAATATAAACTTGAGATTTCTTCTTTGACCCTACAATTACTCATTTGGAGGACAGGTAGATTTCAATATAAAGTTGAGATTTCTTCTTTGACCCTACAATTACTCATTTGGAGGACAGGTAGTTTTTAATATAAAGTTAATTTATACGCGAAGCGAAAAAACAATAAAAATATAATTAACACACTTGTAAGTTGATTTATTCGTACACGCTAATTTATATTCCTCTCCTAATATCTGAATCCCTGCCTAATTTTTAATTTTGCAATAAAGTCTCCATTAAAGCTCGTGATATTATGACCTAGGTATAGTGTTGTTAAAAGCGAGCCCTGACTAGAGGCTTCAGGCCTGAATCTTGAACCTAGCCTCTACAGCTCGAGCTCTGAGGGCCCCATGAAGGCTCGGGAGTGAGGCTCCATCCTAACCTTATCAAGCCCTGAAGGTTCGGCAAGGTTCTCCCTCGAGCCTTGAAGGCTCGACCTTGGAGCCCTGGGAAGGTAGAGCTTCGGCAAGCACGGTTATAGTCAAACCCTTTCTAGTGCTTTACTAGATTATCTATGTTCAATAATTACCTTTTCTATAATCATTACATTTTATTCATTTCGATTTTTTTGTGACATTTCTCACTATTTATTTCACAAAAATAAACATAAATTTTTAGCGGCATCATTATTTACAAAGGGAGGTAATTTAGCTGTTATCTCTGATAATTCTTACTTTGCTTCAGTTGTAGTTTATTAAAATTCGATCAAGTTCAGTTTATTAAATTAATGATTAAGCTAAATAAAGGGACTCATTCAGTTGATTTCTTAAATTCTATATTCTTATGGATTCAAATCTTCATGAAAAATTTTATGGGCTTGTATTATTTAGAGGAGATATGAAACATTTTGGTTTTAATTTTGTTGGTGTGTGTGGATTAGATACTACTGGATTTTTCAGAGACAATTTATGTATGTATTATGATGACTTTTTATTTTAATGTAATACTATTTTTTCACACTACGTACAAAAGATAATATTTTGAAAGTTGAGAATGGCAATTGTGAACAAGTACGACAGTGTTGCCATCACCGTCTCACAGAAGAGTTTATTTTTTAGGAAAAGTTACTATTTTTACCCAATTAGTGATCCATATAATTAGTTTATCAATCAAATGGTAAATTTAATTGCCAGCGAATAATTTCAATGTGGCGGAAAGAATTTAGGACGAATCTACTAAAGTATATTTCATGAAACAGCTGTTTGCCCGCCATCCGCCATTTTGGAAATGCCTTCAAAGCATGCGCCTTCTCCCGAGCCGAGCCTTCAAGGCTCGCGCCTTCTACCAAGCCGAGCCTTCAAGGCTCGCGCCTTCTATCGAGCCCTGTCCAAGCTGTGGAAGCTCGAGCTTTTAGGAGCCGCGCCTTCTAGCCTTAAAGGCGCGCTCTTTTACAACACTACCTAGGTAAGATATGTATGAAAATTCTCCTTTATTATGGTGTCATAACGCCTTCAGAAAGTTTCCCTACTCTGTCTTAGGCCAATCAATGTTTTCCATGTTTTATTTTCTATAAAACATGGAAATTTAAAAAAAAAAATTCACGGATCAAAAATGAAGATGGAAAATTTATTTGCCGTAGTTATTGAGTATTTAATTCCCTTGCTTTTTTTTTTTTTTTTTTTTTAACGGCGCATCTACATCTTGGCCATTAGCGCCGGGCTATCTACAGGTTGCCACCCTTTTCTAATGCCAACAGCACGTGGTCGGTCACCCATTCAGGTACTGACCACGCCCGACGTTGCTTAACTTCGGTGATCTACGGGAACCGGTGCACTCAACGTGGCTATGGCCGTTGGCTCCCTTGCTTATTATTCATAAAATAAAGGGAAAATGGTAACTGAAAAAAAAACTTCTTTTTTTTACTCGTATATAATATAGCTTTTTTATTACTTATTTTTAAAGAAAGTTATTCAACTTAAAATAATTATTGAAACGCCAAACTAATTGAACATAAATAAAAATTAATAATCATTGTAACCAAAATAAAAATAAAAATTATAAAAGGCGAGTTTTATTACGGCGAGGAGATCGCTAAAAGTCGAGGCGCTGTGACCGAGAGTGGGAAAAGTATCCCGTGCAAGGGGACCGAAGCCGGGTGCGAGTATCCCGTACAGCAGAACACATCTCCTAGCGGCTCTTTGCGTACGGAAAGGGTTAAAATGAAACAACACATGAGCACCAAAAATATAATATCTTTCCCCTCAAGAAAATAGTAAAGTGTAATGCATTCAGGGACAGCGAACGGTAATGATTTTGTGTCTATAAAATTAATAATTTTGACATTAAATTTTGAAATTCAGAATTCTATTTTGGTAACATTAATTTCCTCTGTATTCCATTAGTCGCTCCAAGAAGACGAAAATTAAAAAAAAAAATCTGGCCGCCTCAATTACATCGCCAAGGGACAATAATGTTAAAACTATTCGAATAATTCTCATATAGAGATAATTTAAGCGATGACACTGCACACGAGCTAGCGACTTATTAGCATTTTTGCATATAATTTGTATTAATTGTGTGGCTTGGGAAGCTTAAGATAAAAACTTGTCATTTTTCGTTCAAAGAAACGAAAGAAAAACCTCATAAAATTAATTTACTTGCCGTTCAGAAATCACAAATTCATAAAAAAAAAAGAAGAGAATAATAATAACGCAACTAGTTTAATACCACTTTATTAAAAAAATTAGACCCATTATGATTACATTTTTTGTTGGAGGGCTCTTCTAGGTCCTGAGTGGAGCGAAGGCTATTCTTCTCTTCTCCATGTCGAAAATACTGTAGAACTTAGCTAGGAAAATATCACCAAGCACCCAGTCATTGTCGTCGTTAGGGGTCATGCCGAACATGCAATATCCAGGATAACTAGAATTCTGAAAACATTTAAATAACCAGTTTAATCAAGGATTTATTTTAAAAACAATGACTGATCGTGAAACCCCTATTACTCAAAATGTGTAAATAGAAACATTTATAAATATTAAATGAACAAATAAAATGATAGATTACAGACTACAAAATCAGCGACTTGCCAAGGTATACATATTTTTACTTTCCATACCTTATTTTAGAATTTATTACATAATAAACTGGTAAGGTCCAAGAATGAGCGTTCAAAAACAAAGTAAACGTTTCAAAATTAAAAAACCATGATAATACTAGTGTTTCAAATTTGTATATATATATTCCTCTACTTGGTTGAAATTTTTGAAAATTTGTGATAATGAAGAACATTTTCTGATCTAATTAGCTCATTATATAACAATAATATGCAATTCTTATTACCACTTGTCTGAATGAAGGGTCAATAAAACCTTATTATTTATTTATTTTTAATTTTTATTTTTTTCGGTGCATCGACTGCTGTGGTCATTAGCACCCAAAACCTTTTTATTATTTCGGGATTTAGAGTCAGTTCAAAGCCTTTGTTTGATTTCACATGAGAAAATTTATATTTGAAAATTAGAACATTGGCCAATTATAATTTATTTATTTATTATAGAGCTCGCAAATGTAGCGATTCGCTCTTATAAACACAGTTATAAAAATCAACAAATATAAATATTTACAGTTATTCTCAAACAAAAGATGTTAAAACAACTACAAAAATAGTGTAAAGATTTTACAATATGTGCAATTATAAAACAATAATAATAACAAAAATCGGGCCAAATTTTACCAAAATTGAGCCTAGGCAAAAAATAGCTCTTTATGCGTTATAACTCTAACGTTACTGTATATGTACTTGTAGATTTTTAGTCAATTTGTCACTCGTTTGTAGTCGGTGTAGTGTTACTTACGTGGAATGTGTAGTCCCGAGCGTTCAGAACATATGCATCCCCATTAATCTTGATGGAGAGATCTGGGAGGCTCGGAATCGTTTCACATTTCACCTAAAAAAATTAATAGTTCGTTACATATATCTATGTGTGTTTGTTTGTGAAATATTCTATCTTATCATCCAGCAAATAAAAAAAAATAATATTTAAGTAATACCAATAAAACGGGACTTTAATAATAAAGCTCTACTAATTAAAAAAAAAAAAAATGTAATCTGGGTTTATGTATAAGAGGACGATAAATTAAAATAAACAAATGGAAAAAAAAACATACATAATAAAGTCCATCAATTTCTTCAGCCCCTACTTTGGCTGCTATCTCTTCGAACTGACTATTGGGTCCTGTGATCATGGTGGTACCAGTATCAGCTATAGCCAGACAGTTCTCGCAGTAACTTCCATCAGAGCCACTCAGACTTATCCTGTGAAAAGAGCAATATAATAACATTATCACAGCAATAAACCTTTTCAATTTAATCCAACGACAGACGAAAATATAGATAGGAATCCGTTGAAAGTGAGAGTTTTTACCTCTAGAGCATATTTGATTTATTTTTTCCACTTAGAATGTTTATTAGTGCTGGTAGAAATTTATTAGTTCATCCGCCCGATACATACAGTGTAAATAAATTCATGAACAATTGTTACAATGTCATTAGCTGTTGCGGGTAGAGATAATTTAAACACACACACACACACATATATATATATATATATATATATATTTGTAATTGGCCACATTCCAACTATCAGGGATATTTGCTTATTACTACTTGCATATTCGGAAGTAATATATTATATAACACTTCAGGTTTACATTCATTTCATAGGTTTACAAAAAAAAAAAAAAAAAAAATTCAATTTCGAGACAAAATATTTATATAATGGGCTACTGAACGCAAACACCTGTTATTGCAGGAAGAAGTAGAAAAATTGAGATATGTACTCACTTGTGAGTCCTATTTATTTCTATTTTTGTCTTTTATGTTTTGTAAGAGCTTTTCATTTTTCTTAAATACAATAGTTGAAGAGGTGGAGTGGTGGTTCGTTAACTTTCTAGGTTTTTATGTTTAAGCAGGCTACACACGATTCAGGCAAGCCTGAACAGTCCGCCTGACAGGTGTAGGCCTAACTGACAGGCATGCCTGACCGTCTCTAACCTGCTTCAGGAGCAGAACTCACATTACGTTGGTGTTCAACATCCGTAGTTATCGTTATTCCATATAGAATATAAAAGACCATACGACCATTTTATATTTTTTTGATAAGGTTTCCATTTTATTGCTGCACGATAATAGGTGGGGGGTTTCAGAGGGACGAACAAGGGTTTTTCAAGTACAGTAGATTATCTGGATAACCTGAGGTCAGGCAGGCCTGTCAGTTAGGGCTGAACAGTCCGCCTGAAAGCCGGTCGCCTGAACGTGTATATATAACTGATAGGCCTGCCTGAATCGTGTGTGGCCTGCTTAATAAAGCCAAGGCGAAATATCGTTTACTTAAGATTAGCCACTGATGGGGGTTCAAAAGTATAAATATTTAACCGTTTACCCATAAGACAGTAACGAATATTGACGGCAGAAGCATACGAGTAAACCGTGTAAGTACTCGAGCCCTACCGCAAACAGAAGAACCAGGTAGTGCGCAAGCGCACTTCCGGCCATGTGTGGGAATACCAAAATCTCCGAGCACGCCCATTCTTGTTCTTTTGTTTGAGGGCGTACTATGAAGGTTTTCCTCTTTTGGACGAGGGACACTTTTACATTCGTTCTCCTATAGACGTGCACTTATTGGTAAATAAAGCTTCAAAATAAATGTATCGTTTTTCTGGTTTATCGGCTGCGTGGTTTGTTGAATTCTTATAATCAGATGGATGTAAAAAGATGGTAAAAGTCGATGTGAGACGGAAAATCTCCTTCTTGATGTAAAATATATAATTTCCTGCTCATTATTTCGAGCAAACATTCCAAAGTAAAGCCAATATTTAGAATCAATTTTCGTCAAGGACGTTCGTTCCTTAATAATAGGGTGCCTAAACCACTAACAACTTAGGAACAATTTTCTTCATAACTTAAAAAAAATAATTATTGTTACTTACGATTCAACCTCAAATTCCCAGAAAGTGGATTCAGTGAGTGGGATATATTTGATTTTGCTTGCGTCAAAAAGTTCTTCATTCCAACCCCCAAAAACCAATTCTCCGCCAGCATCCGGGACACCATTTCTACAAATATACAAAAAGAATGTTATGACACAATTGATCATTCGTTTTTTTCAGGAAATTGGCTAATGCCCTTGAAGTCCGTACCGGAGAGCTGTTTTTATTTGTTGTAAGATGTTACATAATAATTTGGTTTCTGCTTATTGACTCCACGTATTATTCAGGCTTCATTAAACTAAAAACTGTATAAACAAACGATTGTACCAAAAAAGAAAAAAAGTTTTTTGGAACTGGCTTTTGTTAAAACTAACTTCAGCCAACAAATGGTTGTCGTAACGAAGATTAATAATTTACCTATTCATGTGAAAAGAAAATATTGGCCTTTCTAGAACTTTCTGATCGACCATGTTGTCAATAACAGTCGTGATTCCATCATAAGATGCTGGTTCGGTGAAGGTCATACCCATGATTCCGTCGAAAATATTTTCTTGGAACGCTGCATCCAGGGCACGAGCGAATCCTTGGTTTCGGATAGTTATACCAGCAACCTGTTGAATTGATGTCAGATTATAGTAAACCAATCTAAACCATTAACTTAAGGATAATTTAAAGTTTTTTACCATTGTGATCTTTTTGCGATAAATTTAAATAAGGATTGTCACCAGCATTAAAATTACATGATTTTTTGGGATAATATGGTAAATACTCGATATTAAGAACATTCAGTTGCTTTAGGAAAAACTTATTCTAATAAATAAATATTTTTATGTAAGTTAAAGGTGAGAGTGGGGAAGGATCAATGGTTTCACGAAGTAACTGGCAGGAGATGCTTTATAATATTGTTTCAGTTATTAAGTTATAATTGCGACGTTTCGAACCTGTTTAGGTTCATCTTCAGGAATCAAAAGTGTAAAATAAAACCAAGAATAATGAGAAAACTCCTTCTATGTCAGTAATGCCAATACAAATATAATTTATAAGGTATATAATGACGATACAATATAAATGATACCTTAAATTAATTCATTTTAGGTTTCATTATAAGGTAAATCATAATTTTGTCGGATCCATAATTTTTCAATTTGAGAACAAATCGTTAAATCCGGGTATGAATATCATAATTGATTCAGTGGACATCTGACCAATTATGATATTTTCACCCGGATTTAACGTTTTGTTCTCAAATTTCAAAATTATGGCGTCAAGACGAACCTAAACAGGTTCGAAACGGCGCAATTATAAATGAATGATTTTAAAAAAATTTGGGTAGCAACTCCTGCTAGTTACTTCAAAAATATTGTTTTATTGTTTAAGCATAAATATACTTCAGCGGTGACTAAACTGGAAAAACCCCGTTACAAAAAAGTGTCCGCTGGCATTCGCGCATGAGCAGTGGTCAAGTACGAAAAAGAAGACTGTATGTTATAGAGTACATTACATAGGTTTATCGGGAGGACCTAGCGTTACAAAAAAAGTGTCACAAGAAGGTCGCGCAAGCACGGTGACCATGTACGAAAAAGAAGACTATGTTATAGAGTACATTACATAGGTTTGTCGGTTCGACCTGAAGCATATTTATGTTCCTGTATTTGAGCAGAAGGCTCTAAACGAAACATTTTTTTTAATTTAAATTTCAATTGATTTTGGGTATTAAAGGGACAATGCCAACCAATCACTTAATTCATGTTTCAACGATAATATTAACATATTTACAAGTAAAACAAATATGAAGCGTAGATCGTCGGGGTTTCGGTCAGTGTTCTTATTCAATAAAACACATTTTATTTGCTAAAATGTATATTTATTGCCGCGAACGTTTTGGCTTGCTGTACAAGCCATCTTCAGGGCTGTAAAAACATATATGGTGTAACAATCGTAAGGACAGAAACAATAACAAAAAACAACAAAAAAAAAAGGCTAGAAACATTAACATAAATATGAGTACCTATATGCTTGAAAATATAAATATAAATATATATATATATATATATATATATATATATATATATATATATATATATACATATATGTATATATATATATATATATGTATATATATATATATACATATATATATATATATATATATATATATATATATATATATATAAAGTATAATAATAGCAATATAAATAAATATACCTGTATAGTGACATACCTATTGCTAGAAACATTAACATAAATATGAGTACCTATATGCTTGAAACCTATATGCTTGTACCTATATGTTAATGTTTCTAGCAATAGGTATGTCACTATACAGGTATATTTATTTATATTGCTATTATTATACTTTATATATATATATATATATATATATATATATATATATTTATATTTATATTTTCAAGCATATAGGTACTCATATTTATGTTAATGTTTCTAGCCTTTTTTTTTGTTGTTTTTTGTTATTGTTTCTGTCCTTACGATTGTTACACCATATATGTTTTTACAGCCCTGAAGATGGCTTGTATAGCAAGCCGAAACGTTGGCGGCAATAAATATACATTTTAGCAAATAAAATGTGTTTTATTGAATAAGAACACTGACCGAAACCCCGACGATCTACGCTTCCTACTTCTGAACGGTCGACCATATCTTCTCAAGTAAAACAAATATGTTCGATCAGTAAAAATACTACATTAGTAATAAGTAGTAATTAAGAGATTAGCAGGATAGTAAAGTTTCTAGAGAAGAGATACACACAAGGTCAATTGACCTTCCGCCTGAAACATATTGGTTTGAAGAAGATTGGTTCTCTATAAAATATAAATAACAAAATATAGTTAAACTGGGCATTACCGTTAGTGTGTCTTCGCCAGTGAGTCCAGCCATATGACCGATCGCATAATTTATGTCAATTGATTCATTTTTGTTGACATAAGTTGATGATTTTTCTTCATAAAACATGTTCTTCCCTTCTGAAAATTGATTTTTGTTTATCTCTAGGCCTTAGTATTTGTCTGGGTATATTTGTTTTGGTACACTTTGGGTACTTATTTTGATATACATTCATATGATATATATATATATATATATATATATATATATATATATATATATATATATATATTTATAAGCTGAGGGAGAAGGTTGCCTTACTTTACTGTTTAAATAAATAGACAAACTAAGGTTGGATTTATATCTTTGCTTTCAACATTAAGAAGTAAAAATAAATATTACTGTATAAATGTACAGTGTAAAGTTATTTAACCCATTACAACTAAGTGAAAATCAAATGAAAACTGATTAAAATTAAAATTGTGTAATACATTCTGCGGCTTACCGCATGCTCCGCATAGATGTGATGGCACCCAGAGTAGATGAGATCCAGTGTCGAACATAACTTCGAAATGTTGAGGAGGGGTGCCCAATGTTATACTTCCCCAGTATTCTTCCTGCAACAAAATACGTGACAAGTTTTCAAATTTCATTATTAACCCTCCGTTGACCAGGTGGGGTCTAGGCGGACCCCACGCACACTAGCTTCCTAATCAGTAGTGCTCCGAAGATCAGCAGTGTCAAATCGCTAATAAAGAATAGTCTACCGGTTAAATTGATTATTTTTTGTTGAAAAACGCGGTCGGGGTCTGAGCGGACCCGACGTGGGCTTCCGTGATAAGTTTATTTAAGGATATTCACATGCATTTTATTTTTCCAATTTAATTAGTCTTCATCATGGTAGTGTCTGGTATCAAAATAAAACTGAATTCGTCGAATTTTACAATCTGACGGAAGGATTCAATTTTCCTGTGTTATTGTCTTTCTGTAATGCAATTTCACATTCTACAACCACAATTTTGGAACCTGAGAATCCTTATTTAGAGGGTATCTTCACTGACACCTACCAATTGATTGAATATTTTTTGAAGGTAGTCTTATGAAGAATTAGCACGTCACCACCATAAATGTAAGTGGGGCCCTGGTGGACCCCTCGTGGGCGACGGTGTTACTCTCTCCCACGTGGTTGACGGAGGATTAATATTGTATGTTTAGTTTATAAGGCAAAACATTTTTTCTTTAAATCTTAAGTATTAAGGTTTTTATATGAATTAGTTTAGTAGCCACGAGTCAATGCTACATGTAGGGAAATGAATTGGCCGACCTTCACTAGTTAGAAAAGTTTATTTCCAAACCGCTTTCGAGATCAAATCTCATCATCATTGCCTGTTGACAACAACATAACAAATATCCGTCAACAGGCACTGATGGTGAGATTTGATTTCGAAAGCGCTTTGGAAATAAACTTTTCCAACTAGTGAAGGTCGGCCTATTCATTTCCCATCATTTTGATGAACCTGCACCAACCGGCACCCAACACCTGTTAGTCAAAGCTACTGCTATGGTTGTCAGTTGAAAGTCAGTACGTTCAATAGTTGTAATTGCAGTAATTTTATTAAAATTTTACAAAAAAAAAAAAAAAAAAAAACAAACTGTGAGCTACACAAGTGGTCCTTAAGTGCTTTATAGTAATTGTTTTATGCATTTTTTTCCCTTAGTAAAACGTATGAATGAATAAAGCGGAAAGAAAAGAAAAGATGGGGATCACTAGGTTTTTTTTTCCAAGCAGCATTCATATAAAAAATTAAAATAAAACAACCTTTGCATAATACTTAATATAATGTTGTACTTACGTTTCGAAGGTTTTTGAAGGTAACTTTTCCGACTTTCCTTGTAACTGCATCTCTTTCCACTTGTCTTCTGACTAGGGGAACCCTTTAAAAGATCAGGAGTATTTACTACTATTTTTACAAGTTTTTTTAAACAAATTGTGCTTTGTAATATTTTATTTATATAGTGTTACGTATTTTGGACGATAAACACTCTGAGCAAAAACTTCTTAGAAACCAGGAAATGAGAATAGTCCCGAGATTAATTATATGTCCGGGATTAATTAATTAAAATTTAATTTATTGACCCTCGAGTGGTCGCGTGGATGACATTAGTCTCCCACACCCTTTTGATCTGCTTTTTGTATATGGTTCCACATTGAGGAAACCCGCTTATGAGTTGAGGAAATTCCAAAAGCGGAGTGGGAATCATGATATATATATATATATATATATATATATATATATATATATATATATATATTTGTATGTATGCCCTCAATCTGGATGAAAAATAGTCAAGTTCGTTAATCTGCAGAGTCCGTCAAGCGGAAAATGGGGTTTACGGCAAAATTTGAACGAACGAAAATCGTAACGCTTATGGTTTTGCATTCCTAGGCTTTCAGGTGCATCTTTTTCAAGTAATTGGACGTGGTGGGCGTGGGA
Organism: Gonocerus acuteangulatus; assembly: GCA_946811695.1. Lineage (NCBI taxonomy): Eukaryota > Metazoa > Arthropoda > Insecta > Hemiptera > Coreidae > Gonocerus > Gonocerus acuteangulatus. The sequence continues at coordinate 85,022,972 of OX328125.1, forward strand.
AAAATGAACCGTTTCGAAGACCATATTTATGACAGTTGTCAAGAAAAATGGAAAATGAAAAATATTTTTCGGGATATATTTGACTGTGCAGTCCAAATCTTGAGATATTCCTCGCCGTGTATGGGACATCCTTGAGGCCATATTTGAACTGTGAAGTACATCGAAGTAGAATGATAAAAGCCTATATATTAATTGTGCAGGCTAAGCCTGACGTGTGTGGACAATAGGATATTTTCTTTCTGTGGGCTACTAAAACTGGACTGTGCAGTACCCAACGAGATATGAAATGAACTTATATGTTCACCTTAAAGCTAACTTTTAATTTCCTACTTATACAGTTCAAATGCGATTTTTGATAAAGCGATCTCATGAAAACATTAAGTTTGTCTATTTTAAGCTTTCCAAATGGCTCTAGGGATAAGAACGGAAACGCGCTACGATGACGCGGTTCCTGCGAGTTGTACAATTTTTACTTTATTTTATTTTTTGTTCTTGATATATTTGAGTGTGACTTTCAATGAATGTAACATTAAGTCATTTTTATTTTTATGTCTTCGTGTAAATATTAGTGCAATATGACATGTAATATTACAAATAAATGTATATTTACAGCCTGAAGGTAACATGGTTCTGTAAGGCCCCGTTTTCCCTTTGTCATTATTAAGTGAATAAGGATGAGAGAAAAGGTTGGCTGTCCATCTCTAGAGATGTGAGAACCACGAATCCGCCAACGTTGCGTCTGGGATGTTGGCACTGCACGTGGCTGATTCGTAAGATTCCTGGAAGATCTAAGACCTGACGAGAGTTTCTAGTTCAATCACCTGCAAAAGCAGGAGTGGGGTACAAGGGGTTTAAAAAGAGCTGGCTTACCTCCGACCGGGCAGAGTTTGCATCCGTTCCTGAGACTTCGGCCCAGATGCTGTTCAGAGGTAGGCCAGTTCCAAATTCTCTATAATCTCCCCAAATGATCATATTTGATAACTCTACCTATCTGTCTCTCTCACTCAACCTTTTCTCTCCTCGTAGCAATGGTTTATGATATTTATGTTTGTATCCTCTGTGTAAATTATAGTTTTAAAAAAGGGATTTCCGCTTCTCTAAAATATTTCCCCATTGTCTATATCTCTAAATCCCGTCCTTGCTAATCAGTCCCTTACAAATGGTGTCAGAAGTGGGATGAGTTAAAAATGTCTGCGAACCGAGAGTGGGTACGTTTCATGAGTAGGACGGCGAGAGAACTAGAAGCCAAGTTTTCAGGTCATATTTTATCCCTTCCAACTAGCGTGAATATAGGAGCTAAGCCGATAGTCAAGGAGGAATCAAGACACACGGGGAAGAAGGATAACAAAACCAGCTCAGCGCGTCTTTCGCGAGAGGAAACGCTTCCGGCCTTCAGTGAATCTCTATTAGAGATTTCCGTACCAGGGAAACTAGACCAGAAAGCTGTCATAATTGAGCCGTCAAGAGCACTTCCCAATGGGGTTGTAGGAGGGAGATGCATTAACACTCCTCGGGACGGCCGTTCGTGGATGCAGTTCGTCAATTTGACCGCTTCGGCTGTGACATTGCCACGGCTTCTAGTGGTAGGTCTGGTAGACAGAGATTGGGCGGAAGACGGTGGATCTTGTTCGGAGAGGGAACGCGAGGATGGCTCTAAAACTCCTGTTGGTTTCGCCTCGATCGTTGGCGAGAAATTGGGCCATTTAAGTGGTGGGGAAAGGAGGGATATGGAGTCCTTGTTGTCCAGATATTCAGACATTTTTTGTGAACCGGGTCCCGAAGGTTGCTCCCTGCCTGTTCAGCACCATATTGAAACTGGAGATGCCAGACCTGTGGTGAAACGCCCGTATCGTGTGCCTTTCAGTGAACGGGAGGAAATGGAACGGCAGGTTCAGACGTTGCTTGAACGAGGCGTCATTACGCCGTCTAAAAGTCCTTGGCAAGCACCTGTAATTCTAGTCAAGAAAACTTCCCCAACAGGTGACTTAAAGTATCGATTCTGCACAGATTTCCGTGGCCTCAATGCAGTTACTAAGGTCGATACTTACCCGCTTCCGTTGATACAGGAAACCTTAGAACAATTGGGGAGTAGCCAAATCTTTTCCACAATTGATCTTTCGAGTGGGTACCACCAAATACCGATAGCACCCCAGGATCAGGCCAAAACGGCCTTCACGACTGTAAACGGACACTATGAGTACAAAAAAATGGCTTTCGGCCTTGCGGGGGCACCTGCCACGTTCCAACGGGTCATGGACCAACTTCTTGGCCGACTGAAGGGCACCGGGTGTTTCGTTTACCTCGATGATGTGGTGGTTTATAGCTCATCACTGAGGGAACACATGCTCCGGTTGGAGGAGTTGTTCGACATATTCAGAGGCGCTAATCTAAAAGTGAACTTGAACAAGTGCGCTTTTGCGGCATCGGAAGTGACCTATCTGGGACACGTAGTTACAGCCGAGGGAGTGAAACCAGATCCTAGAAAATTAGAGGCGATCAAGTCTTTTCCAGCCCCCAGAAATGTGAAGGAGTTGCGAAGTTTTCTAGGGTTGGCAAGCTATTACCGTAAATTCATAAAAGGCTTTGCGGATCTTTCAAGACCGCTGACAGAATTAACTGGCTCACGAGTACGATTCCAGTGGGGCGACAAGCAACGGAAGGCTTTTGAATCGCTAAGAGAAATCCTAAGTTCGGACTCAGTCTTGTGCTATCCGAATTTCAGCGAGCCATTTATATTGTCCACCGACGCATCAGGAGTAGCTCTGGGTGCCATTCTGTCCCAGTACAGAGATGGCGGCGAGAGACCTGTTTGCTACGCTAGTAGGCAGTTGAAGGGTCCAGAACTCAACTACTCGGCAACAGAACGAGAACTGCTAGCGGTGGTTTGGGCAACAAAGCTGTTCCGTTGTTATTTACTAGGGCGAAGGTTTAAGCTTGTCACTGACCACTCTGCCTTGAGGTGGATGCTAAGCCTTCGAGACCCGTCTTCACGGCTGACCAGGTGGGCCCTTCGGTTAGAGGAGTTCGACTATGAAGTCGAACATCGCCCGGGGAAGAAACATTCTAACGCTGATGCTTTAAGCCGTACAATAGCTGTAGTCACGGGAAATAGGCAGAAAATAACCCGAGGTAAATTGAAGGATGCTCAAAAGGAGGATATGTGGTGTCAAAGAGCCATCAAGAGAGGCACTGTTCATGTACAAACAGATGCCGATGGCCTGCTATATTGGGCCGATGGGGCAACGGATGAGTCGGAATGGAGGCTTATGGTGCCTGAGGGTCTACGAAAAACAATCGTTGAAGAAAATCACTCGAAACCATGGGCTGGGCACCCAGGGGCTGATCGTACTCTCGCGGTAATCAAAAGCTCATATTATTGGCCGGGCATGGCGGCGGATGTTAAGTCCTTTGTGGAACGGTGTCACGCGTGCGCTAGCAGAAAAAGTCCTGTATCTCAAAAGGTCCCCCTGGAAGCTCCCTATATGGCCACAGGGCCTTTCGAGCAGGTATCGCTAGACATATTTGGGCCTTTGCCGACTTCCAAAAGGGGCCATCGTTACCTTTTGACCGTAATTGACAATTTTACACGGTATGCGGAGGGAATACCACTGAAGGGGCAAACAGCTGAAGAAACGGCCGTAGCACTCGTCGAGAATATTATCACTCGACATGGGGTCCCTAGGAGGTTGTTAACAGACCAGGGAAGAAATTTCGTTTCTCGACTGTTTACTCAAGTTTGTAGAGCTCTGGGGATTAGGAAATTACAAACTACCGCCTACCATCCGGAATGTAACGGAATGGTAGAGAGGTTACATCGAACTCTTACCGATTCGATATCCCAATATGTGCGAAGAGACGGTCGTGACTGGGATAAGTGGGTCCCATATGCTCTCATGGCATATCGAGCAATACCTCATTCGTCGACAGGATACTCCCCAAACTACCTCATGCTTGGGCGAGAATTGGTAACTCCGTTTGATTGCTGGGTAGGTCCAACCAATGACGGATCGGAATCAGCGGACCATGTCGAAAAGTTAGGGCATCGGCTGAAAGAAGCCTATAAGGACGCTTTGAGTCGTGCCGAAAAGGCCTGGGCAATGAGGACCCATTATTGTAATGCCCGGCGTAAGGAGCGACGCCTAGAGGTGGGGGATTGGGTCTATCTCCATTGTCCAGCCGTAAAGCCTGGGAATTGTCCAAAATTCCACTGTCCCTGGACAGGCCCACACAAAGTAGAAAGGGTTCTTTCGCGAGTGAACTATGAGATCCGACTGGCCACTGGATCTCTGAATGTAGTTCATATAAATAGGCTAAAACGGGCCCCGGGGGGAGGAGGGGATTCGCACCCTAAGGTTATGACGAAGGCAGGTGGGGCCACCCGGGAAGTGGAAGGGTCGGAGGATGAGGTCATTGAGCCTGAATGGGAAATTAACCCAGGGTGTTCTTATGACTCAGAGGACGACTCTTACGAGGGCCAAGATGAAATCGTGACGCATGGTGAGATTCACAGACACTGTCCGGTTGCCGCCGGAAGATCGCCAGAATGTAATGACCCTGCCTGCCCTCTTGGCGTTAGATCCTCTCCTGAGGAAGACGGGGAAGAAACCCGGGATAGTCAAGAGGTGGGAAGCGAAGGACGGAATAGGACAGGCGGAACTTCAGGGGAAACCTCTAGCGATTCCGATAGGGAGGCCCAAGCCCGGAGAAGGAGTGAAGCGGACGCCACTTGGACCCCAAAGGGAAGACCCTTAACCCTGCCTCATAGGTCCCCATACGCGCTTAGGAAAAGAGCTAAATCGCCAGTAAACGACTCCTAAACATCTACTTACCGGGCTGTCATCGCGGGTGAACCTAGAGTTCTGACTATTGGCATGAAAATTTGACTTATATTAAAACGTCGTGGGTTACGCGCCTTGGCAGGGTGGTTTGTTAACTTTCAAGAATATTTTCGAAAATGAAGCAAGAATCCAAACTTATCTCTCACACATCACAAACCCTTGTCCACAGTTCCCTGTACCTTTCCTCGTCCTATCAAATCCCAGAAAACAGGGTAACGGAATTCCTATAAATAATCCAAAAATTACACAACAGAGGCACTTCGATGAATGAAAAGTTGAGTAGAGAGATGCTAGGTCCAAGAGAGTTGACACTGATTTTGGGGAAGGCGAGAGAGGCTCTGCCAATTGGACTGACACTCCTCTCGGAGGGAAGCCGACGTCATGATCAACATGTAACCAAATTTCAGAAGTAGATGTCATTGCCACTAATACTGGAGTAGAAGCAGTAGTAGAATTGGACAATTCCAGATCAGTAGATGATGCTTCATCGAATTCTGGTCCAGCCTTTTAAGGAGATTAAGGCAGAAAGGATGGTGTCAGCTCAGCCGGAGAGGGGCGTTCTTCTTGAAGAGTCGAAACGAGGAAGCCTACGTAACCCTTCGGTATCAGGATACAGCCTGATGTGGACCTAAGATACCGTGGATCTGTCCTGCCGAGTTCACGTTCTTTCACAGAGAAACACCTTCCTGTATAGTCTCATCATTTCGCCAGAAGAAGAATACGTCGAAAGAATGGTGCCAGTGGACTTTGGTGAATCTTGGATCTTCGACCACAAGGAGCTATGGTAGTACACCATGCCTAAGACAACTCGCCTCCTTCTTCAATGCAGCGGGAGTGTTCAGCAGGAATCGTAATCCATCGGCCGGCGGAAAGTGTCGTGACAGTGATAACAGAGCGGGTATAGACCGCTCCTAAATAGTGTAGTGATTGTAAAAATAGAGCTTTAGTATAGTTAGAGAATAATAATAAGTTAAGTACGGGTAGTGTTAAAGGTAAAGTAATGTTCCAAGGGAAACATGACTTTGAAAAATCGAGGGGTGATGTAAGGCCCCGTTTTCCCTTTGTCATTATTAAGTGAATAAGGATGAGAGAAAAGGTTGGCTGTCCATCTCTAGAGATGTGAGAACCACGAATCCGCCAACGTTGCGTCTGGGATGTTGGCACTGCACGTGGCTGATTCGTAAGATTCCTGGAAGATCTAAGACCTGACGAGAGTTTCTAGTTCAATCACCTGCAAAAGCAGGAGTGGGGTACAAGGGGTTTAAAAAGAGCTGGCTTACCTCCGACCGGGCAGAGTTTGCATCCGTTCCTGAGACTTCGGCCCAGATGCTGTTCAGAGGTAGGCCAGTTCCAAATTCTCTATAATCTCCCCAAATGATCATATTTGATAACTCTACCTATCTGTCTCTCTCACTCAACCTTTTCTCTCCTCGTAGCAATGGTTTATGATATTTATGTTTGTATCCTCTGTGTAAATTATAGTTTTAAAAAAGGAATTTCCGCTTCTCTAAAATATTTCCCCATTGTCTATATCTCTAAATCCCGTCCTTGCTAATCAGTCCCTTACAGTTCATTAAATTCTCTCTCTCTTCTGAATTGTTAAACTGCAGCAGCCGTTACCCGTTCACGATATTCTGTATATAACCAACCAAACATTTGAAGATATCCCTGAATAACTAGCGTTCAAAAGTATTACAGAAAATGTAATACCTCAGGTCATTCCGATCAATATACAAGTCGGCAGATTTCAATCCTAGTTATTGGGGGAAAAAAGGTACTAAACCTTTAAGCTATGGATGCTTAAGGTATGGAACCTTTAAGTTATGGATGCTTATTTATACATTTAGAATTATGATTTGCAGAAATAACTGTGGCAACTTTACGTGATGATAAATAATAATTTTTGTACCAAATGTGACTAAAGTTGTTACATAAGAAGCCGGCAGAATTTCAAACGAAACGTCTGTTATCATATCATCGGCACTGTCATAACCAAAATATTTCAAAACGTTTAATATGAGAATTTGTTTTCTTCTAAATGTCATTATTGTTTGTCCGACACGAAATGTATATTAGTCCCTAAAACAATGGACGAAAATTTTGCCATAAAAATTATTTCATTTGATTCTTTAAGTGAAAATATCAATTAAAAATGGACCTGGAAATTCATAAATGCAAAAGCGTTCACGTTACAGGTGTTTTTGGGCTTATTTATCACCTAGTTATTGGGGAAAATAATAATCGAACTGTTCCTTTTGTTGTTTCCCCAATGTATTTTTATGTTAAAATTTCCTCTTTAAATGTTAAAAGAGTCTATTAAATAATTAAAATCTATTAAATTCTAACTATTTACGAATCTAATTTGAAAAGGAATCGCTGTTTTGTGTTTAGTTTTCAGAAATGCAATGTATTTGTCTCTACTGTAAGAATACTATTTGCTGAGAGTTAATGACAGCCATTCTGTAACCTAGAAATAATTCAATGTGAAATGTAGGAAATACCTAACAATAAAATAACTGACTTTTTCCTGTATAGAGATATTGTATGTCCTAATTTAATTCAATTTATGATCCCTATAATTTTTTACCGATTTTTGCGACAGTGAAAACATTGATTGTTGTTCCATACCGATGGCCTAGAATGAAAACCTCGTATCTCAAAAATAATATTAATTAACTTTTATATCTAATTAGATGGATATTATGGTTACTGAGAAAGCTACAAGGTTGGTTTCTTCGTCGATATAGTCCAGGACGAGTAAGATAGAGTATCTTTGACAATCAAGGATTGTCAAATAGAATCTTATCCGTCTAATAACGTATAAAACTTATTAAAGTTTTTTTTTAGATACAAGGTTTTCATTCTAGGCCAAAACGTATTACGTTTTGGTCATGTGTCCCAAATCGTGATAATAATCCATCAATTATATTAATTACAGACCTTACAGTTAATTATTAAAGTTTCAACGGATCAATCGAGGTGCACGGAAAATTGAGGGATCAATACTAGAAAGCATAAGAGAATTAAAATATTAATAAATGTTTTTAGAACATTGTTTAGAAAACCCGAATCACCAGACTGACAATTAAACCTAGAATTTCCCGTTTACGCTTAGTTGCATTGACAATTTCCTTGATTAATATCACATCAAGGCAAGTTAGTTCATGTAGTTACACTTTCTATTCTTGAACAAAGCATGGCAAGCAAAATAATCTACTTACACCAACTTGTCACCAACCTTAGGATGCCCAAAGGAACTTTTGGAGCCCCCTTTTCCTTCTTTTATTCATATAACAGCCCACAAAATTTAAAAAAAAAAAATCAGTAATAATAATATGACAATAACCGTTTTTTAAAGTTTTTGATTCCCTTTAGAAAAAAAAAAAAAATGTTTTTGGCTCGCGGGCTCCAAATGCTTGCTCTTGAAAAATTATGTAGTCTTTTAAATACCTTTAAATTTTTATGTTAAATTTTTCCGAAAAGAGGAATTTACTGTACAGTAAATTAAAGAAAAGAAACTGTATTATAAACAATATACAAATTTTACAATTTAATTTTTTGTTGAAAAGTTCGGAAGTCTAAGAAATATAACAAGGCAATTTAGAAAGCATTAGTACCCAAGGTGATTAAGTAAAATAACTAAACTTTTAAGATGACCTGCGCAGAAAAATACAAATTTTCTATTAATACGCCTTTATCTTTGTTAACAAATTTTACTACCTTATATTTTTTTTATATTGACCGACCAAAGGATTGACTTTAGTTTATTTATTTAAATTTTAACGTCCATTATTATTAACTAAGAATTTTAGGACGGGTTATCTATAGTTTACCACCCTTTTCTATCCAGGATAGGGCTGATACGTTTTCTTTTTTCTAGAGAAAAGCCACCATCCCATATTGCGAGTCGAACCCACGACCCTTGGCACGGAGTGTTAAGTGCTCACGCCTTAATACTCTCCACCGAGGCTCCAACTGACTTTAATTGAAAAAAATGTAATTTTAATGCAAAGCAAATCGACATTGTAACCGGGATCAATAATTTAAAAATAAAATAATATATTTTGGAAATACCTTATATCTGCACTGACGACAAGAAAGATTGATGCAAATAATAGAAGTGACATTGCCATTGAAGAACCTTTTCCCTGAAATTCTGGATTACTCTATTCTGTCGAAATCCTTAAAACCTGCACATTTATATATAGAACACTCTTAGATTCAATTATATTGCATAACGAGGGAACAAAAGGACAATATCTTTTGACAAATGGATTTCTCCAAGAGATAACAACAATACCACTTAAGAGGTAAATTATGAAAATCTTTACGATGCTCAAAATCTCAAAAAACCATTTAAGCAACATTCGGGTATTCATTATCTTCTTAATTAATATTCTGAAGGGTTATTAAAGAGTGGATGACTTTTTTTATTTTGGAGGAGGTAAATTTTTTTCTTTTTTTACTTAGTTCATTATAAGTCTCAAGGTGACGAATTCCGTTTTCAATTGCAAAAAGAAAACTTGCGATATTAGAGACTGATGTATTCGCTTTTGATGATAGCCGTTTCATTATCGGAATGACTCACAATCACTCTTAATGGCCCGACGGGCCGATTCGCTGGTCAAGGAACTCCTCATTATTTTCTTATTCTAATGAATGTACATGCTATAAATATATAGCAATATTATTATATATTATTCCTCAACTTTTATTCGTGTTAAATCAATAAAAAATTGGTACACAAATTAATTTGACAACTACTTAATTATGTAGGGTATAATACTGTATCTTTGATCAAAAAGCACCAATGTCCATATCTCGGAAATTTGAGTGACCTGCACAAGTGACATCAGGGTGGGATGACTAGAAAAGGGCCAATGTTAATGAAAGATATTATTTTCGTCAATAACTAACAATGGAACAAAATTGTCCTTTTTAACAATTAATTTTTATCCCACCCTAATATCAGTCGTGCAGTTCACTCAAATTTCAAAGGTATGGACATTGGCCCTCTTTGTCCCAAAGTACAGAATTGTTTTCACTGTAAAAAGAAAACACAAATTATGCAACAGCCTTAACAGGATAACATATGTTAAATTAGGAGAAGAAATACATTGAATTTGTTTAAAATCCTTAAATCACTAAAAACGTGACATCGATTTGTGGAGGAATAAGCGATATCGCATGGAAAGTTTAGCCAGATAATAGAAAAAAAATTAAAAAAAACAAAAACAAATACAAAATGTAATATTTATAAAACTAACTGTACAGATCACTAACGTTGTTACAAAGAAGATTCCTTTCAGAGTTTACTGAAAGGAATAATGAAAACAAAAACTAAAGTGCATATCCACATTATTTAAAATAATACCCTAAACGACAAAAAACATAACGAATATATAATGTCTAACTAAAATATTTATTGAAATAAAAAGAAGAAATACCTAATATATTTTTGCATGGAAAATATCATCCAAATCGTAATATTTATAATAGAGCTTCGACTTATATCCCAAGGTAAACATATCGTCCCTACCATGTCAAACAGTCGAAAATGCAAATCGGAGAAGAATAGCAACGAACACATTCTATCCATTCATGAAGTAATACATTGAAAATTGGTATAATTCGATGCTTGATTTAAGGCATTAACGGCTATTCTAAAGGGGTTAGAGTTGCGACAATTTGAAAAAAGTCCGACTCGCAGGAACTGCAACATCTTAGCGCGCTTCCTGTTCATACCCCTATTGTCATTTGAAAAGCTTAGAATAGAAACAGATAATATTTCCCTCGGCCTTTGTTCAAAGGGCTTTATGACTTTACCTGGTCGGGTCCGCCAGACCCTAGAATCCTCTTCTACCGATACTTCATTTCATACGTTTCAATGAATTGGAAAATATCAAAAATTTTCACATATTCCTTTGTTCTTTTACTATAGTAATAATTCTACAAATAAAATCAATTAAAAAATAAAATAAAATAACCAACAGCATGAAGGCAATTGAAAATATTCAAACGACGTCATCGAATCTCTTTCTCTTGGCAAGCTATGTTTCTAACAATGAATTGTTTTTCTTATTTTGCCTAATCTGTTTTATTGTCAAATACATTATCCAATTATATTAAATTAAAAAAATAACAAGGAATAAAAACAGACAAAAAGAACCGTTAGAATAAACGAAATCAATTACTTCAAAGTTTAAGCACTTATTTCTCCGATTGACATCACCAAAAATTGTTTCAGAATATTTTTTGTAGAGAATTTATAAAGCTTTCAAATAATTTTTATCCACTTATCACGATTTCCCAACCGTGTTTGAGATATTAATGAAATTATACGAAGTTCCCAAAACTTTTCATGTCTGTTCATAAAATATGTTATTCTAACCCTTCCTTAACTCCAAACGTAACCAAAATTTCAACATATTAGTTTTAAGGAACGTAGAACATGCAGAAAATGTTTCAACTGAATCCCATGATTCTAAGTACCCAAAACAAAAACGGTATTCAAAAATTATTTTAACAATTTACTCGAAAACGGTTAAAGCTGTCGCCTTGAAAATGGTTTCATTCGTCTTCCTAGCCCAAGAAGCCTATAAAACGAGTACTTACAAGTACAATTTTTTTTGCGCGAATTTCGCCTCAAACGCCATCTTCCAGTGGGCGGATTTGGCTGATTAACGAACTTGACCTTTCAAATTGGACGAAGGATTTTTGTACCAAATTTCATCAAACTCGGACCATTAGGGACGCCAGAAATCCGCGAACAGACAAATATATATATGTATATATATATAAATATGTATATATATATATATATATATATATATATATATATATATATATATATATACAAATTTTAACCACCGTTATTTTCGGTTTCTAGTAGTTCTGAAACGCGAAATTTTCTAGTCGGCACTTCCGGATTGTTTCATGAGATCAACCTTATAAGCGGGGTTCCTCCCTATGAAGGGAGGGAGGAACCGCGCTAAAAGCCGTATTGTCCACAATCTAAGAGCAAAGCCTTGAATCTGAAAACGAGATTTTCATATTAGATAGTTTGACATGGTAGGGACGATATACTCGATAAGCTCGTCGTCTATTTGCTTAAGATTGTTGGTTTTATTTTAAAATATTCATGAATTGAAAAGCGTGTGTCAACATGGAGATGGACCCTAAAGAGTTGTTTCAAGATACAGAATTCTACCGTCTGTAATAAAGTAGTGGTCTAATTAATTTGTGTACCATTTTTTAATGATTTCACACCAATACATAGACTTGAGGAATAAAAACAAATTATTCAAACATCCTTACCAACATATCTCGAGAAGCTATTTCTTGCATGGGTTACTACTAATGATGACTGCACCTCTTCTAGTGACCTGCACCTGTCTAAAGCCCGCACAGCACTGGACTAGAACGAGGACCAACCATCCTATCGGTCGGCCGAGGTCAAGCCAGGAAATGCCGCATGGGATCCATTGTCTACGTTGTAACGTCAGTTCCGGGATTCCCACTTGGCCGCCTTCAGGATTAAAAAAAAAAAAAAAAAAAAAAAAAAATGAAGAAAAATTATAGAACACGGTTGAAGTTTATTTGTACGACTACCCGCTTATTGCAATGACCTTGTTATTGCAGTCGGCGAGGTAGTATAGGAAGTATAGAAACAGCAATATCATCACTAGTAATTATTATGGAACTGGTTTGCAGAAATGCCCAAAGGAAATATAAACAAAAATTCCCTTTATTTGTCAAGTAATTTACTCTTTTAACCTCATGCATCGTCCTTAAATTCAATTCCAGCTTGGTTCTTTCCTCACACCATAGGGAGCAAACCCGCTTATGAGGTTGACCTCATGACGCAATCGGAAAGTGTCGACACGAAAATCTCATGTTTCAGATCTTATAGATCAATAATATAACGGTGGTTCAAATTTTTGTATATATATATATATATATATATATATATATATATATATATATATATGTATATATATATATATATATATATATATATATATATGTATGTTTATATATATATACTTGTAAGTGCTTACAATATCAAAATCGGAAAGTGTCGACACGAAAATCTCATGTTTCAGATCTCATAGATCAATAATATAATGGTGGTTCAAATTTTTGTGAATATATATATATATATATATATATATATATATATATATATATATATATATATATATATACGTATGTATATACGTGTAAGTGCTTACAACATCAAAATTGTTAGTTTTGTTCTTTTCAGCGTGGTTTTGTCACTGTTTACCTAGCGCTTTAATTTGTTATTGTTTTTTCAACTGCATTTAATAGTAAAATTAGTATTTTAATAAAATAATGTATGAAAATGAAAACGTATTTGTAATAGTGTTTCCCAAGGCGAACGTTGAGAAGGTTGGGAGAGTCATTCCCGCTTAGAATACTATCACTTTCCTATTTTTTTTTTTCGGTAGATCGAAAACTACCAATAAATGCTTCTATTGGCACTAGGTATTTCAGCATTGAAATCCTTTAATATATATATATATATATATATATATATATATATATATATATATATATATATATATATATTTACACCACTTCTTAAAAATGATTGAAAGCGCAGGATTTGCCACCCTTATGCAAGATTTTTTTTTTTTTTTTTTTAATTTTTTTGTGTTTAACGGCGCGGATTATCAACATGTTTTTCATTATGCCAGGTTGCCTGAGAAACTGACTGCATTTTATGTGTATATGTATATTTGCCTGTCCGCTCTCCAGCAGGCTCGTAAATGGCCCGATATTGATAAAATTTATTACAAAAAAAACGCAGAATCCACCCACCGGAACAATATATTTTGGAGAAAATTCGCAACATTCTTTTGCATTAATAGGGTTACAGATTCTTAAATAAGCTTCGGTACTAAGGTTGTCTATATCCAGCGTCCAACGGAAGGTACTGCATTTATCGTGCACAACCAATAAGGTGTATAGAAATACGCTGTTGAGATACTTTTCTAAAATGTTTACAATTTTTAACAACATGGCCTGTAAGATCAAAAGTATGGTTTCGTAAGTTTTTATCCCGCATTAACTGCAAACTGCTTAAAGATGGTTAATTATTGATAACAAAACTCCGAGAAGTTTGTATCTGGCCGAACTAATTCCATCTTGAATTCGACATTATCCCGGCCCAGCCTGGAACAAGGCCTAGATGAATACTTAATGTGAGCCCAGCATCCGAAGATTACTATATTAAATGAAGGAGAGGGCTTAGGACAGGATTAATTAGAAGGAAGAGGAGATTCCGGAAGCTCCGAAGGATCTCTCTTCCTTTTCCGGTTTCTCTATGGGGAAATACGTTGGAGGCAGATACTGGGGTGTAGTTTTACAAGCAGATGCACAATTAGTTTAACTGATTGAATATCACCCAAAGAAAATCTGTCTACGTCATCTTAGCGCTTTACCGCTGTTCATCAAATAGAGCCCGCCAAGCAGGAGCTATTAAGCAGATTCCTCGGGAAGTCGGTAGTGTACGCTCTATCTACTAAATATTTGTCAAATACCACTCACTCACTGACTCACTCACTGACCTATCATCGCCCAACCCAAACCACTCGACAGAAAATGTTGAATTCTGCATGCATACTCCCTTTATAACGTAAACACTCGCTAAGAATGATTTTTTTCATATTAAAATTTTCAAGTACTTTTAAAGGGGTTTGAATTTTTAGTTTTAAAGAGAGCATGCTGGCCTAGACTGCACGCGATGCTAGGACGATAGTAGACCAGCTGTTACCGTACTGTATCTATTTCATAGTATTATTTTTATTACAAGAAATCACGAAAAAAAGATTACAAAAGAAAAAAAAAAGGAGCATTTCAGTAAGTTCAACTTTAAAGTCATTTTTCTCAAAACTATGTTTTTTTACATCGTTTTCATACATTCAAGTAATTACCTAGGGCCAGCTAGGTGCATATTATTTCCTTGTAAGCCCCTTTTTCAGCTAACTTGTTTAAAGAAACTCCACCCCCCCCCCAATATATATATATATATATATATATATATATATATATATATATATATATTCCTGTATTAAACAATATATTCTTATCAATTGATAAAGAGGGATAGGGTACTAAATTCAGGTTTTTCTCCAATCTTCAATAAATATCCTTGAAGAACCCATTCTCCAGAGTAAGAAGTGTTCAATCTTAAGCTTAAAACAAGAAATCCCCTACCAAAATAGGAAACTTTGAAAGATATTGTTTCTAGAAGAAGCCTTAACTCCGTGGGCGCGGAACAGGGCTAGAGTTCTCATAAATAACATTTATTGGCTTATAGGGGGAAGGCTTTATGAAAGGAAACATAGTGAGAGATTGCTTTTTCCCGCGTTTTCCGAGGTGTGAAAAGGCGAGTATTTGTACAGCTGATTTATGTTTATAAGCATGGCTCATAAAGTGAAACTAATTCCAAAGGGTCGAACTTCGAACTGGGTCGGGATTGGGTGCTATATGTCAATACTTAGAATCGTTAATTCATTGATATAATTGTTCTGCTTTTTATTGTGTATGCTAATTATAAATTATCGGAACGTTCGGATTCAGTCACGTTAATTAATAAAACAATTTTTTAAAATAAAAATGAGTTTTTTTGTAAACATTTACGCATGAATTTCAAACCTTCGAGTGGGCTGTGTGTATTAGTTATTAGAATGCATGCATGTATATGCAGGAGGAGGCAATCGAGGAAATACTAGCAATACACTCAATACAAAAACTAAACAACAGTTTATAATTATTATATTACAAACTCACTAAAAATAAAAGCTTTTATTTGAAATGAAGGACTGATTAGTGGAAACAGGTTATTTAGAAATAATGATTACTTAAAACTAAATGAATGATTATCATAATTAAAAGGAATGTAATGCTACTCGCCTCAGAAGCGGTTAATCACAAATAAATATCAATAAAACTAAATGAATGATTATCATAATTAAAAGGAATGTAATGCTACTCGCCTCAGAAGCGGTTAATCACAAATAAATATCAATAAAACTAAATGAATCATTATCATAATTAAAAGGAATGTAATGCTACTCGCCTCAGAAGCGGTTAATCACAAATAAATATCAATAAAACTAAATGAATGATTATCATAATTAAAAGGAATGTAATGCTACTCGCCTCAGAAGCGGTTAATCACAAATAAATATCAATAAAACTAAATGAATGATTATCATAATTAAAAGGAATGTAATGCTACTCGCCTCAGAAGCGTTTAATCACAAATAAATATCAATAAAACTAAATGAATAAAGAGAGGAGAAAGAAAAAAACAATCCTGAAAATTACCCTGATTGCTTAAAAAAAATTATGTCATATGTATATATTTATAACGAAGTAGTACATAAAGGTAAAAAAGTACTAATTATAAAAATTTTAGTTTAAAAATCTGTTTCTTTTATATAATAAGAATGTCATTTATTATTAAGTGATTATTGTTTATTAATATTTTTATATATACCTATTAAGAATACATTTTTTATTTGAAGACATTATAACCTCCACTATGTAATGTGAAACATTCACAAATACAACTCTTTCTTCTTCCATATATGTTAACATTTAATACACTTTTATTTAATCATTTTTGAGTTCTGAAAATATTTGGTTCTCACGCATTCTTGTATTATAGAAATAGAAAAAAACAAAAACAAACATACATGCACGCAATGTAAATCAGACGGCTAGAAGTAATATTTTCGTATGTACTAATACTAATTATCTGATCGAAATCAAAGTCATTTTCGACAATTTATGAATAACAAATAAATCAATAATTTTCAAGTCTTTATGTCATAAGTTTTAAATGGGATGTTAATGTATCCCCCCCCAAAAAAAGTTTCAATTGTTCGAATAGAAAATGGCTGCACTGTATGACGAACAAAACTCATTTTTCAGGGGAGATCATTTTGAAAGAAGAAGGTTTAATCTAATAAGATTCCTAGGATATTTAAGAAATATATATATATTTTTTCGAAAATGGTGAACAATTCTTCATTTTCTATTAAAACATCTGTCAAAACTCGGCCATGAAATCGTTGTTATCTGCAGTTAACATTTGAAGTTGTTCGGGTGAAACACGACTTTAAAGTTCAATGTACTGAAATGTTATTTTTTATTTATTTTTTTTTAAATTTATTTTTATAATTTCTTTTAATAAAGCTGGTTTTTATTAATAGTAATAAAAGATAATAAAATCATAAATTTATACGTGTTATGTTATTTTTTTTTTTTTTTTTTTTTAATTTGGAGACGTTAAAATAGGATTTTTTTTGTGCTTCCTTTAGAATGCAGACCTACATCCAACCACTAGGTCGGTTGGTAATTAGTCAAAGTGGTTTTGGTGTTTTTCCTCCTCAAAGGGACTGGGAGTAGGTTTTTGACTGTTGGTCTGAGAATCCCCTGTGGTTTGCCAAACCAACCTCTTCTACTTGAAAACCCATTGTCCTTCAGCACCACTCCTCGGACTGCCTTCATTAGAAGGCCGGAGAGAGGGGAGCACCCCCCTTCAATGGAGGCCGGGCTACCCCAATTAACAAATCCAAACTAACAAATCATCCAAAAGAAACAATTCATTCTCGCACAACCCCTTTTCGAGTGCACTTCATTCGGGTATTTTTTCATTCAATATTTTTTTCTCAGCCGGTTCTATCCACCATCCAAGACTAACTACTTGTTTGTACTTTTTGGGATGAAAGTATTTCAAAAAGAGATGATGAGATGAAGAAAAAAATTCGTGAGTCGGAAGATTTAATTAACCTTAATAAAAGAGAAGGAAAAAGTTTGTTTGGCATGCCGGCGAAAACAAAGAATTTTCACTCTAAATGAAATAAACCAACACTGTCCTAATTCAGGCCCTAGTCCTTTGTGCATTCAGCTTCATTATTTTACATATATTTTTATTCTTTGAATTAAATTTTAATGTTAATGAAGGAATGCCATTTATTTAGCTCCCTCATAAAAAATTAGAGTTTGCTAAGTGAATTATATGAGAAAAATACGGAGGTAATGAAAGGTCCCATTCCGGAAGGGAGAAAAAGTTTAGCTTTTCATCTTTAATAAAAAGGGTAAATAAGTATAATTTTTGACAGAATTACTTTTATTACAGATTAAATATTATCATGAGGCTCCTCATTTGTTGCCTTTTAAAATTATTCTTGCCAATAAAATAGATCAATATTACTTTTGAAATTTACATGTGGCAATACACATTTTTAACAAAGAAAAAGGAGCTTTATATATATATTTATATATACAAATTTAAACCATCGTCATTTGTGGGTTCTGAAACATGGAATGTTCTAGGCAGTACTTTCGGATTGCGTCAAGAGGTCTACCTCTTGAGCGGGTTTCTTCCCTATGGAATAGCGCTCAGAGATGAACGTATTTTTTCTCGTTTTTTTTTTTATTTAAAAAAAAAATATTCCAAACATTTTTCGAGTGTGAAAGCTGTGGTGGGAATACGCTAAGTTGAGAGGATGTCATTCCGATTTCGTACCTAAGTGAATTTATAAATAAATGAAAAATACAGGAAAATTATTTTCTTCCGATATGAAAATACCATTCTTATATTTATATATTTGATAATAAAATATTATGTATATACCTCTATTCTGAGCTGTTCTAAATCTAACAAGTGCTGTTGTTGTCCGTGACCACAGCAGTCGATTTACTCCCCCCCCCCCCCCAAATGAGGCGTTGTGGAGATAAGAAGTGCGAACTCAACATCAAGTTCACACTAATTCCTCGTGGAACGCCTCACGATTTTGCGTGTCATCCTTGCGCAGAAGGAAGAAGGAAAAATAAGGAAGATTTACTGTTTCTTCGTCTATCTGAAAGCAGCGTTTGACTCTCTACAGAGACCTTCACTATTCTATAAGCTCCATACCTTAGGAATTTCGACCAAGTTCATCCGCATCCTGGGAGCTATGGACCAAGCAACGGAGTCTGCAGTTTGGCATAAAGGAGAGATAACGGACTTCTTCAGTACGGAAGCAGGATTGAGGCAAGGCTGTTTGCTCAGCCCACTTTTATTCTCGTTATTCATTATGGATCTTCCTGGAAGTATCGGAGGAGGTGTAAAAATACTTGGGACCAGGATTCCATGCCTCATGTATGCAGAAGATATAGTCCTGATGAGTGAAGACAGAGCATCACTGCAGCTAATGATACGCAACTTGGAAGAGTACCGTCTGCCCTGGAAGTTGAAGATCAATCTAACGAAATCTGAGGCGATGGTATTCAGAAATGGCGGGAAGGCAGCAAAGAGCGATGCTTGGAGATTAGGAGCGGATGCTTTTGAAGTTGCTAAGGAATATAAATACCTAGGAATCACCTTCACTCCAATGCTGCCTCTAATCAAACACTTCGAAGAGAAGAGTCGCATAGCCAAGTATGCAATCAACTCTATTTGGAACCGTTTCTTATATAAAAGAGAAATTCAAATATCTGCCAAGTTTCAAATATTCGATGCAGCTATCGAGGCAATCCTCTGCTACGGAGCGAAGGTGTGGAGTTGGAATACGATCAAATCGAGCGAGTGCATAGATGCTTTATGAAACGACTGTTGGGCCTTCCATCTTACACTCCAAACTATGTACTCTACTTGGAGACTCGCAGGTGCACTCTCTATGTTAAAGCTTTAAAAATGCATTTACTCTACATAAATAAAGTTCTGAGTATTCAGATCGCCGCCTGCCGAAAAAGCTTGTTCAAGAAGCACTACGTACTAAGTAGTGGTGCAGGGATTTGGAGGGAATCTTCCCTAAGACGGGGGAGAGCATGGAAGGCTTTTTTCATGGGACCATGGAAGTGAGATCAGCTTCAATCAACAGGATCCTGACTAAGGTAGCCACCCTGGAGGAAGAGAGGAGAAAGGAAAACCTGCTTGCTGCACAGTCCCACCTTCTGTACAAAGAGCTGGAATTTAAAGAAAGCGGAACTTCGTACATAGCAGATGGCAGAAATCTCTATCGAATAAGCCTGATAATAACGGCAAGATCAGAGATGTTCCACCTTAATAAGAAGCCTTGGCGAGTAAGAGAGAGAAAATTTTAGTATCGTGCAATGAAAAAATATAGTAAAATTATAATTAAAATAATTGTAAAGTTTAACTAAAAATAACGGCCGGATTAATAATTTGCTCCGGTTTAAACCCTCATTCCTACGATACTGATTTGTCTTATTACTACAATACATATCGCACTAGTATTTCTAAAGTGACACAACTCAACAATTGGTTTTATTCACACCGTCATAGTTATGACTATGAAAGACATGGTAAATATCTCTTTATCAATCATCAAAACTGTATGTACCTAGCTCCAGAGCTTGTACAACAGAAGGCACATGTGTCACCATAATTGTCTTTATGCTAAGCCCCCTACATAGGCAAGAGTGACACATTTTCAGTTGAGTTTTGAGCTGTGTCACCTTAGAAATACTAGTGCGACATTTGTCTTTAGTTTTGCACAATTTATATGGAAAAATTTTGAACATTAGAGGCGTACCAATAATTTGTGTCCGTAGTAACCTCCCACCCACCAGATTGATGGATATTGCTTGATAACGTACACATTGGATCGTTAAAAGACTTTCCTTGCAAAATTGAAGGAGAGGGAAGTACACTAATACATGGGTAAAGATCCACAAGAAGTGGGTTAGGTTTAGCTGCTTGAACCAGAAAGTAGACACAGGCCTTCATTTGATCCAATAGCTTGGATTGAAGTAAAGCTCTGTCAATCCTTGTGATTGAGTAAAGGCAGCCAGAGCTGTGATTTAGAAGGACTAAACCGGACCCCATTTAGAATGGGGTTGATCAGACATACGTTTTAATGAATTATTATTCAGCAAATGATATTAAAATAATGGAAGTATAGTATATTATTAAATATTTGACATATTTCGAACTTAAGATTTCATGAAAACATTTCGGCTAATTTATAAGAATCACGTATCAGGTTCAAAAGTAAGAAAATTCAGCAATCTTAACTTAAAAAAGTCCAACGCGCATTGGACATTGAAATCGTTCTATAACTGGAGTTATTAATGATAAAAATGTTAAATTCTAGAATATAATAAAGAGATGACGATTTAGGATTCTTAGTTTTCCTATCTGGTATTTGTTTCTTATGTAGTATATTATCAGTTTTATTTCTATTTTGATAGTTTTACTTTATTATTACAAATAAGAACGATAAGATTCCGTTGGAATTTTTGGCGCTCCTGCATTTATGCCTGTAGCACCGGGCTTTTAATAGGTTCCCAGCCTTCCTAAACATCCATGGTGCTGCAAAAAATGTCTTTCACAGGCCGTGATATGAAGTCACTTAAATCTGCTGTAGGCCGGATTACCCACATTTCCGGGCAGAAGTTTCCGCAAATAGTTGAAATGATAAGAAACTTTTTTTCATATTTTGGAAAAATAATGGCTTATAAAGAGTTTAGTATGTAAAAAAACCTTTGAGTTCAGAACAGACGTCAGAACAGATTTGTTTTTACACATTAAAACACCTGTATATTCAATTTTTGGCAATTTGAAGACGTTAAATTCTGTTAAACTTTCGACAATGCGCGTAATACATTACAAGCAACCTGCTAAATACACTGGAAGCCGAAGGGTTATTCTGAAAACATAATATGTGATAGTTCGTGCTCATTAAAAAGGGAAATAAATTTCATCTTCAGTACACCATTTTCCGGTCCACTATTTCCCAGACATATTTATACTCTGAAAATTCGACTTTACACAAGTAGGAAATAGAAAAATTACATTGAAAAGTCATTAAAAACTTCATTTATATTTGCTTGAAATTTTATTTTAACTTCATTTATATTTTTTCCGGTTAATACGCTGGTTTCGATGTGACCCGACCGCTGTATACTCCCCTTGTGAGCTATTCGGCGATGAAGCTGTTACCGCTGTATACTCCCCTTGTGAGCTATTCGGCGATGAAGCTGTTACCGCTGTATACTCCCCTTGTGAGCTATTCGGCGATGAAGCTGTTACCGCTGTATACTCCCCTTGTGAGCTATTCGGCGATGAAGCTGTTACCGCTGTATACTCCCCTTGTGAGCTATTCGGCGATGAAGCTGTTACCGCTGTATACTCCCCTTGTGAGCTATTCGGCGATGAAGCTGTTACCGCTGTATACTCCCCTTGTGAGCTATTCGGCGATGAAGCTGTTACCGCTGTATACTCCCCTTGTGAGCTATTCGGCGATGAAGCTGTTACCGCTGTATACTCCCCTTGTGAGCTATTCGGCGATGAAGCTGTTACCGCTGTATGCCACTACTAGTTCAGACATTAATAGGGTTCCGGAGCCCCGGCGGATCTGGGCGGATAAAATGTTTAGGTAATTCTCTTACTATATCTCTTATCAGATCTCCGACAACTCGCCCCACACTCTTCTATTTTCCATTTCATTTTAACTCCACCTATTTTTATCACAAAAGGTGTAAAAAAAAACCACAAAAGTGGTGTTTAAAAATTTAGTTTATTTTTTTCAGAAGTGTACAATGACAAAAACAAGCTCAAAAATATTTGCAGGTGAAAAAAAAAAAGTATGCTTCTGTGCCTCATCAATAATGACATGAACAAAGAAATACGGCCTAAAAGTTAAAAGTATAGGCTATTACGAGTTTTTTTTGCGCAGTCTGCTGTTTTTTCATATACTCTGGACCGTGTGGAACATGTCCTGGTAGTTTTCGAACAAAAAAAAAGTTTCAAATTCGGCCAATGTCGCGGGGTTTGGCCGTTTCGTCCCACTGTGGGGCGACTCGATGTGTAGTCTTCACAAGCGACTGCCTGGACTGCTTCAAAGGGAAGCCTTCACTCTGCTAGCAACTGTCATAACGACAGGTACTCTCTAACAGAAATGGCTCAGGCTTTCGAAACTGATACATTTATATTGGAAATACAATCCCGACAAGCTATTTGGGATTTACTGAGTGTCGAATATTCTAATCGGAAATTGAAGAAAAACGAGTGGGAAGAAATAGTTGAGTTAGTTGGTGGGGATTACCAGAAGAATATTTGAAACATCTCTTTGAATCTCCTTTCTTGTAACATAGGATGTTTCCCACACTTCTTTGATTTTCTTTTCTTTTTCTTCCTCTCTATAATTAGTAGCGCAACAATTGCCAATCCTTCGAGGTTCATACTGCACGAAAGTACTTGGAATACTGTCGCTCGGCTTGGTCTCCCGGCTCGAGTTGTCCTTGTTTTAGTCGACGGGAAACTGAGTCGCCGGTGCCTTGCCGACAGTGCGTAATAGGCCATAGGCTCGTAAGTCTCAAGGTCGTGTATAGAGGTTATTCAATCCACATAGAAGCTCTCCGATCTCCATAAGGGTTATACAATTTGGCGGGAAACTCATGGGAGCCGCCATTTTCCTCCCGAAACTGGGCCAAAAAAGACCTTTTCACCCTCCGGCAAAAGTTCCCAAGAATACAACTAGTTTTAGATAAAATAAATATCTTACATTCTATTTTATTGTCTATATGTGTATGATATCATTTCTTTAGTTTTCCTTTATAATTTCACTATTAGGTTGTGTACTGCGTTATGACTTCAAATAGCAACAGTAAGGGATTTCTTACTGTTCTCCAATAAGCTATTCTTGTGAAGTCTGTCCAAATTAAATCCAAAGAGGTATTTCAATACCACGGATCTCCACTTGTTCATGAATAGATGTAGAGTTGAGTGGGTTCTCAACAAGTTGGTGGGGAGGTCATTATTTTCTATTCTTCAAATTGAAGTTCTCTTCCTTTGAGTGCAGCCCTTTATTTGCTAGGGTTATAATGACCCCCTCAACCTGGCCCTTGTCGTGTTATTCCATTTGAATTGCTAAACTTGGGCCATCCTAATCCCATGTAGACTGGATGCACCACTCCAAGGAGATACTTCGCACTATGGTGCGTGCTTCATTGCTCGACACGGTCGTTGAAATATTTTCACAACAAAATAATGCAAACTCAATTTTGGAAGTTCCCGTTCCCGTCCCCTCCGACTTCTATCCTTTCGCGCTTAAAACTGCTTCCTTCGACCGCTTCCTCATCTCCCGACCCACCTCCTTCTAGGACTCTCTCCCACATTCCATTCCACACTCTCCTTGCATATCTGTAATTAAATCCTATCTCTTCGTGTTTATCTTATTCTCCAAGAATGACGTATCTAAAAATCTACAACCATTGCAATAGTCCCACGATATTTATACATTTTGACATTTCTCCAAAAGATTTATGCTATTTGTTTATTGTTTTTTTTTTTCGTTTGATTTTTGTTCACAATATTTTTGTTTTAGGATTTTTGTTGTATTTTTATATGCATATATTTGTATTTAAAAAAAAAAAAAAATCATCCATCCCTTTTTCCAGCCCCAATGTCTGTTTTGTTTTATACAAATTATTTATTACATTTTATATTCTTATGTATTTCCTACTGCATATAATTTTATCGTTTTTCCTCCATATTTCTTTCCCTCCTTGATCCAATATCCCAAATTCCATCTTCTCTTCCTTATATTTTATTATTATGCTTTTAAGAATCCGTTGCTTTTATACGTATAGAGTTAAATGTTCTTCCATTATTTAAATTGAATATTTACTCTTAAACGAAAGATCTCCCCGAAGATTTCCATTCATTCAAAATCCTTAAATTTTGATTTAATTGGCTAGCCCTGCCAAAACTGATGGTTAATCTGGGTGGGAAGAGCAGGGTCTGTGAAAAAAAAAACTTTTCTTTCTACCTGTTATTTAATTTATTTTTATATTAAGTATTTTCGATCGATGTGAGTAAATATAAAGTCGAAACATGACTGAACTCGTCACAGAGGCGAGAGGTTTATACTATATATACACGTATATACACGATTTAGACAATATATTTTCGTACTTTAATAATAAAAACATATTTTACAGACTATGAATATACAGATCACTCTCATTAATTTATTTATTAACATAGTATTATTCTCTACATATATATGCGGAAAAATCTATCATTGAAATTTATGCATGCATTTTTCATTTAAACGATCTAATAAACCAAACAACTTTACTAGATACATTGAAATATAAACAGTACAGAAAAAATAAAAACGTTTATATTAATTTTATTTATTGACTTATTACACTAATATTTGTGGGTAGTTTGTATCGTCTTTTAGCAGAAAACAGTAGATAACAATCATAGCAACAATCATTATTCAGTGTTCTAGTTGTATTATTTTTTAAAAAGGCATACCATATTTTTAATATTTTCTAATTCATATTTAAATAGGGTAACATACGAATGATTATAAAAAAATAAGTATTCTGTGGAAAACTCTTTTACAGGCCAAGTTTAACACACAGTTTAAGCTCTTCATCAGTTTCCGATTGATATATGATATTCTCTGAGACCCTGTAAATTTATCCGTAGTGTTTCAATATTATATCATGTATGATTAATCTAGAATAATTTGATTTGTTTAATTTATTAATTGACAAATAACTTTGAATTAGTGGCATGGCTCTAATGCTTATAGCATCACTTTTAGCTCATCTTAATTGAGAAAACCATTAGCTTTTATTTTTACTATGAGCAGACGGATGTGTTGAAAAAAAGCGTACGACATGGAATGATATCAGAACTGATATCAGAAGTATAATAGTAAAAATCAAGCATAAAATAAAATGTCAACAAATTTTCAATGATCTGAAAAACATAATTTGAGATAATCACGTATATACCTATGAAAACAATATATCAGACATGATGGCACATATTAGTGGGGGATTTGACATGATATGACCCTTATTTCTTACAAGTCTCTGATGTTTTATGATAATACTTTATATTTTTGGGGGTCCGGTTGCCGTGAGTGTTAAGGCGTGAGCACTTAACGCTCCCCGCCAAAGGTCTTAGGTTTGATTCCCACTATGGGGTGGTGGCTTTGCTTTAGGACAAAGAAAAGGTATCAGCCCTATCCTGGCTACGAAAGGGTGGTAACCTATTGATAACCCGTCCCAAAATTCATAGTTAATAATAATGGACGTTAAAATTTAAATGTAAATAATATTTAAATTTTATTAATAAGGAAATATTTTTGTAAGAAATAATTATACTAATTTTTGAATCGAGTCCCTGTTGTAGCGTTAGAAGGATGCTGTTCCTTTATAATAATGAGATAGACGGAGATGTTTTAAACCTGTAGCCGTGCCGTTGCATACTAATCCCAGAAAGCGATGCCAGGTGGTTAGGCTTGTGACGCAGGGGGGGGGGGGGGTTAAGGGCTGTGATCCTGGGCGGTTAAGGGTGCTCACCAAGGTGCCGAACAATCCTGGAGAGCGTAAAACCCTCAGCTGATGGGAGCTGAACCCAGTAATTTTAGGTAGGAAGGCGGCATCGAATTAATGCTCCCACCACAAAAGGTCGCCGCCCGCCTTCCAGGTACAAGTTTAGATAGAACAAGTTTTCTCAATGCTCCCTAGCTCCGTTGCTTCCCGAACCCCAATGATAGTGGAATGGGCCTCACAAGCTATTTCACCTACCGAAATAACACTCAGGCTGCAGTAAGAATACAATTTCCAAGTACTTTTGCTTTCGAAAGTGATACAATCCTGAAGTTTCACAATTTGCTACTTCGTTTTCTGCTTGCTAACATATCATTTACGTTTTCCATATTTCTGCCTCATTTGACGTAATCTCACATTTGTAAGGAAGCCAGACATTAATAAATAAATAAAAAAAATACCTCTTAAATTATTTAAAATTACCTTTATTTACAAAGCCAGATTCGGTGAACGAAAACCGAGATAAAGCCCCAGTGGTGAACATTTGCCTATTTGATTGTTTTTTTTTTTATATATATTTTAGCGTAGGTTAAATTCCATACTTTAAAAAGGAGTTGGGACCGGTATAGGAGGCTACTAATTAGGACTATTAAGATAATTATTCAGTCTTACCCAGCATGCAGATCTTCGCCTGCAAACAAACTCGACTTGCTCCTTATTTTTTTTATGGAATGAGACGCACATATAAAATAAATGGACCTTTAAAAATTTAGACATGTGTATTCTTTCATTAACTGCTACTAACAAAGTTCTCTGTGCTGGGCTGCGTGTCCCTGCTGCTGCTAACACAGACCAGTGCGATGAGGGCAGCGAGCCTCCAGTGCTACAAACACTGATCTGTCATTCTGAACAACTGCTGCTCTCACATATTTGTGTGCCTCAGAACCTTCATCTAGAAAACATTACTTTAGGACCGGTGCACACTGAAGAAACTGGTTGGTGCATACAGAGTTTCAAGAAACCTGATTTTTATGATCCTGGTTTCATGAAATTCGTTAAATCGGTTTCATAATTCTTCAGTTTCACGTTTCATCAGTGGATCTACTAGTTCTAATAAGCGACCAAAAACTGGCTTCGACATTCTCGAAAAATCTGTAATGAATTTATCAGGATCTCTGTTTTAGTTCGCGAGCTTCAACAAAACAGCTGTGTTGCGAATCCCTAATCGGGTGAACTTGCGGGTTTTTATTTTTAGCCAACATCACAAAAAAAAGTGCATTGTCGTCGAAATCAATCACGATCAAATCGGTCAAGATCAAACTAAACCGATGGAAAACAGTTTATTCTGTCTGCACACTTTAGTAAAATAGGTTTCATGATACCAGTTTCTACAGTGTGCACCGGGACTTAGAATTGCTGGTAGTGTAGGCACCTCCTTTGAAACTGTCAGCTTTATGACCCTTAGCCATCATACCTTTTTATATCTTATTTCATGCACTAGCCCTGTAGTACCCGGTCAAGGTTAAGCTATATACTGCTCACCAGGAAATGGTTTAAATAAGTATATATCTGTTCCTTTCTTTCTCTTTCTATTAAATTTTTTTGTATACTTCATTTTTATTTTATTTTATTAAGTATTTGTATTACTTATAAAATGTTTAGTGATATTACTTGGTCAAGAAACATTCTTGTAGTGGTATATAGTATGCAGAGATTCAAATGAATACTCACAATGGAGGATTACCACACCGTGGAAAACAAAAGGAGCTCAATTACGAAGTAAGACGCAACCCCTAAAGGACAATTTATCTTTTGTTGATATTGTATGCTTCTCATTTACTGTGAATAATCATATAAACTTGCTATCTAATATAACATCTCATGAATAAATAGTAATAATTATCTAAACCAAATATACTTTCCGTGACCACTAAATATTGGAGTAATTATTTATTTGAACAAGTTAAAATATTTGGGGAACCATCTATTTTAAATACAACACGAAAACAAACATATTAACCACACCAAATCCTTAAATATTAACTAGTATTAATAGAAGGGGGTATTTGTTTTTTGCTGATGGCTCGATTTGAATGTGCTATAGGAGAGGGACATTACTACAGCCTGTTCCAAGCAAACAACCGCTACATAGCCAACGAACAGGGCCAGATGCTTCCAATAATTCAACAATTATAGGCCCTGTGTCCCTTCAACAGCCAATAACTTTATCCTCCCACATTCAACCGTATCAGATTAAATTTTCTCATTATGCAAGTAATTCCAGGTCTTGATTCGAGAAATCCCCTAGGCTAGGTCAAAATAGTCAAATTTCAAAATTTGGTCAAAAGGTCAAACGTTTTGTTTAAGAAAAATTGGCTACACTGAACCATCCAGATTGTGACGGCCATTTTGAATCGACTACTACTGGCCTCTGTCGGCTGTTAGATGAAGTGCTGTTGTGCTGGCCATTTGACCGATTTTCGTAACTGGGTATAGACCAGAGATAGGCATAATTTTATTTATAAATAAAAATACGAATTTATTCGTACTTCATATATTTGTGAATACGAATATAAATAAATTCGTACTTCATATATTTGTGAATAAGAATATAAATAAATTCGTATTTATAAGTGTGAATACGAATTTATTTTTATTCACATATATTAAATATAAAAATACAAATAAAATTTTATTCGCAAATTTTTCTGCGAATACAAATAAATTCACAGAAAAAATTGTAAATAATCACAAAAAATGTGAATATTTACAAAAAATCAAGTAATTACAAAAAAAAAAAAAAAATCACATTAAAATATACGAATACAAATTTATTCACATTATAATTTGTGAATAAAAATTTATTCGCAATAAAAATCGTAAATAAATCATGAATTTATTCGTATTAAGATGTTTTTACGAAAGGTATTGAAGGTGATTTTTTTCTTCTTTTTTTTTTTAAGGCGTTTAACGTCTAGGTTATTAGCGCCTATATTTTTTGTTTACCCCGAGTCCGCCGGGGGACCACCAGCCAAGCTGCAGGGACACAGTTTGTCATCTGAAACTTCATAAAAAAAAAAAATAAAAAATAAAAAAATAATAAAAATAAAATAAAATTCATAATTTATTTGCGAATATTATTGTGAATAAATTTTTATTCACAAATTATAATGTGAATAAATTTGTATTCGTATATTTTAATTTGATTTTTTTTGTAATCACCTGATTTTTTTGTAAATATTGACATTTTTTGTGATTATTTACAATTTTTTCTGTGAATTTTTTTTTATTCGCAGAACAATTTGCGAATAAAATTTTATTTGTATTTTTATATTTAATATATGTGAATAAAAATAAATTCGTCTTCACACTTATGAATATGAATTTATTTATCTTCGTATTCACAAATATATGAAGTACGAATTCATTTATATTCGTATTCACAAATATATGAAGTACGAATAAATTCGTATTTTTATTTATAAATAAAATTATGCCCATCTCTGGTATAGACAACTAGGTATCAAGTAGATCTTGATAAGGAGAGAGTCATAGACAGAAAGTAGGTGTAGCATGGCACACTGGGTAACAGCTACTTAAGTACATTTTTAATTCTTAAAACATTTTAAATTTAACACTAGAAGCAAACGAAGTTTTTCCATTTATTTAGGAGTTTAACCCTGTACCCTGTACCCTGTGAAAATTACTAATATAGCGTTCGAAACTAATAAGAAACACGCATTATAGCAGGTTAATTCGCTGAAGAGGTATTAATAATTATTTATTATTGTTATTTTTTTAATAATTATTTATTATTGTTATTTTTTTAATAATTATGGACAGTTTTTAGACGAAATGTATAAGAAATTGAATTTTAACTATCCTATTCTCTTTTTGAGGGTTACTTTAGTTCAGGAAGGTTTGGAGGTTTTCCCTTATTTTTGAGTTATTAAGGGAAAACTGAGAGGAAAGCTCTGGTTTATGTAACCTATCAGATTGACCTGTCTTCTTTTCTCTGTGTCATTTCTATAGTTTCTATCTACAGGTTGGTTACCCTTCCAACTTAAAATAAGTTTAAGGTATGGTTTGGCGATATTTAGGACTCGCACAATAGGAAAATTGTTGATGTACATCCCGTAACATTACAAATCTAATCTAATCCGTATGAATATAAATGTTTTAAACATTTATTCTTGAGTACAACCTGAAGAGCTTCACTCCATCAGAACATGCTCACAATATTTTCATAATTATCATTAATAATAACTCAAAATTTATTATTCAGAAATACTTGATTAAAACAACCAGCCAATACAGGAAGAAAGGACAAAGCAGGTCTTGTAATCCAAGGGCTTAACTCCCATTGACAGTACATTAGTCTCAATGAAAATTCAATTAGGGGGAGGTCTAATTTTCATTTAT
The DNA here is from genome assembly GCA_946811695.1 of Gonocerus acuteangulatus. Taxonomy (NCBI): domain Eukaryota; kingdom Metazoa; phylum Arthropoda; class Insecta; order Hemiptera; family Coreidae; genus Gonocerus; species Gonocerus acuteangulatus. Next base: position 85,053,577 of record OX328125.1, read on the forward strand.
TATTACAGTTTTAGATACTGTTTTAGATTTAAGGGGCAACTTTCTGAGTAGAGTGATGAAACTCCAAGAAGGAGCCTGGCCGTGCATACTAAACACCTAGAGGTCTTCCCCATTAGCAGTCAGCTGAAGAGTTCACAGTAAGTCAACCATTTCAGAGGATCACAGGCACGGAGATTTTTCAGGGCTCGCTAAGATTTTTAGGGGTTCCTTCACCTGCGGTTTCTTGCAGCGAATACCTTTCCTCAACAAATATTACACTGTATTTGTTATACTGTAAAATGGGGTCTCTCAGAGTGTGGTGAAATTGTTTCAAACCTATACATCTAGGACATTTTCATTTAATTGACATCAAATGATCAAACCTTGCCCAAAGAGAGCGAATAGACAAATATATATGTATATATTTGTCTATTCGCTCTCTGACGGATGCATAACAGTATAAGTTTGTACCATTTTTACCACACTGTAAGGGCCCTATTTAAGGATGTTTATAGCATTTTACGAAGAAATGCGAAGTCCACTTATGAATGAATCTATAAAAATGTCATTAAATCTATAAAAATGTCATTAAATCTATAAAAATGTCATTAAATCTATAAAAATGTCATTAAATCTATAAAAATGTCATTAAATCTTCATAGATCCTTCGTTATAGATAATTTTGTTTTGATTTGGGCACAAATTTCGTTTTTCCGTAATAAAACGTGCTTGCTAAACGCTAACGGAATATCCGTCGAACACGACATATGAATAAATGTCATGATGACAAAGTTTTATGATGAAATAAAGGACTTTGTAATTAGGTAAATACTGTGGATATTCTAAACATTTTCCGCCCATAAAGGGTTTAAAATTATGATAATAATATATATAGCTGTCCGAAGTTTGTGGCAACAAACAGATGTGATTTCACTATGTGTTTTACTACAATTTTTCAAAGTATTTCATTTTAATGTAGGTAGTGACTCAAAATATCGGTTCTACATGAATTGAATCCATGGATGCCGCCACATTAGGAACCTAAAAATAAATACCAAGACCATGTTATAACTGTGTTAAATGTGAAAAGGAAAAATTTTGCTGGAGTAAGCTTAGATTTCGAAGAATCTCTCAGACATTGTTTTATGCCATTTAACTGAAAAAGGCCTTAAATTATTCTGTTCTTCATAAAAATGAAGAACCAAACACACGCTGCTTTTGAAATAAATTTCGAATGGAATTCCTATACGAGCCACGCTATTCCTGGAATAAACTTTGATTAAACATGTCTGGCATACTAAATTTGAAGCTAGTTCAGGAATCTGGTTATATCGATGGAGCACAATGAATCAAACAGGCAGTATTTCATTTTGATTGAAATACCTAGACGATGTAACCGCAATGGACTATTAGAAACTGATTGATAATTTCCAACATCTCGGTGGCCAATTTCCGAAATTAATTGGTATGAAGCGATTCATTTGAAACACTTATTAGATTTAAATATTTATAGAACTGAGCATTGGAAATGAGACTCTAATAGTATCTTGCTCCTAATAGTCTTTCTATTTTTGCTGGAAACTAAGTATTACATTTATATATTAATATAAATATGAGTATGAGCTTACCCATTCGCTATGCTTAAATCTGAATCCATCTGTCATTAATAAGTCTAGGGTCGTGGGTTCGATTCCCACTAGGGGTGGCGGCTTTTCATTGGAAAGAAGAAAATGCATCAGCCCTATAATGGCTAGAAAAGGGTTGTGACCTATATATAACCCTTCCTAATATTCTCAGCATATTATAATGGACGTTACAATTTAAATAAATAAATAATTTAATTTATAATTGCACCATATATGTATCATCTGTTAGTATAATCTTTTTCTCTATTTTTATGGTTCTAAGTGGACAATTATCATTGCTATTAATTCTGTCCGTACTTGTTTACTGCAACCTCTGAGTAGGGAATTGTCAAATATTCGTGGACTTTCATATTGGAATACACTAGGCTACACAGACGATAATATACTGAATGCGTAAGTCTTCGAACCTCCAGAAATCATTGAACCAAATGACTGTTAAGCTGAAGTAGCTCAAGAAGTCTAAGTGAAACTGAAGGAACTCGCTATTTATTCTGAAGGACACGGAGAGAATAATGACTTAAGATTTATTTCATTTAGGTCGCGACAATTAATCTGTAAATGGAGACAACTCGGCCCATCCATCACTCCTGCCATTTATAACAGTTCTACGCCAACACTTCTTTCTCAAAGAAAATTTTAATTTAATAATGAAATGGTGGTGCTCATGGCCTTAGTAGTCGATGCACCCCCCCCCCCCAAAAAAAAAAAAATAAAAAAAAAATTAAATAGTTTAAAGAGAATTAATCATTTTAAAGATATACTACCTACAATTTACCTCCTTAAATAAAACCATAAACTATTTAAATAAATAAAGTTTCGGATTTTCAGCTTGGAAATTTTTCCACACATTTCACAATTATATAAACCAAAATTCATAAATTATAGCTAAATTTATAAAGAAAATATTTAAGTAAATTATATTATTCGACTTAAACATTTTTGGACTACAGTGGAGTCTCACTGTAGGGGAAAATGTTTCGTATAAGTAAATACTTCTTATAACTGAATAGTACTAGGCTATCTTAAAATAAATTAAATTGTTTACAATAAAAAGTCACAATTTTATTGTTTGTACATATTTTACTCATTTTAAAAGATGAAAGTAAAATAGAACACGGCTACTATAGCCCTATCGCAAACAATAGAACGAGGTAGTGCGCATGCGCTGCATCCAGCCCATGTAAGGGAAGGCCTAGCTCCCCTTCGGCCACGCCTCTTCTGCTTCTTTTGATTGCGGTCGGAATATAGAACTACTACTGTATAGGAAACTGTAAAACGAGAGAGTGGAGGGGGATGAATCATGTCAAACTATCGAATACGCAAAATCTTGTTTTAACGCAGTTCCTCCCTCTCTTCATAGGGGGGAACCCCGTTATAAGGTGGACCTCATGAAACAATCCGGAAGTTTGACTAGAAAATGTTACGTTTCAAAACCCCTAGAGAACGAAAATGACGGTGGTTCAAATTTGTGTATATATATATATATATATATATATATATATATATATATATATATATATATATACATTTGTCCTTTGGCGCTTTCTTGGCCTCAATAATGGTCCGATTTTGATGAAATTTGGTACAAAAATCTATCGTCTAATTTGAAAGGTTAAGTTCGGTTACCAGCAGGATCTGTCCACCGGAACATGGTTTTTGGAGCGAAATTCGCGTGAAAAAAATATTCACGCTTACTTCATATGCTTTTAAGTACTCGTTTTATAGGCTTCTTGGGCTAGTAAAACGAATGGAACCATTTTTAAGGCGATTGCTTTAACCGTTTCCGAAAAAATCGGAAAAATAGTTGTTTAATGAAGTTTTTGGTTTGGTTACTTAGAATCATGGGATTCGGTTACAATATTTTCTGCATAATTGAAATTCGTACATACAAAGATGTTTAAATTTTGGTTACATTTGGAGTTAAGGAAGAATTAGAATAAAATATTTTCTTAAGAAACACGAAAAGTTTTGGGAACTTCGCATATTTTCCTTAATATCTCGAAAAACGGTTGGGTACTCGTGGTAATTGGATAGAAACTATTCGAAAGCTTACTAAATTCACTATAATTAATATCCTGAGAAGATTTTCGATTAGTCGATGTCAATCGGAGAAAACAGTGTTTAAAACTTTGAATCTGTTTGTTTTGTTCTTTTGAACGGGTTTTCGTAGTTGCTTAGCTCACTTTTTAATTGGTTGTTTTAAATTGTATTTCTTTTTAGAAACATTTAGAAATTAGAAACATTTTGATATTTTTGAATACATTGAACAATGAAATAAGAATTTCATGTCTGTAGCAGTGGAGCCTGGCCAAGCCAGCTTTACGGTGTTCCAGGTAAAAGGGTACGCTGGCCCTTTGTCACCGGTCGTAAAACATTTCAAGAAAGATCGGACCAAAATAATAATTGTTTCTATTTCATTCTTTCCAAATGACACTAGCAATAAGAACGGAATCGCGTTAAGATGATGCAGTTCCTGCGAGTCAGACCTTTTTCCGATTTGAGACTTTGCTCTTGGATTGTAGACGATACAACTTATCACAAATTGTCTCAACTCACCCTTTAGAATATCCTTTAATTCCTTAAATAAAGTATCGAATGAGACCATTTTTCAATATATTACTTCGTCAATGCATAGAATATGTTCGTTCTCTCGTTTGCTCCGATTTTCATATTCGATAGTTTGACATGGCAGGGACGATATGATTGATATTTCATGCATATTTGAACAAATATTTCCGTTTCCAATATAACGTTTCCAGACTTACGCCGATTTGATGCAAACATCTAATTTCCTGTGTATTTAAACACTTTACCGTATCTTCGTATTAAGTCCTGATGAATTGAGGGACGGTTCTATCTGGATTCCATCCGAGTAAATATTGAAAGAGGCAAGATCTATGTATGTTGGTGGTAACTAGTGGATAGAGTAACCTCAGCCGAGTGAGGCATCAGTTACAGTCATCAAGTATTAAGATGCTCTTCTCCCTGAATCCCAGCCTATCCATCTCCTTCAGGGGATCTTAGCCAGTTCCCTTTAGCCTCAATAGATCTACACCATCAAACCATCATGGCGTAGGGATAACTCAAATGTCCGATTCACTGAAACATGTCCATTAAGGTTGTATAGGTGTAAGTTATGTATATTATTGTCTGTACGTTTGTGAGCATACGACCGTGGGTGAATGAGTTTTGGATAAGTGCGAGTATGTTTTGTACACACGAAAAAATTATATGAATGGAATTTATAACCTCCAGTGTATTAATACTTCCCAAAAGATAGCAAGGTTCCTCTTGTACCTAGATCTGTACTGAACCAAAGACAAACCCCCGTATGGTTTTTCCCCACCCCTCCCAGGGACTGCGAGCAGCATACACTGCTCGGACCAATTCAGTTTCTTGTTGCACAAAAAAAAAAAAAATCAGTCTGATGGGATGTAAGTTAAAATCAGCAGCGCTAGCCCAAAGTGAGCGAAGATGGCGGCATCATTGAACGTGTTAAAAAAATAACTCAATGTAATCCAAAAGTCACTTCATCAAGTAATAGCTGTAAACATAGTATGAAACAATATATTCATGACATATTTGTGTTTCATAGTTTGTTTTTTGTTTTGCGTCACTAATATCAACTTCATATCACGTTTTCGCAGTGTACTCGATTTTTTTCGTTTAAACCTATTGTGAGAAAGGAAATTGCTTAATGGTTGTAGAAGTTTATTGCTTTGTACATAAGAAAGAAGTGGACTGAAGTAGTTTTGTAAAACACATGTAGGAATAATAGTTAAAAACATATTGAAATATTTGGGCTGCACAAATGGTCCAAAGTCAGGTCATGACATCTTCTCCCCCCGCCGATAAGTGCTTCTGCCCTATGTTTGCTATTCGAAGCTGGTCCGCATGCTTCTATTTAATTCTTCCGTCGTAAGAGTATGGAGCAGTTTTGTTCATTTTTTTTCCTTTCGTAAACCCTTCTCCGTGTGTGTTCTAACATCAAAATCTCGATATTTAGACTTCCGGTCGTGATACAGCTTCTGCTTGTCTGATGCCTTGTCTATGTTCCGGGATAAATCAGGTTTAAAATAATCAAAAGAAGTTCTGAGTCTTCTACCATGAAGAACTTCTTCTGGTGTCCTACTGGTTGTTTGTTCAGACGAACCCCGGTAAGTAAAACGTAACTGCTGCGGTCGAGTTTCCTGGAGAGTTGTCTTGGTTAACGGTACGTCGTCTAACCGTTGGTTTAATAAATTCCCCCTTTTTGAATGGACTGCATGATCCACGTTCGAAACATCTGTACGCAAAGTACATAAAGTGGCTCCTGGTGGAAATGGGAGACGAAAAGCGAGAACCCAATCCAGCCCAAATAATGGAACATCTTCGCCCTTTATAATATAAACGGGTAGCATTTTAATTCGATCAAAAGCTGTGACCTGTACTTTTGTTGCTCCTAATACAGCAACTGAATGCCCAGTGTATGCTGTCAGGTCGGTCGCTGGCTTTAACTCAGGTGAACCTAAAGCTTTACAAATAGATTCACTAATGATAGAGTAACAGGCTCCAGGATCGTAAAGCATGTTAACAACTTTCTTATTTAATCTAACCTTAAGCATAACCTTAGACGCCTTAGTAATATTTTCTTTCAATGAATGAATGTTTGATTCGAAAGATGTGAACTAATGCTTTGTTCGTCTGAAGAACTGGATTTCGAAGGAGCATTTAACCGCGGAGATAACTTCGATACTCCTCGTTCAATAGCAGCATTTCCTGAAACTAAACAAGCTTTTGCGAAATGATTAGGCCTTTGGCATGCCCTACATGTTGTTTTTCGGGCAGGACAGTCTGAATGCTTATGCAATTTGTTTCCACATCTGAAACAGTGGACTCCCTTTTTTAATTTAAGCACCTTCTTATTGGGTTTGTTATGGTTAACTTTGTTCACATGATTTTTCTGCCCTAAGATAAGAGATTGTAATTGTTTTTGTTGTATGTCAATATTTTCTAATAGCATTGCGGTTTTCTGGACGCCTGCGAAAGCCGCCGTTGTGGTAGAATGTAATCTTATCAACTCCCACTGCCAAAACTCATTATTAATGCCAATAATGAGCTGGTCCCTCATGTGCTCGTCCAGAGTACTCTGAAATTCACAAGAAGAAGATAAGCTTCTTAAATCGTCAATGAAATGTTGTACGGTCTCTCCCTCGTGCCTATACCTGTGAGCAAATTTTATACGCGCAGTAGGAGAGTTGTCAAATTTATAAAAACTTTGCTTTAGGACATCGATAATACTATCCAGACATTGTTCACTTACATCTTCTGGATAAAAATTGTCAACCGATATCTTGAATGGCTCTGAACCCATATGAGTTAGCAAAATATCTCGTTGTAAGGTGTCACCTGTAATCCCCGATGCTCTCACGGAGATCCTAAAGCGTTGGAGCCAGTATTTGAGTTCTTCACCTTCAGATCCATTAAATGAATCAAGGTTAGGGTAATTATGATTAATCGATCTTACCGTAGCCTCCTGTATCGGTCCCTGAGAACTATTAAAAGATTGCAAACCTGAGTGACAATCTTCATCGATGTTTCTGTGTGTTCCTCTTCTCCTAGGCATTGCTTTTTGTTTGAAACTTTATCCTCGTCGCCAATGTGAGAAAGGCAATTGCTTAATGGTTGTAGAAGTTTATTGCCTTGTACATAAGAAAGAAGTGGACTGAAGTAGTTTTGTAAAACACATGTAGGAATAATAGTTAAAAACGGTGCTAATGACCTTAGCAGTAGATGCACCAAACAAAACAAAAAAAAAAAAAATAGTTAAAAACATATTGAAATATATGGGCTGCACAAATGGTCCAAAGACAGGTTATGACACCTATCACGTTTGTTCTATCGTCTCGTAAATTACTAAAATATTATCTAAATTACATTGGATTGACATCACAAAAGATCAGAGATGCTTCAATTATAGAATACATTCTACTTGTTGTTGTGGATTTGGATTCCTGTTTGATAGCATGAAACTCTTACGTAGGAATTTCTGATTTAAGAAAAAAATATAGTCTTCTCTTAGACATTTCCGAGCTGTCTGAACTTTATCCAAATTTAAAATTATTACCACCGACGAAAATGGTTATTTTCCTTGTAATTTCTAATTACTATAAATATGCTCCCACTAAACTTTCTAATCAGGATTTTGATATATTTCACTTGCAGCGTCCTTTATTATTGGCATATTTGCACACAGAAGTTCTATTGCATTCTTACATCTGCTTTCTTTCCCTGATATATATATATATATATATATATATATATATATATATATATATATATATATATATATATATATATATATTGTATACCTCATGTGATAACAGATGCCTTTTCTGGCATTTTTATTCAGAGTCAAACACGGTTTGAATAATTTGTGTTCTATCAAGCTTATGTACGTGCCATTGAGTTTTTTTTTCTAGACAAAAAAAAAAAAAAACTGCAGAAAAGACAGACGTTAAGCCTAAAAGTATTGGAGATACTATATTTCTCCAGTTTCCTATAAAGCTGTGATTTGTGATAGCCTTGGTATAGACATGCCTGAGGCACCTATAGATGGAGCCCTGGAGAATCAGGGAGCAGTTACCCCACAGCCTGAGGATTAACTATAAAAGGGAAGCCATGACACTCCTCATAAAAATGAATGGCCTCGTTTTAAGACAGCTCTTTCTCCCTGAGTTCCTTCTCCATGCCCTCCTTTTACTCAGGCTCGTGGATTATGTTCTTCTGAATCTTCCTTTGGACAACACATTCCTCTCTACGGTACAACTTTATCATCTCTAGAAACGGTTTTCTGTATATCTTCTATGTCTAGATTTCCTACTCATTCTTATAAAACATCTTTTTCAAGAAGATATCATTTTGGAATGTGTGCAAGATATAATACAATTATTAATAAGCATAAATTAAAGGAGCACGTACGAGTTTGAATACTACTCAATGAAAGAACCCAAAATAATAGTATTATTTTTTTTTGGGGGGGGGGGGGGGCTTAAAGCCTGTCAACCTTTGAGGTCGTTAATGCCAGAAAAGTATTATTTTAGGACCCCAGAGGTCAAGGGGTCTAAGTATCAAACTCAATGTTTTGGGGGAAATGGAGTCAAAGTTGAACATATGCGATCATAGTAAAAACTAGATTTTTCCTGTTCTAACCATACTTGTCTTAGCTTAGAGGATACATTATAGGTAAATCATCCAGGCTATGATTAATATGTAAAAGAATTGGAAAATGCGTACATAGATCCCTTAATTTCGTGCAGCACTTATTTTTTGTTTACGGCTCTTCGACAACTAGGACATTAGCGCCGACATCCAGGGTGCAGTGAGGAATTTTCCCAAGGAGCCCTGGGATGAGAAAAAACGTGCCGCCGCACAGTGGGCAAAAATCCACTGTTAGGGCGACAATTTTTTTTTTTTGTTGTGTTTTTCAATATTTTTGAGGTCACTGAGACAGGGAAAAATATTTAAAAAATCGTTGACCCATAGTTTTAGCGCGGTTCCTCCCTATCTCCATAGGGAGAACCCGCTTATGAGGTTGACCTCACGGCGCGATCCGGACATGCCGACCAGAAACTTTCTCGTTTCAGACCCCATAGATCACGAAAATATAGGTGGTTTAGTTTGTATATATATATATATATATATATATATATATATATATATATATATATATTTACATATATGCTTGTCTGTTCGCGCTCCTGACGGCTCAAACATGGTCCGATTTTGATGAAATTTGGTACAAAAATCTGTCTTCTAATTTGAAAGGTCATGTTCGTTATCCGCCTAAAGGAAGATGGCGTTTGGGGCGAAATTCGCGCAAAAAAATCGTAACGCTTACGTTTTTGAGTTCATATGCTTCCAGGCTCTTCTTTTATAGGTTTCTTAACATAGGAAAACGTATGAAACCATTTTAAAGGCGATATCTGTAACCGTTTTTGAGAAAAGTGGAATCAATGTTTTCGCATGTCATTATTTTATTGTGGGTACTTAAAATCGCGGGATTCAATTGAAATTTTTTCTACATCTTGGAAATTAATCCTAACTGAGATATTTAAATTTTGGTTATATTTGGAGTTAAGGAAGTATGCGAAAAAAAAAATTTATTGATAGACATGAAAAGTTTTCGGATCTTTATACATTTTTCGTAAATATCTCGATAACGGTTAGGAAATCGTGGTAAGTGGAAGGCAACCATTCGAATGCTTACTAAACTCTCTACAAAAAAAGGTTCTAAAGCATTATTCGATGGGACAACGTCAATCAGAGATATAAGCGCTTAAAACTTAAAAAGTGTTTGTTTTGTTGTTTTGAAAGGGTTTTTCTATTTGTTTATCTAACTTCTTAATTGGTTGTTTTTTGTTTTAAATTGCATTTATCAGTAAAATTAGTATTGTAGTAAAATAAGCTAAGAAACGGTTTTTAGAAAATTTTTGTAAATCTCTGGAACATTTAAGTAGTACCTTTTTGCATCTATTATTTACATAAACATAATACATATATTCATAAAAAATAATACATAGGCTATAATTCGAAAATAAAGAACAAAACGAGACTAAAAACTTAAAGAAAAGAGTAATTGTACTGACTAGTTTTTTTTAATAATAACAAATAAATACAATTATATTATGCACTAAAAAAGAATTATTCATCAATTATCGTCTGATTTAATTCTGCTACATCCTTCAGCATTTTCTTCTGACGAGTCAGTATCGTCAGCCTCATTTTCTAATGACAGTTCTTGAAGTTGATCATATGGTAAACTACACTTCTATAGGCTAATTACAGCTACATCAGTAACATTAAATTAAGTTATAAAATAAATAAAGTTTCTGTTGAAAAAATGGAAAAGTAATTACAAGAACAAAACTGCAATAAACACTGGGAAAAATGTCCCCATTCTTAATTAATAATCCCTTCCGTCGCCCGTTGGTGATCCAAGAAAGTAAATATTTACATTTTACCTTCTTCCAAATAATACTAGGCAATATTTACTGGCTGATTTGTAAAATATTTTTTTGAATTTTGTCCACCAAAAAGGTGATTTTCGACCACTGCGCGCCGCGGATTCTTCAGATTCTATCTGACTGCTGTCTAAACTAAATTTAAATTTACATTAACCTTTAAGTAGGGAGGTGAGGTGTTCACAGCATCCCATGACTTAATTACCTCTATATTTTCAATTTAAAGATTTTCAATGCTTTTCATCTCTTTGGTACCTTCCTAAATAGTAGTTGTGTTTACATTGAGGTAGCATTCGCATCAGAAAAATCCTCATTCGTTTGTTTTTCGGGTCTTTTATTGGCTTGGGGTGCTCACAGCACCCCAACTCCCTACTTACGTAACAAAAATTTACAATATCATTTTTTTTTTTCGACCTCCATTTGAGATTTTATGTGAAGAGAATCAAGAAAGATGAACAGGCTTTTTTTTAGTAAATGTGTGAAGAGGATGGAGAAGTTGAGTTTATTGATTCGTATGAAGAGAAAGAAGATATTTTTGGAAAATCATTGCTTGAATCATAAAGTGAACAGTTGGATGAAGAATCATTATAGCAGGCTGAGATAAGAAGCTAGAAATAATAACATTTTATAATCTACCAAGAGGTGATGTAGTCATCATTGACGAAATGTACGCTACATATCCTGTAGCTGGGCGTGTCTTGTAACTGTCTTCTTTAGAATCCTCCACATAGCCGGCATTAACTCTCAGGCAATATATTTAGCAAATAATCCTACTATGAACTCTAGTGAGGATCGAGTTCTTGAGAGATATTGGGTTTTTACCGATTAGACCACGAATTGAAAAGAAAGCCACAGAATCTTGGGTTCCAAAATACATCATGCGGCCAAAATGACCGGTCATGGGAAGATAACCCCAGAACCAGCACCAAAAACGGAGAATAGACGTTCTGGTTGATGTGCCGTTTGCCCAAGACACAGAAATAAAAGTTCAGACAAGAAAACAACGGTTTTTTGTTGTTTTTGTAAAACATTTATGCATATGAATAACATGAAACAGATTTATTGTGGAGGTTTAGAATTAGCGATATGAAGTATTTTACAGATTAAATTTGTATACTTTGCAAAGACATTTTTTAAAATAAGTACTTGTTTTGTCTCCTTCTATCCCTCAATAATCAATTTTAACTTGATTAAGAATTTTTTCATTCTTCAACATAGTCATAGTTTTGATAACTGTATAAAAACAAAATTACAAATGAAGAAAAACGATTAAGAGTTTATTATTTAAAAAATACCATATTTTAGAATTTTCATTAATTATTTGGTTTTATAATGTAGGTAATAGGTTTAAAAGAGTGAAATCATAAGGAAGTTGCTAATTTTGAAACCCCCTTTTTGTGGGGGGCATTTTTTTCATTGGGGTGTTGTGAGCACCCCACCTCCCTACTTACGTTAAGGTAAACCACCTCCCTACCTAAGGGTTAAAAGTGAGAAAAAGGGGGAGCTGAAAGTCTCAAGACAGTAAAGTAGAAGCTTAAGGCTTTTCGAAAAAAATATTTGGAACTGGAACTTTGTGGATTTTTTTTTAAACCTTACTCAAACTTGAGTAATCAACAAAATATGAACAATCTAGTAATAATTTCATTAATATATTTTTTTCTTTGATATGCCTTTCTGTAATTAGATATGTATTATGTATTTATAAAGAATGTACCACTAGGTAATAAATCCATTGTGAAAAGAGTTTATAAAATTTGCACACAATTTTTAAAACACAACTTACAAAGACCGTAGTTGGAACAAGACTAAACAGAGGAAGTGGAAGTGACTAGCAATGGTTGCCTTCCTTATTGTCCTAAACAGGTTTGGCTTAAACTAGATAAAAAAATTGTTCTGTTTTTTATGAATTGAAGACTTTAGAACGTATTCTCTTTAAAGTAATTCAGCAATTTTATGGTGTTTACAGGAAACTCTGATTGATACAACATAATGGTGTGAACTTTTTCCACGCCTTGTTAAATATTTCTGATGCATCAATAATTTTATAATTAGTCAATTTACGTTTCACGCTGCTTATGACTATGTAATTAAATAAATTATGATGAATGTGGTTTCCACCAATGCTCAAGTTATATATAAGTGGAGGGTCTTATTTGACCATTATGGTTATTTTGCACATGAGCGTCAATAGCCATAATTCTCTGTATATAAATTATTTCTGAAAATGTGCTGTTACATTGAAATTGTTTGAGATTTGGTGTGTATTAAATTACACAGTGGGAGCCAGAGCCCGATAGAAATAAGGATCACGTACGGTTGTAAAACCTAAAAAAGGAAAAAAAAAAAAAAAAAAAAAAAAAAAAAACAGTCCGTGGAGTGGTCAAGTAAGGATGAGCCACACTTTACAGGAAGACGTGACCAAGTAGTTTAAGGTTGCCAGTGGCCGGCGTCACTTGAATATTTCAACCGGTGAAAAGACCGGAGTATTTCTACAGGGCTTCTTGTGTTCACTCTCTACCTTTTGGGGATCGTCCGACTGGCAGGTAATGCGTCATCATAAAAAATTGCATTCTTGTGAATTTGTCAAGCTGAATTTGGAAGGTGAAAATTGTAATTCAATGCCATGAATACAATTTTGAAAGATACTATCGATCAAACCATCCGGTTACCAGAAACAACTAGCGCGTATATGTGCATATACATGTATGTATATATACATATATGTATTTTTTTTTTTTTTTTTTTTTTTTTTTTTTTCGATTACTGAGGTCATATTCTCGAATTCAGGTCATATTGCCTTTTCTGAAATTTGTCTGTAAAACCTTGTGCAAAGTTGATGTCTCCTTTTCACATGTATGAATAAATTTAATAATAGATACATACATAAACAAAGATATTCATGAATACCCATTGTTCATTTACACTTGTTGTACTATTTTCTTACATATGAAAGTAGTCCTATATATCATTATGGTAACACACGTTCATTTGAACGTCAAACAGGGAAAAAAACAACCAAATCTGAGCAACCAAAAAAAAAAAACATACTAAAATTCGTTTTCTGGGAGGCAGTTTGAGTGAAAGGGACATAGAAAACATACGCATTAATTTTTTCAGATTTTGTTTTAAATTGTTTTCTCATTTTTTACATTTTTAATGACCTCTAGGGAAAAGGTAAAAAAAAAAAAAAAAAAACAACCCCGGAACCTCAAAAACATATCCATGCATGTTTTCAGATTTTTTCTACGGCTTTTTCTCTATTTAACCTTCGAATGACCATGAATCTGATGTGGTCAAGATTATCCAACCCACTCATCGTAATCAGCGACCCCAAAAACCATACCGGTCCGAGTGTTTTTTTTTTTTGCAGTAATCTATATAGATATATAGTACAACGACCTTGATACTTATTACTCAAATCATAATATGATTAATTTTAATTGGCTGTGTTCAAATTATAATTAAAATAAGTTCACTTATTAGATTAGGGTATATGTTTTGCTATTATTTGAACAATCAAGGTGGTAGAGGGACAAATGTAAATGCATAATTAAAACAGATATTATTTGCTATATTTTATTGTTCAACCTGGAATTTTTGAAATTTGTTTAATAAAACAGTTTTGTTAAAAAAAAATCCCTTCTATACGTCTTCTTTATTTTTTTTATTTTATTTTATTTTTTTTTTAAAAAGTAGGTAAATACCTTGGCCCCCTTGAGAAATATCCCTATTTTTAAACAGCAATGTGAAAACTACCTTATATAACACGATATTAAAAATAAGCACTGTAAGAGTAAGTTGACTCGAATATATAATCAAACCCAAATAATTTCTTTCATATTGTTCATACATTAAATTATATTTGTGCATTAGTAGTAGAATGACGATAATAAAATATTTAACCCACTTCTCCTTTATATAAAGTTTAGTGGAAAAAACTTGTGCTCTTGAAAATTGTTAGATTAGAAGAAACAAAAATGATATGGACAAATATGACAAAATGGGAGTAACAAACAAACAGATGAATATTTTCTGGTTTGAGTACTAAAACTTGAAGGGTCATAAAGTATTATTTTATTACTGCTGGGATCGTAATGAACTTTTTATGACAAGAGCCTTGATAATATCTGTAAATCCATTTCGTCTCATTAGATAGTCCAACATCTTCCCTCTTGCATTCTCATTTCCTCCGTTCCAGCTGTAAAACTCCATCATAAAGCTCACCTCGAGGTTTTTATCCGTCATAAAATATAATTTAGTATCCTCTTTTTGTGCATAAATTTATAGCCATGGTATGGTATAATCTGTAAAATGTCTCACAGGAAAGGCCTCGGGATGGTCTGAATTTAAACAACAATAATTATATACCGAACGACTCGCTGGAACTTGGTCATCTTAGTTCATTTTTATATCACACTTATAAGTCGGAATTTCTTCGTGTTTTTCCAGAAATATGCATTGGATAATCGAATTTGCTAAATAAATTTCTATATATACCTAATTCTATGACAAATATTAGAAAAGGCACTTTTAGAACTCACTGGGAAAATATATTAGAGCTCACTGGGGTATTTAAGGGTCGTCTTAATCGGTAAATGAACAATTTAATTAAAATTATAAATTTAATTAAAAGGTCTCAAAATCTAATTAAATAAGTCTAAAATTTGTAAAACAGAACCCAAACCTTTTCTAACCGATATACTGGAAGGCGTAAATAACCTTTTAGTATAGCGTCAAAATCCATTTATACCTATCTATCTATCATGCTCCCTTATTCAACAATCCCTCAATATTCTTAATTCTTATCAAATCATTTAATGGTTTTTCAATAGGATTAGATTTTTTTAGCACTTTCCTCCGAAGGAAAGTAGCTATTGAGGTTGGACTCATGACGGAATTTTTGAAAAATTTCTTCAAATCTTTATCGATCCTACCTAGTAGACACCAAAAATTACCCCCGTTAAAATTATATATATATATATATATATATATATATATATATATATATATATATATATATATATAACACGATAGCGGCCAGAGTTTTTGTTTTTTCGTCACGAAACTTGGTATATAGCATTCAATTAGCAAACGATTGAACGAGTTCGTTAACCACCAAAGTCGGTCCACCGGAAGGGGGGGTTTACCCCGAACCCAAAACACTAATTTGACTATGTCAGCCGTAATATTTGTTATATTTCAACGAAACTTATAACGAATTCGTAGTGGTAATATAGAGAGAAAAGTGAGATATAAAAATGAACTAAATCGGTTCATTAGAAGGGGGGGTTTACTCCTGACCCACAATACCAATTCGCCACTACCAGCCGTGATTTTGGTATATTTCAACGGAACTCGGTATTCGTAGTGGTAATCCACAGGTAAATAACTGTTGTATAAATAAACTAAATCGGTTCATTAGGAGGGGGGGTTTACTCCGGACCCACAATACCAATTCGCCACTACCAGCCGTGATTTTTGGTATATTTCGACGAAACTCGGTATTCGTAGTGGTAATCTACAGGTAAATATGTGTTGTAAAAATAAACTAAATCGGTTCATTAGAAGGGGGGGTTTACTCCTGACCCAAATTCTTAATATACTCATACCGGTCGTAATCTCTGCTGTATTGTAACGAAACACGGTATACGTCGTGGGTAACTCATGAGAAAGAAGTGTTGTAGAAATGAGCTGAATCGGTCAATCGGAAAGCGGGGGTTTAATTTGTAATATATTTCAATAGAAAAGCCCGTCAGACGTAGGTTCACAAAGCCGCCGCAAGGAGCGCTTTCTACCCCTAGAGTGACTGTATCCTGTTCCTGCGTTAGATCAAAATACGATAATATGAGGTTTTTTGTATTTATTACGAAGTGTAATAGGTACCATGTGTAAACATAACTCTGGAAGCAAATTATTAATTAATCAGTTACTCATTACAAATTTAAAAGAGAACTATTCATGTTTTTATTTTATTTATGTAGGATATTTTAAGCAAATTGTTCTGGAAAGCAATCTACACTACCCAAATTCTGAGGAAAGTGCAGCTCCTGCGTGACGGACTTTTTAAGTAGAGTTTGACTGCAATTTGTTTATACTATTATTTTAATTTAATTGTTATTCATAATCGACAAAGTGACAGAATAAAGTATTTTTCTGATATCATATCATTCTTAGCGCTCATATGACTTCTCTGTATAGATAAGCGAAATGAGTTTAAAAAAAAATATCGGCCGAGTACACAATTATTAGTTCTAAACAATATCCTAGAAGATGAATCCACTCCTCTGACTGTTTATTATTTCGAACAAACCGGGGAAAGGTGTTGACAAGAGAAGGCCTGGTATTGTTGAATGTTGAAAGGGCCTTGCGGGAGAGGTAGGTGAATCAAAACGGATGGAGACCGACCACAGTAAACAGGGCAAACCAACAGCTCTTGAAGTTTAAACAGAACCAAACCACAGCATGCTTACCTCCACTACAGTAATAACCCTACAATTCCTCACACACATGAGTATGTAGTTACTCATCGGTATAGATTCAATTGTATGCGAGGTGTATGAGCTTTTATTCATGTATATTGAGCTAAGTATAACGTTTATCCCCGTTGTGTAGGTTGTACGGTACTATTTAGGTATGTAGGTAATTTTCGGTGAAGTACTAATATACAGAAAGTCTCAAGCGCATAGTTATTTCAGAGAGAAAACACGCTTTTCACGGTTCTAAAAAATGACACATTAGTTTATTCATGTAAAATGTTATATTCATTTATATTATTTGGCTCTCGCAAAAAAACGGATATTCCCTTTTATTTGTTGTAAGAAAATACAAAGAAGTCATAAAAAATACGAAAGAAATGACGAAAAAATTTGAATAATTTGAATAGATGAACAAATAGTAATCATTATTTTTTTGTATTTATTTATTTCAAGTGCATCGAATATTTAGAATGAGCCCTAATAGAGATTAAAGATGAGCAGTCTGAATCGATCTTATAAAAGATCGATCTTTTTAACACGATATAGACTTTTTGAATCGATCTATGTAAAATACCGTAAAATTAAGTGTTTTTTATTTCAAATATTCAAGTACCTACATAATCTCACCTCTTTTTCTTGTTTTTCTATTTTTCTATTTTTTAACTGAAGAATAAATTTACAGTGTCCTATGTCCAGTAATAGACTTTCAATACAACAATAATATTACACAAGAAATCGATATTTTCCGTTTCTCCAACTAGAGGGAAGAAGGTAATATAATAAAAATTAGTTTTCAAACTGTATTCTTGATTTGTATAACCATTTTTCTCTATTATTATTATTAGTATTTTCTTCTATTTTTTTCTTATTTGATAAACATATATTTATGTAATAATATATAATAATATGTTGTAACAGTAGTAGTTTCATTCTGTATTGTTTTTGACGAAAAATAGTCTAAACTTTTTCTACTTTTAGGTTAAAGATTTATTTTTTATAGTATCAAGTATTCAAATCGACTTATTTATGTCGATTCGTATTAGTCGATGTATGCCGATTCTGAAATTTGAATCGATTAGAATCGAAATTAAATAGGAATTAGATAATTATAAGTAATCGTGAAATCGACCCATATCGAAGATCGATCAATATCGTAGATCGATCTTTTGAATCGATCTGAACTCGCCGATCTTTTTTGTGGATTGATCTTTTCATTTGGATTTGAATCGATTCAAAAGACCGATTCATATTCGAGAATACAGAATATGAAAAAGATATTTTCCATTTAAATTACAATAACATTTTTTTTCATTTAGGTAAACCTGTATGAGAATCCTGCAGTTCGGTGTCATTATTAAGCAAAATGTTTGTTGTTTCGACGAACATAGTGTTAAAATCTCATTATTCAAACCAAAAATTTAAGTTACATGAGGTGTTTTCGGAATTTCATCAGTAGGCAAAAATGTTGCCACACTCTAATTAGACGGCAGATACTGATGTTTTTATAGGCATAGCGAATGCAATTTACAAGGAATCATTTCTTTTCACTATCGAAGTTTAATAAATTACATTTTTGAAAATATATTCAAGTGTTTAAAGTACTATTTGAGAACACATTAAAACTGAAATTAATTAATTACAACAAAAATAAAAGTAATGATATGGCAATTGTAACCTTTAAAAAAATTAATAGAAAATCCTAGCAGTGTGGTTTAGAATAAACCATTCTAATTATTAGAAGGTATGTTGACAGTTTGTTTAGATAATATGGGGCGAAAAACCTCACGGTCGTCAGCGCCCTACCATGTTATTGTAACGCACAACCACTCATCCCATATTCCTGGCGAAGGGCGTGCTTTCCTTAGGGAGGCAGGATTTTTTTTTTTTTTTTATATATATATATAAATATCTTTTAAATATACTCTTTTCTTTATTTCTTTTTTCTCCTCTTCTTTTTTTTTATCTTATTTATTTTATTTTTTTTTTATGTTGATAGGTAATTGATTATGATAACACTTTATAGAGTTTGAATATCTTCTTAGGGTGGGTTTACACTTGCTAGTTATTGCAGGATATTTCTATCAGAGAGAAATTGCCACTATTGAAAACCCATGTAAAATGCATGTCTGCAATAAATTTCTCATGGTAGAATTTATTGCAGACATGCATTTTACATGGGTTTTCAATAGTGGCAATTTCTCTCTGATATAAATATCCTGCAATAACTAGCAAGTGTAAACCCACCCTTACAGAGACAATAACTAAAATAACTGATTAGGTTTTACACGAGTTCTCGTTTTGCTACGGTAGAACTGCGTCTTAGACATCTTTCAAATTTTATGTTTTTGATGAGATATCAATTTTTCAGAGTTTTGTTACTTTAACCATGGAATCATATGCTAGAGTAGAAGGATTATTTAAATTTGAAAAATAAATATAAAATAAAATTAATGAAAGTAATAAGTTAAAAATCCTAATACGAAATACTTCAAGTGACTATTTTTTTTTAACCTTCTGTTGAACTATTTCAGCGATGTATTATTTTTTATTTCAACTCATATCGAATATTCGCAGACATTTACTTCCCGAAGAATGACACCATAAAACTGAAATGCGTGCATTATAATCTGAATTTTCTTTAAATCCGGTTAAAGCTTAGTTGAAGTGTTGTGTCGTTGTGTAGGCTAAGTGGTTATATTATTGTAGGGACGATGTTTAGGATTTGCAAGTTATCTCTCAGTTTATATTCTACCAGCATGTCTTTCTATGAAAGATCCTTGTTATAGTGTGTGCATGTTGGTATATCTATCTTTTATGTAGGACAAAAGACACATTATGGAGGCCAATTAGGAAATAGCCCAATCAAATATGTCCTTGACCCGGAAGTCTAATTCGCTTATGAATGAGAAAGAAAAACAAGTGATTCATAGCTGATAACAACCGAAGGAACAAGTATAGTTTCGCTTAGGAACTATTATTAGCATTGGGACTTGAGGAATTGAAGGATGTTCGAAAGAATGAACGATGGTAAACATCTCTGAAGCATCCGATTTAATTGCAAGGGGAAAAACAACTTCATCGCTCAAATTACATGTGTTTTCTATGATTAACCATTTACCTGATCACTATGAAGAGCTGTATTTTGAAATGTATCCATAGACATTCTGAAAAGTGTTCAGAGTGTTATTATTTGTGTGTGAGGGAAATATCTTCATTCTGGCTAGACGCCAGATGACAAATTCAATTTATAATTTATTCGTATTAGGTTTTGAACTCGGAATGAAAGAATTCAAATAGCAGTAGTTACTAACGGCAGGTATTTTTATGTATCCATATATATATATATATATATAAGAGTAAGCTATGTAAACACTGTGTCCTTTTCCAAGAAAAGCGTTCAATAATTGAATCTCTTATTTATTTTCCCTTTAGAAATACACTTTTTCTTAGCAATTTTACCCAATAAATGTTTATTCTGAATTTGTTTATTTAAATCTAGCCTCAGGCCAAGTGCTGGCATACGCACAATGTGTGCAAATCACACACATTATGTAATAGAGCCGATTTTCACCCTTCATGACTTCGAACAAGTTTAAGAAAAACTTATGAAATTTTACACAGGTGTTACACTAATTGACTTGAGTAAAATTTGAAAGTTTCATTATTCTACATTGAAGTGTT
Source organism: Gonocerus acuteangulatus (assembly GCA_946811695.1). Lineage (NCBI taxonomy): Eukaryota > Metazoa > Arthropoda > Insecta > Hemiptera > Coreidae > Gonocerus > Gonocerus acuteangulatus. Next base: position 85,074,361 of record OX328125.1, read on the forward strand.
TCTGACATATAGACGAATGAAAATCGGAATTTATCTAGGCGCACGGTAGTGCACCAAGCCAAGTTCCAGTCCCCGCGTCATCCTCTTCAAGCCAACCTCGAAAGTCAATTATAAAAAGTATCGATATCCCTTCAAAAGCTAACGTAGAAAAGAAGAGACCATATTCCAGGCCGCTCCCAAAAACAGTTTTGGTTCATATGTTAACACAATTATCACACAAGTCGAAGATTATATAAGAGTACCCCCCCCCCCAAAGGAACTAACTTTGAAAAAAAAAAAAAGCCAATCTCCAGGCCCCTCCCAAAAATACTTAGCCTATGATTGTTGTGATATCGTAGTATTGGGCCAAGTTTTGGGGCCTTAATACCTTGTCGAAAACTAATAATACCCTACCTCTGATTTGTGCAATTTCCAATTTAGTTAAATGATGACCGTTTCAATTTGCATAGAGTTCATATTGTCCCTACCATGTCGGACTATCGAATATGAAAGTCGGAGCAAAGCAGCGAACGAACATAATCTATAAATTGAGGAATAATGTATTGAAAAATGGTCTTATTCGATATTTTATTTAGTGCATTTCCAACAATTCTAAAGGGGGTTAGAGTTGCGACTATTTGCGACAAGCTCAATCGTCCACAATGCAAGTGCAAAGTATCGAATCTGAAAAACAAGATTTCTCATCTTCGATAGTTCCACATGGTAGGAATGATATAACCCGAATCGCTTTAAATCAGAGAGTTTATAATAAACATGAATCGTTACCCCAAGGGCCTGAATCTTTAAATTCCCAATAATTAATCCGATGGCCGTGAGGGTTAAGGCGTGAGCACTTAACACTCCGTGCCAAAGGTCGTGGGTTCGATTCCCACTAGGGGTGGTGGCTTTTCTTTAGAAAAAAGAAAATACATCACCCCTATCCTGGCTAGAAAAGGGTGGTAACCTATAGATAACCCGTCCTAAAATTCTTAGTTAATAATAAATGGACGTTAAAATTAAAAAAAAAAAATAATTCCGATCGTCAAAGCGGCCATCATTTTACAAAAAAATAGCCGAGTTGGAAATGCACACATAAGTGAGAGGATATTATTAGGTTCTTGACAAGGCAGAAAAGGTCTAAAACTTGGACCAATACTACGATATCATAACTTTCATAGGCAAACTGTTTTTGGGAGGGGGCTGGGGGTTGGCCTTTTTTCAGCGTTAGTTCATTTTTTTTGGGGGGGGGTATACTTTAATCTTTGAGTTGTGTAATAATTGTGTTAATATATGAACTATCAGCCTCCTTGTCCGTCCCTAGGACATATAAGTATATAGATGTGTGTGTGTGTGTGTGTGTGTTTGTGTTCGTGCGTGTGTGGCAATAGAAATAAAACATAAAACGAGTGGAGCTAAGAAAAAATAATAAAAACGAGCACATTACATTGAAATTGCATGTTGCCGTTGCCATGAGGGATGGTATATAAGTGGTGCTGTAATTGGATGGAGACGACAGGATGGAAATGTTTCATCAAGCTTGTCATTAGCGGTGCAACACCGACGATGAGGGCTTGTTAACAACGTCATTTCGGATTGTAGGGCCACCAATCCTACCCCACCAAGTCTACCTTCCTTTCTCATTATATAGTCACTAACACTACCGTTCGTAGCATTTTATACGCACCAGGCTCTGTATGTGTATATATATATATATATATATATATATATATATATATATATATATATATATGTATACATATATTTATATTCTAAATAGAAAGGGAACCAGACGGTTACTATAAGCCAAGGGCCAATAGAATTGCTCATAGGAATAGACCATTTGAAATGCGTTATTCATTTCTGGTCTCTGAACATCTTTATCCTGCGTTGAAGCCAATACGTAAGTACCCAAATAAATTATTTGCGAACTTATACTGAATATTTTAGTAGTATCGGACGATTTTTGGTTTATCTGATACCGGCAAAGTGTATAATCAGGAAATGAATAGAATGCCTAGGCATTCTATAGAACGTCTAAATCCAGCCGGCAATGTATGAAATAAAGCGTATTTCATACTTTCCCTAGGCATTATATAGAATGCCTACTGCGCTTTAGGCAAAGTATGAAAGACAGAATATATAGCTTCTAGGAGGGAATAAGTGCCAAGAGTACAGAGTGTAAATGTGTAAAAGAGCAAAGAAAATGGAATTCTAAGTGTCAAAATACTCAGCCCTGCTGCAAGAAGTAGCTTTAAATATGTGAATAACAATCTCATTTAATATATTGTTGTAAATAAATTGTTTGCCGTACGAAAACAGCTTGTTTTTAACCAATTTTAAGTTATTCAAATTATCTAGGTTAAAGTGTATAGAGTAAACTCAAAACCTTTTTAATTTTATACAATGCCAAATAACGAACAGGCATTCTATAGAATACCTAGGCATTTTATACAATGCCTAGGCAATGTGTGTAATACGTTGTAAAATCTAATACTTTCTATACTTTGCCTAAACTGCTTAGGCATTATATAGAATGCCTAGGCATTCTATATAAATATTCTTCATCTTGCTGGCTATTATGGCAACGTAGCACCTTCCGCAATGCTCCCTATGTCAAGGTCCGGTAAATTATTCTGTATGCAACTGACAACACACCAAATTTGTCAGAATGGACATTTTTTTTACCAATTTTATACCTACAACCAGGTGCATCACACAGGTACTCCTGGGATGTAAACCTTGTATTAGTATAAGTGCACAGTGTCTAGAGCACTGTGGTGACTGCGCAGTGTACTGTTACTCGGGAAAGGAGGATCGTAAAGAATTGTTCCAGCAAAAAACGCAAAATACAAAAAAAAAAAAAAAAATCAAATAATGCTAAATTGAGTCGTCTTCCGGCTCTGTTTCTATGAAATCATCATCGTCAGTGTAGCTGAAGAAGTTACACATTTTGATGCATTATAGAACGGCATCTAACCTTCTCCGACTTTGTGTGCTAGGCTTGGCTGTACGCAGATGGAATGTAAATTGTGGACCGCAGGCAGGGCTTTAGTTGCTCTGATTCCACTATTTAAGTGACCAGAGCTGCTTCCTTATTGTACTGGAAGATGGATAAATTACAGAAATACAGAAAACACAGTTTTTCATCAAAAATACCAATAATTTTGAAAATAGAATAAAGGTTTGAATAGCTCTGCTACATGTTGAGATAAGACGCTCATTTCTGCGTCCCTGAACTAAAAATGAGGTGCAGAATAAACCCTTTAAGTTATGACATCTCTATGCGGGGCACCCTGTAAAAACAAAAAAAAAAAAAAAAAAAAAAAAAAAAAAAAAAAAATATGTGATGTTGGTTGTAGACTTGGCGTAGTGAATAGAGTGGACAGAGCATGTGTTTGTATTTGAGGTTACATACCGTTGTAGAGAGATGGACATCAATCTTTCTGTTCGATGTATTGTTGTTCCCTTCCCCATGATGGACTCTGCTCTTATCTTCATCATTCAACCTTCTGTCACCTGCTTCTATGCGCCATCTCTCTTTACAGGATACGGCGACTTTTTTCCTTTTTTGGGGGGGGGGCTCATTTTTTTTGTTACAACGGGATGGAGTAAAAAAAGCCTCTTGTTCCTTAGATATTTCTGCAAGACTCCCCCCACGTCTAAACAAAAAAAAAAAAAATGACTATAAGTAATGTCATTTTCTTAGATTCCTGGATGACGATTGCAATCTCATATAATCCAAGATTTGAACAAAATGTCCGTTTCATCAAGGGTAATTAATTAAACATTTTTAATGTATTGATACATTTGTGGGATCGCATCTATAATGATTCACTAAGAAAAAATAAGATTAATATATATATATATATATATATATATATATATATATATATATATATATATATAGGGGAAGGTGTTGTACCTTTGACCACTTTGCACAATTGAATTTTTTTTAGCTTGAATATTAAGGTTAAATTCATTTTTTTTATTTCATTGTAATTAGTATTCTATTGTTTATCATATTTAATTTTTTCAAGGTTCTAACTTTACATTTACCTAATATTTTTTATTAATTTTTTTAAAAAATAATTGTACAGTGGTCAAAGGTACAACATGTAGTTGTACCTTTGACCATGGGGTGTTGTACCTCTCACCACGTAACAGTGCAGAAAAAAAATTGTATTGAGTAATATTATAATTAATTGTAAGTTTAATAAATACAGGACATGGACGTATCCATAAAATATTATTGATATTATGTTATGCTCAATATGCTGAAAAATCCAGTAAAATCGATAAACGTTTTAACTGTCAAGCAGATCCAGTAGCAATAGTAGGGTATGGAAGTTAAGCCACAATCTCTTCAACATCAATATCAAACAAATTTTCATCTTCTCGTAAACTTGTCAATTAAAGTTTGTTTTTTCAAATATTGGATCTTAAACATTGGAAATTTCATACCACAGATCTCTGCGACTAAATATGTAACAGTCTTTTTACTTTTATTTCTTTTTTGTTTTGTATTAAGGGCAATATCAACCACAATGGGTCATGGTCACCCTGTGAAAGTAAGACCCAAGGATACTTAACGTATTAAAGTTGTAATTTAATAGTTATTGATGTTATTGTTTGTTGCAATATGGAGACATTTACAATTACTATAAATTTATATTAGAATAAAAGTTAAATAATAATAATAAAAAATAAATAAATAAATAAATAAAAGATTTTATATAGAGTGACAGTGTTGAGAATAACATTAATTTCTAGATGCGGTTATATTAGTAGTATCGAAACACAAGAATGCCTATATTATTTCGTTAACTGTATTTTGTTAGAATATTCTGTATCAGCAAAATACAGTTTTATGTTAAATTTTGTCAGTTAAATTTGTAGCCTCTAGGAATTTAAACAGGTTAATGATTTTTTCTGGATAATTCCCTAGAATTTCGTCTAAGGTGCCATCAATTTTGAACCGATTCCTTTCAGATTGGTATGCTAAGCACTCTGTAAGTATGTGCTTCACCGTGAGGAGGACTCCACAGCTTACACAGTTGGGTGGTTCATCTTTAGACATGAGGTAAGAGTGTGTAAACCTTGTATGCCCTATTCGCAACCTGGCTAACACAATCTCTTTCCTTATTGTTGGACAAACCGAAGATCTCCAAGTCCTGGGGGATCCCTTTATTTCCCTTAGTTTGTTATCAGAAGTCTCCCTCCATGTTTTTTCCCACTGAAGCCAGATTCCGTCTTTTACTTGAGCTAAAACATCGGACCGAGGAATGAATGGATAATGTACTCCTTCCTTTAGACCACTCTTAGCTAATTCGTCGACTCTCTCGTTGCCTGGAATGCCACAGTGGCTCGGAATCCAAGAGAAGCTAGTTAGGCATTTCTTTTGCTGGAGATTACATACGGCGGTGAAAATATCGGCAATAATAGGATGAGTGGAAAATGGACCGGTTAATGAAAATAAAACTGAAAGGGAATCGGAAAATATGGAAAGGGCGTTTCCCTCGGGAATTACTTTTATTTTTAACAAGTATAAAATTTCCTTTTTCCAAATGATATTTATTCAATTGTTGCTGGTTATCGACTTAACTCACAACATTTTTCGGACAGATCAACGTCACTTTTTCCTGAAGAAATTTCCGTGTCAGTATCAGAATCTGAACTGTCATTAGAATAATTTTCTTTTTATTTACCACTTTTTTAGGAAGGGGATTATTTGTATGTGGTGTCTTACGTTTAGGGTGGTGTTTTCGTGTTTTTTTTTGTTTTTTTTTTACCTTCAATAATTAGCTTTTCAGGAATATCTGTTAGGATACGACGTTTACCTTTAGGCCGGCCCCTATTTGACATTTTCCTTGCCTCCGCTTTTCGATGTGGTCTTACAACTTCAAGTGGAACGATAAGGGGCGATAGGTTCGAACTGCTGCACTGAGGATTAATAAAGTCAGTTTGAACTTATTTAATTTATTATTTTTTAAATTCATTGAACAATTGAAGAAACCAATATTATTTATTTTTTATTTTTTTTTTTTAAATTGTAGCAGAAGAACATAAAAGTTGAATTATGTAAACATTACTCAGGGGTGTTGTACCTTTGACCTGGTCAAAGGTACAACAACTAGTCGTGATCAGAGGTACAACACCCAGGTAGTGCAAATTAAAAAGCATGCTATAAATTTTAGGGTTAAGATAAATCAATTTCAAAAGCTACACCGTCTTTCTTTTTGTAATAGCTTTGTCAAATGATTTCCATCTAAAAAGACTTAATACAAAAAATATTATGAGGCAAAACGTCGTCAATAAATAACTTACATTTTTATGATAGAAATGGATAAATATTTTTTTCAAGAATCCTCTTTGACTTGAATAATCCAAAGTAGGTCACACAAGCCCTCTAGTGAAGGCGCTAAACACTAATTACACCAAAATTTATAAAATGTTGCTACGTGCCGCGACAGCCTCGGTGGTCAAAGGTACAAGACGGTCAGAGGTACAACACCTTCCCCTATATATATTTCTTCTTTTTTTTTTACATTTTTTTTAAGTCAGTTTAACCACGAGGGTCGAAGTGGTTATACATATACGTATACATATATACGTATATGTGTATATCGTCGATACAAATGCAAAGTAACAAATGTGAAAAAACGCATTTTTCATTTTCAATTTTTCTGGTTGATCTTGGACTGATGTACGTTATGGCAAACTCTCGAAAATTAAAGAATAATAATTATCAATTACAGATAATCAAACTTACGAATGTGCATTAAGTCTAATTAAAATATATCATAGGATAAAATATATATAAAGTCATCTATAAGGTGCCAAATATTTTTCACATTCGATACTTTGCATTTGTATCGACGATATGCGCAATCGAAAATGCATTGATGGAAAAATGTAGAAGAATTTGTTGTTTGCATCATATATTTTAATCAATCATTCAATAATATCAATCACACACTAAGAAATTAATATATATAAAACTAGAATTGTCTGTTAACATCTACCGACAGGGCTGTCAAATAGTACCAAAATTGCTTAAACCCGGAAATATTAGCTGTGGAAAAAAATTAAAACCAAAAATGAGCTTAAATATTAGATTTAGGTTTTATTCATTGAATACAAACTAGATACATGACTTGTGATAACATTACATGTCTGGTAATGTGAAATGTGACTTATTATCAAAGGCATCGTCGACCTTTACTTAATAGTAGTTCTTATGAAGCCATCTCATAATAATGTATTTTTTTTTTTTTTTTAGTTTAGTCAAACTTTAGAGCAAATGCGCAACTGGAAGATACGAACAGATATTTTTAATATTTTTAGCCCTTTTTAGTCTTTCAGTTTCACAACTTTTCCACGGTAATGCTACTCGAAAACATTTTTTTGATTTCTTTCGACCCACACTAATACTTATACTGAATATTTTTGAGGTAAAGGACGATTCTCGGTGTACCATTTTAACATAGATAATTTACGTATTTACAAAGTTAAAAATTAAACGATCAGTATTAAAAAAATATTAGACTCCGGATACAAATAAATAAATATATATTCGTTTATTTGCCTTCAACCCTTCGTCCTTTTGAGAATTCTTTCCTTTGTTAACACGCAACCTCGCCATTTAGGATATATGCCAAGCACCTCTTATCTGAATCGATCCTACTCTTATGTTACAAACAATTCTTGATAGAAATTTTTTTAAAACAGACATCTATTAGTCTAGACTCTGATTTGGATGGAATATTATGTTAATTAGCGAAATTATAGGAAGCATAATGAATCGCTTTAGTGTTTATATGGCTGAAGGCCGCTTCTTTTGTATATGTACCTACATTTATTTTTTAACGTTTTTATATTTGTATGAATAGTTCTATATAATAAAAGTACCTATTTTCAAGATATCATGAGCAATAAATAACATTAAAAATATGTTACATATTTTACCTAATATCCCCCCCCCCAGGCTCTTTCTCACACACTCTGTTTGTCTCACACTCTGTCTCTCTCTCTCTCTCTTCCTTCCCCTGTAAGTACCTTTATCTACATCAATATAGTTTCTCCCGGCACCGGAGTTATCTATATCCGTTAATTAAGGGGCCAAAACCTTTTACGACCTACATATGTATTGGCCTGGCGTAGGGGCTCTCTTGGCTCAACTTGAATTATTATTCAATAAAAGTAACAGTCATTCCCATATCATAAACCCATTCAAAGAGCAAAACTAATGTCTGTCAATTATAATCAACAAGTAATTCTCCTAAATATCGGCAAAGTCTAATCTGGTATATCAAAGCTACGGAAATTAATTAAAGCCAGCCCTTTTGGTTTATCCAAAGCACTCCATTGAAATATGTCAAATATTGACAATTGGCTTTATGATAAATACTCTTTAGATGGAAGTATTTATTACCTAGTATATACCGTAGCGTTTTGAAAGCTTAAAGGAAGTATTTTATTAATAAATACAGATATTTTCCCGTACTAATAGAATCCCAAAAATGAAGTCATACTGTTTAATTTTTCTTGAATGATGAATGATTTGCCTTTAAACAAAACATTTATATTTTATATTTAAAAACAAATATCATTCTTTAAACCTTTTTTTTTATTGAGTCCGATTAAAACGTTTTAAAAATTAGAATCATTGAGGATACTTCTGCACTAATACAATTCTGAGTTCTTTAACCTATTCCTATTTTTTTTTTTCGAATATGGTCCCCTGGAGCGAAATTTTTATTTCTCTTTATATTGTTAATTTTTAATAATAATAAAAAAAAAAAAAAAAAAAAAAAAAAAAAAATGGTGCTAATGACCTCGGTAGTAGATGCACCAAAAAAAAAAAATAAAAAAAAAAAAAAACACTCAATTCATATAAATAATGTCATTGCACACCGGATATGCAACTCGCTCTCAGGACAATTTTTATTTAGAATCGGATTGAGCACCATGTAGGTAGAATTAAAATACAGATAATTTTTAGATTTCTGGGTACTGAGTAAAACCAATGCTTAATTTTGTTTTCCTGTACTTTACAGATTTCATTAGCTCAAGAAAAATCATATTTCGACGATAGTTTACTCAGAATAACTAATTTTTCAAACATAATAAGGCATAAATGAATCAATTATTTATTTATCGTTTTCGACGTCCTTTCAATATTTCTATGAATAACAGAAATTTATTTTGAAAGTTTTCAAATACAATATATATATATATATATATATATATATATATATATATATATATATATATATTGTCTTACAATTCTACGTTATGGTTGCTGATGTAGAAATTAGGGGGGACTTTAAGTTTAGGAATACGATGGAAAATATGAAAAATATATAAAAATGTTGATTATTTGAAAAATTTTGTTTCCCGAATATTATTTGTGAATAAATATTCTTATATTTTAAGAATGTTAGTATTGCGTCAATATTTATTACTTCTTCCATAACGAATAAGACCTCATTGAGAGAAAGGTTAAAAAAAAATAAAAAATAAAAAAATAAAATAAAAATCAGTCCCGTAACAGGCCACAAGGGCCCAGAGGGGCAGATACTGTAGAGGTATCTGATTCTTGACCGTACGGCACACTAGGGAGATAGTGTGGTCAACACTATGCTCCGGCCGCCTGATTTTCCCCTTGGCTGCTTCGACTGCTAGAGTCATTAGTACCCAAGGTACCCATTATTAATTAAATTAATTAAAGGCTGGGTGAGCCTAGGGACGATCTGGGACCCCAAATCCAACCCTCGAACAGCAGCACTAGAAGAAAAAATCTTAAGTGCGCGCTCGGGTTTTGAACCTGGTCCTCCAGTTCATTAGTCGAGTGCTCTACCACTGAGCTAACCTCGCCCCCCGAGAAAGGTTAACGAACCCTAAAATGTTCTAGTGTATAAGTGAGGATTGGTTAGAGAAAGGGGAAGCGACACCATATGGCGGCCAAATGTGTCCAGGCCCAACTCCATAAATCAGCTGTAATCTATACAGAAAGTATCTAAACTAGTGGCCGAGCCTCGAGCATTATTCAACAGACCAACAGTTTAGCAGCTCTCCGTCTTCAATATTCCCTCCAACACCGCACCATCGGATACCCTGTCTTTAATATTGCTGGCTAATATTGCAATAGGAGGTTAAGTCGGTTAGCTTTACCCTCAAAATATCCTTTAGGTCATTGTTCGCCAAAATTCAATATGCCCTTCTTCCGTAATAACCTTTTTCTGAACATATTATTATTATTTTTGGAGGGCAAAGTTAGCTCATAAGTGGAGAACTAGAAAAATATGTTGGCCTACTTGAGTTACAAACTCGCGAGTACGTCTAATGTCTTCGTTTGCGGGTTGCATTCGGGGTCCCAGAAACTCCCTAGGCCCACCGAGCCTAATTAATCAATTTTACTGACTACAATATCTCCCATGTTTGCCGTATGGTCATGAATTAAATTCCTCTACAGGATCTGCTCCTTTGGCATCTTGCGGGACTTTGGTTTTGCTTTTTTCATTTTTATTATTTACTTACTGTCTTTGGAAAGATTCAATGACAGGTTCACAAAGAACTCCACGTAGGATGAACAGGCAAATGTAGCGGGAAATGTGCTACGCTTATAGAGAGTTGAAAATAACGCCAGCGTTCAGCATTACTGGGTTATTTGGGCGTGATTTAAATGATCGACAGACAAAAAGGACTTAGGAAATAGAGGAATATTTTTTTAAATATATTTTAATTGTCTTTAGGTGAGTTAATATGATGTTATTAAATGTCTATTTGTATTTAATAAATAGACTAGTGAGTTGTGTAATGCAAGTGAAACTGTTAGGTGGTTAATCTGCAATCAGTGATTAAGTATTTAACCTCTCGTTACAGTATGTGTTTACACATGCTCTCAGATATTCCTCTGCCCCGTCATTCTACTAGATAAGCGTGTTTTAGTAAACTGTATCATAAGGGAAATCTGATCAAAATAAATCATTATCGTCAATTTCTTTCGACCATGCTCTCGTATTTTTAATGTGCCAAAGTTGTTGAATTAGCCCATTCTGTCTGACAGTCAATTGAAGTCTTATTTTTGGCTGATTGGAATTAGTCAGATGATGACATTTGTTTCAGGTCGGGTACAGGAAGAGAAAAACATTTCTATCACTTGACTTCATGGTCGCTGCAGCAGATCTCTTGTCTGCTATCTTCTGAGTCTTCTTCGTGAAGCGAGTGGAAGTTTGATGGTGGATAGGGAGAAAACTTAACTACATTCGTGTGTGTCTTGTTTGTTGTGGAAAGAAGAAAAAAAATAAATAAAAAACAATAATTAAAAGTCTAACGTCTGTTTCGCATATCTGAAGGAAGAAATTCTTCAGTGAAATTTTACTTACAGTGGAATGCAGAATTTTTTCAATCATGTAAAGCGATCCGATGTCCACCGTACATAGTCTTGCAGCATACCAAACCTACAGAGCACAACAAGGGCAGAGAGATCCGGAATAAGGCAAGGGCAGTGACAATAAACCCCAAGAGCATTCCATGAATTTATATTGTAGCCTGGAGAATACGACTTAGTGCTTATCATAAATCTTTATGGGGCAGTTGTAGAACAGCTATCAGCATGCTTTTTATGAAGCGAGGGGAGAATTTCAGCATCAGCACGGCTATCCGCATTTCTTATCGCACCTATTTACTTCAGCTTTAGTAGTCTGTCGGGAAAAATATTCTTCAAGTGTGCTTTAAATATATTTTAGTGTGAGGACTATTATAAGAATTATAGTTCCTTGGTATTGTAGTTTATATATATATTTTTTTATGATTTCAGATATTTCATTATTTTAACCATTCTTTAGTGATCTTTTGAACGATCTACACTAAAACATAGTTTCCAAAAACATTATTTCTTTCAAAGGGAGGGGTAAACATTGTTATTACGGTCTAATTAATTAAAATAAACCGATAGGAACTAGTAATGATGAAAAACTACGAGGTTCAGAGAAGGAAGATATTCAGTAAAATGAAAGACGTCCAATTCCTTTAAAACAAATTTTATTTTTCACTCTCTCAGCTGATCCTGCTACTATCTTCAGAGCTATGACAAAAAAAATGCATATAAATATTTTGTTGCAAAATAGCTTACATTTTAATATTAAAACATTACTAAAACTACACATTAAAATAACAATAATAAATAATTATTTAATTATTTAAATTTTAACGTCCATTTATTATTAACTACGAATTTTAGGACGGGTTATCTATAGGTTACCACCCTTTTCTAGCCAGGATAGGGGTGATGCCTTTTCTTTTTTCGAAAGAAAAGCCACCGCCCCTAGTGGGAATCGAACCCACGACCTTTGGCACGGAGTGTTAAGAGCTCACGCCTTAACCCTCACGGCTACCGGGTCTCCAATAATAAATAAATAAGCATAATATTTTTGGTTCGCCAGCACACCAACAGACGAAATAAAAATGAAGATTATAAATTAATTAATTTTTAATATTCAGACTATTTTTTGTTATTTGTATTAACATTTAACTTCTAAGCTTGGATTTAAACAATGACTTTTCTTACGCACAGATTTATTTCCAATTAAATCTTTTGAGTAAATCTTTTTGCATTCTATATTAAGGATAAACGAGAGAGCCTCCTAATTATCTAAAGCTTGAAAGCGAGGAACTAAGTTCAAATTCCAGCCAGGCATTTTATGATTTCCAAAAAAAATAATTTATGGAAAATTAGCCTCAAAATGTTTTTACTGTCTCGACTAAAGTACCTTAATATTTTCCTGAATAAAGGTATAATATTCAATGATGTCGCCTAATCCGTTCTTACAAATTATCAAGGAGACAAAACATATTCTATCTAAGGCATTGAAATGTCAAACGATTACAGTGAGTTGCTATTGTTCTATTCATAAAACTGAATTAAACAAGTTCTTATCGGTAGCTGTTTCAACTACCAAATAAGTATACATATTATTATTATTTCTTGTAAGACAATGGACATTTGATGCTGCTTAAATGTCTTCTTCGTGCTAGAAGAGACAATAATTTGCAGCTTAAGAGTTGAAAAGAATACACTACAACTTTATAACATGGGTAAAATAGTTCATTTATCATAGCCAAAAACTATTCACTCAAACCAGAATTTACAATGGTTCAGTAGGATAAAAATAATTCATTAAAAGAACTATTGATTGCTTTATTTTAAAACAGGACTTGTAAAGGTCAATCGGGTAAGCGTGGATTGCATACCCACAATGTTTGGCATAAATGTTAATTTTTAGATAGTTTCTATTACTACTTACTATTTGTACTTATCGTTATTTACATTTTGGAAAAAAAAACTAAATTGTTTAGTTATTAGTATTACATTTATATATTATCTGTTGGTTGTCGGTGATCATTGCTTACCAATAATTACCTTACAGAAAGCAGAAGATTCTTTGAGATGAGGAAGTGTTCCCTCAGTTTTTTGGGAAGAAGTTGTGGGGTTTTTAGCCGGAGCATATTACTGACCACTCTATCTCCCTAGTATGCCATATGGTCATGAATCAGATACCACTATAGTATCTGCCCCTTAGGACATTCGTGGCCAGTTACGAGACTGCTTTATATATATATATATATATATATATATATATATATATATATATATATATGCGTGCGTGTTTTGTTTTTCGTCAGATAAGTTGGCACGAAGCGTTCTTTAATGAAACGAGTGAACAAGTATTTATGGTTTAAACTCTTTTCGAAAAGGGTTAATGACTTGGAAATTATTTTTATCATGTCACACTAGTCAGTAACTGTTTACAGTTTTGTGTCCGTGCATTCAGACTGATAGCTTACATCAAATTCAAAAAGGAAAATCAAGTTAAATCATGTGGCAGGCATTCAAGGATTTGAGCTTTCCTCGAGAGTAAAAGAGGAGCAAATGACTGTATATAAGGGTGCAAAGGTTGGTAGATAACTTGACTTTTCGATGAGGAAAATACGAGAAAAGAGACAAATTCGAGGACAGGGAGTGATTAAGGAAATCGTGGATAAAATATAAAATGCATTAAAGCGGAGTACTCTAGATTCTTAAATTTATCTTCCCTAAGAGACTTTATACTATTTCATTCGTTTGCTCCTTTTTTATATTCCGTTTCAGAAGAAGTTAAAATTCTAAAAGTTAAAAGTTATTAAAAGGAGGAGAGTTTAGCATTTGACGAATATTTTATAAGTTCTCTACGCTACGTGAAAAGGATAAAGAATATTCCTTAGGTTGATTATCAGTAAGTCATTGGTAGAGAAAAACAGCATTATGAGGCCTTAAATTATAAATTATTTAAATATAATCAGTTTTCAATGACTAGTGATCTTTTACTCTGCCAAATTGTGCAGCCCAAACTCATAAATTTGTAGAACTGGCGAATAAAATAAAATTACGCCACACACTTTCACACTTTTTATTTCTCTTCCCTGGGAGTCTAGAGGAGGCCCTGCTAGTGGAAGGTTCTAGTCCTCAAGTTAAGGCTGAATTTAAGGTTTAAGTATGTTCCCCTAAAGAGGCACCAAAAAGGGTGCGAAACATGTAGGGAAGAGAAATTAAAAGTGTGTGGCGTAATTTTATTGACCTTCCGTCTTATTCGCCAGTTCTATATATTTGAGCTAAGGGTCATTTAATGAATAATCATAAATTTGTGTAATTCATATTACTTATTTTTTTTAGAAGGAATTTTTCTTAAACAGAGAAAGTTCGCTAAAATTTGGAGGAAAGTTTATAATAAAAACACAATTACATCAGATCAAAATTTTTTTTTCTTGGCCCTGCATTTTCTACTCCCTACAAGTGCCATTTCAGGACATAATACTTCTAAATATTTCTAGCCCCTCCAGTAAAATCTATAAACATCCCGTGGTACAAAACAAACTAAAAGCACCAATGTGGTACATCAATTGGTTACTTATCGATTCTAAAATGCGATCATGTCCATTTTCGTAAAATAGTGTCCCCAAATGTAAAGCTAGCTTTAGATGTAGTATACTTTTTTACATTCATAAATAATGGATCATTTTAGATGGTTTTAAATAAATAGATTGTAAATATTCTTTTACATAAATAGTGATATAGTGATGGAGCTTTAAATCTTATGTAGTTTTACATAGGGTTATAATTCATGTTTGTAATTAACTTATACAATTTGCCTATTTACAATGTTAAACGAAACGAACTGTAATTAAAGTAAGAAACTTATCTTATTTACAATGGCTTAAAAAAAATATATCTAATTTATCTTAATATTTAATTTCTGTTAATTAATATTTATTCGAAAATAAAATAACTTAAATACCGCCTGAATACCAACCGACAAACAGTATTACCTTGTTTGCAGATATATACCTAACAGGTTAGGTTACTAAATATATTTTGCCTACCCGCAGAGTGCACTCAATTAGAGAAGTGGTATAAAAACTATTTCCCACAAGCCACCGGAGTCCGTGTTCCCTCATTTACCCCTGGCTTTCTTCTACAACGTTTTTCTTTCATTCCTTCTCTCTTGTAGGCTGATTTTGTTATGTTCCTAGTAGTGTACTTCTTTTTGATGTCCCTACAATGGTATTAATAGTAAATGGTCAGTTAATGAAATATGTCTACACAAAGACTCATAAGACCCCAAGCAATTATTACTATTGCTTTATTGAGCATTTAGCATTTTTTTCATGTAATTGTTCTAGGTCAGATATTTTTCGAATTGTACCTACGTATTCTACATCATATGGTATGTTGCAAGTTCTTAGCAGCTAATCCTCTTAATACAATAAGCAAAAGAAAAACTAAAAGGTGTTTCAGGGTTAACTGGCCAAACTGAAAATATGAACTAAGGACCTCAAAACAAGAAAACAATTCCCTCTGAAGGTATGTCCGCAAACGCTTCGTTTAGGAGATATTCACACCTATTTTTTATAAAGATTTTCATTGTTATGAATTATTTACGTTATATGAAATAAATAAAACCTAGTTATCTGTTCTAATTGCTTTATAATAAACATTAACATCGCTACCAAAGCGATGCATAAAAAAATCAATAATAACAATAATAGTAATAAACATTAAGATTTATGTTTAATGTTTTTCAAAGTATTTCCGCTGATATAAAACTATTGGCAACATGAGGATTAACAATTGTTTATTTTCCCAGATTTAGTTCAAATCACGACAGAAGAAAAAAACCTCATTAGTTGAAAATATAAAATAAATAAAAAAAAAATAGTAAAATAGTACGATTCAAATAAACAATAAAATAAAAAAATATAATAAAAATAAATAATATAACATAAAATAATAAAAAGTCTGTCACCCAGGGGCTGCATAACTAAGCACTTTCCTCAGAATTGGGTAGGGTCGAGTGCATTCCTGAATAATTTGCTTAAAATAACCTCTTTAGATAAATAAAATAAAAACATAATTTTTTCTGCTCTTTTGCTTTTATGATCAGCTGTTTCAATTATTAATTTTGTAATTAATTTCCTTTTGTATGCGTGGTACTACACTACGTAATAAATACACAAAGCTTCACATATTCATCTATTGATCTTGATGAGTTTCGCGGACCTACGTTTGGCGGAAAAATTCAATTCAAACATAGTACCAAGTAACACCCCCCCCCCTTCCAATAGACCGATTTAGTTAATTTTCACAACACTTCTTTCATATTAGACAGCCAGGACGTATACAGAGTTTCGTAGCAATACAACAGAATTACGACCGGTGTAAGGAAATTAGTAATTTCTATCCATATAAACCCCCCTCCTAGTCAACCGATTTATTTTATTTTTAAAACAAATTTTTCTCTTCGGTTTCAAGAAATATCGGGTTTCGTTGAAATATAACAAAAATTATGGCTGGTATTGACAAATAACTACTTTGGCTCCGTAGTAAACCCCCCCTCCGGATGGATTTTGTTGGTTAACGAACACGTTTGATGGGGGAATCCTACATACCAAGTTTCCTGGCGACAAAACAAAAACTCTGGCCTGTATTGTGTTACCGGACACATATATAACTATATATATATATATATATATATATATATATATAGATATATATAAATTTTAACTGGGGTCATTTTCGGTGGGTAGGATCGATAAAGATTCGAAGAAATTTTTCAAAGATTCCGTCATGAGTGCAACCTCAATAGCTACTTTCCTTCGGATATATTTATTTATTCATTGTATTTACGAGCCCGCAAAGTAGCGATTTGCTCGTTATATTGTTACGTTTTATTATAGGCACATTGGCCTATACCAATTCTAATACTGTCCTTCGGAGGAAAGTGCTAAAACAATATTATATAATTATAAAAATAATAAATATATATAATACAAATATACTAAATAAAATAATAATAATAATAATAATCAGAATTTTGGTTCAGTGCGTTGTACTATAATTTTCTATGCTTAGGCGATCACACCAATACAGTAGAAGTAACTTTTTGACTATTTAAAATCCGTCAGGTTTGTTATGGAGATTTGACCTTTTATAAACATAAAAAAAAAAAAAAAAAAAAAAAAAACAGACTCACAGGAACCATACCATATTAACATATAATGCTTCCCTTGCGCGACCCTTTTAGGATATAATGCTACAAAATATGAACTGGTGATTCACCCGATTTTACTTGTTAAAATGTTCATAAAATTTGAACTTGAATGACTATGTATACAACCTTGAAGCAACATTTTTGTAGACTAAATATTATGAAATATTGACTTTTTTTTTTGTGAAGTATCAACATAGACATTTGTAAATTTCATAAGCCAAGACAATAATAAAAGAACTCTATCAAAGCGACAAAAATGGACCTTGACACTGAAGTACGTATATCATATATATATTATCATAATTAAGCAGCTTAGGCTAACAAAACATTCTCAGTCGCTCTTGTTTGTTGGTTCTCAGTTTACTTGTGTTAGTCAAATGTCCAGTAGATGTCAAATTTAGAGTTCTTAATTGTCAGTTCAGATAGCCGAATGCCAAGAAGCTGTCATTTTTAGTGATAATAACTGTCAGTTAAGATAGTCATTCCTCCAATAGTTATCATTGTAACAATGCTATTATCTGTCAATATTTACATACTTCTTAACATAAGCTGCAATGTTCAAGACTGTTAGTGTAAGAGTCATTTAATGGTACACATATCAGTTTTATATAGTCTTCCAGAAATTTGTTACAATGTTTGGTCACTTTTGTTTTATTATTAGTTGGAATAACATATGTGTAGTAAATAATATAAATAGACCACTGAGACAGTAAAGAAGCTTTCCCAGCGCACCAATAATTCTAACAAACAAAAAAAAAAAAAAAATGAAATCAACTTTTAGACAATGGCCTATTCTCTAAGTTTAGGAGAATGATGTCGCCTAATGAGGTCAGCTACTACTCAGATTGGTAAACTCACTATTATACAATTTACCATGCCGGAACATAATATATTTTGTGTAACGAATGCAAAGAGTACTCCAGTAGCTGAAGGTTAATTTAGAAATGCTGAAACCTACTGTACAATCAAAGTAAGATCATTGTCATAATTTAAAATTTACATAGGACGTCAAGTGAAAGATTCTAAAATTTAAAGCTGAGAATTTAGGAATGTCCTCGCATTCTGCAAACCTACAAATATATTTTTTCACAAAGCAATGGCCTCTTTGCTCAGTCATCCAGCATAATATCCTTCACCGAAGGGGTTATAGTAAACATGGAAGAGGTTGGAATATTTTTTTTGGGAATGTGTTTGGAGTGGTTAGAAAGTAAACATACTGAAAGTCCCCTGTTCTAACCAGGACGGTAGACGGAAGGAAGGCGGTAAAAAGCTTTATTTTTTATTTTTCATTCGCACCATGTTGACGGTTGGGACATTAAAAACGTCCTTCACGCAGGAGCTGCATAACTAAGCAGATTCCTTAGCAAGAATAATGTATGTGTCCTTATTAATGAGCTTAAAATAGCCCATGTAAATACAAAATAAAAATATTTTAAATATTTGTACCGGTCATAGGAGTATGCCCTAACTTTTAACGAACCAATTTATTTATTTTTTGCAACGCATGTAACTTATTTGTTAGGCAAATCTATCATGTTTTGTTGCGGGCAAGTAAAGAAAAAAAATCTTTCATGAGTACACCCTCCATAGCTGCAGTCCCTAGTACACACCTGAAAGAGTTCCCCAGCAATGGCGAGTGTCGGCGACTTTTTAAAAGAGTTACGTTTCGAACCAAAATGTTTCTGAAAATTGCAGCTGCTACAGGAAATTGATAATCTGAACAAAGGTGGGACCATCATGCGGTCTCTGCAGTAACTATTTACAAAATATAAACTGATAGGCTAAAACCCAACTTGTAATAGACAAAATTTATTTGTTATTTTTTTATTTTTACAACACACGTTTATCATTTGTTATGCATCGTTTATACCGAGTGTCGTTGTAACAAAAAAAAATCGTAACAGGTCAGTAAGGGCTCAGAGGGGCAGATACTGTAGAGGTTTCTGATTCTTGACCGTACGGCAAGCTATGGAGATCGTGTGGTCAGTATTATGCTCCGGCCGCCTGATTTTTCCCTTTGCAGGTATCCATTAATTAATTTTTTTTTTTTTTTTTTTTTTTTTTTTTTTTTTTTTTTTTTTTTTTTTTTTTTTTTTACGGCGCATCTACATCTAGGTCATTAGCGCCGACATCCAGGGTGCAGCGAGGAATTTTACCAGCGAGCCGTGGGATGATAAAATTCCTGCCGGAGGTTGGGAATCGAACCCACCATATCCCGCTTATGAATCCAAGGCGTTAGCCATTAGACCACGGGAGACCCCTCCATTAATTAATTAATTAATTAAAGGCTGGGTAAGCCTAGGGACGTTCTGGGACCCAAAATGTAACCCTCGAACAACGACACTAGAAGATATATATCTTTAGTGTGCGCTCGGGTTTTGAACTTGGGTCCTCCAGTTCATTAGTCTAGTGCTCTACCATTAAACTAACTTCGCCCCGAGTTTCTTTGCAGGAAGTAAAAATAACGGTACACACAGACATGTATATATTAACGTCGGAATATGCTAAAAGCTACGTTTGGAATAATATTGGCTTGTAATATTTCGTCATGTTGTATTTATGCAATCATTATTGTTCTCTTTTCCCCTAAATTAATATTCATTACTAATACATTTGGTGTACTGAAGAAAATGTACATCGCTACCAAAGCGATGCATAAAAAATCAATAATAATAATAATATACATATTTGAAGATAACAATAAAAATAATATGTTTTTCGTTATCTTTTCCGTGTTTTATTGTGCCGATAATCTGGGTAATTTACATTGATTATAATAAGGTAATAATTACCTAAAAATAATAATAATAGTAATAATTACCGATGATAATCTACTATTAGTATTTGATAGCTTTTAATTATTTGTATGCCAGTATATACAGTATTAATATCTACATCGTTATTTGTATAATTTAATATTATTACTATTTATTCCTGCCGTAAATGTCAGAGGCTTTACTGGTCACGCCATTTTTGAATTTTAATTGAATGTAGAATTTTAATTTTACTCAAATTATATTATACTAGGAGGATTGGTATGTAAAGCCCCTCAAACTCTCAAGAATTTTTACTTGGCCAAAATAAAATATATTGGCTCGTTTGAAATAAATTATTATAGGAATTAAATAGTTTTATGGGAGTATACGATAAAAGGAGGGGGGACTGAGAATGCTATAGCCAGAACAGAAATTCTGTTTTTTTGGGGGGGAACATTTCATGTAAAAAAAAAACCTACAAAAACTAAAACTTTCTTCATCATTTATCCTGGTTTATTATTTCACAATAAAATATTTAAATTTTTCCCTAACCCCTAAATATCCCGGTGCTCCCCCCGAAAGTATTTCTCATATGTGCTCCTGTTAGATGGTGTAAATTCATTCTCAGGACCATGAAGAAATGATCAAAATCTTATTGAGTTTATATTTCCTTTTTATTATGTTAAAATAAAATATAATGCCTAATGAGTTTTTCTATAAACTTCACAAAACATATACTTTCATAAAGAAATCTCTGATCCCAATATTGTGGAGTTTGAATGTCATTTGATCCATGATTCTGGTTTTATTTTATTAGATGAACTGACATTTTTATTTCCCTACTATTTTGGTATGAGGACCATGTTAGGGGGAAAAACAACAAAAAAATAAATAAAATTACTGTTTCCGACTCTTAGAACAAATAGCACAAGAGAAGCGCTTTTTATACTTTTCGAAGAGTAAATATCTTACTTTCTGAAAATTCGAGAAGACCTTTTGTAAATATAGATTTCTATTAGACTATCGTATATTTTTATTTTACAATATAAATAGTTTTGAGTTTTAATTTCTCCAAAATTGTTCTGATTCGTTTTACACCCCCCCCCCCCGGGCCTCATTCTTAAAACTAATATGGATTACCTCACTCACTTTGGCTCCTCCCAGTTCAGGGGGGGGGGGGCTTTTTGTCTGTTTACTTCCAGACTTCTCCAAACACATTTTCAAGGAAAAACAAATTTATCCTCTTCCTCTTTCTCCTTCTCTAACCTGACTTTTAAACAGATGACTGGAATAGGCACAGCTGTTGTCAGATCCCTGTTGGATCAGGGACTTTTCTTGAAAGCGAAGGGAATCAATATCCTTGAATCTGTGCATTTTGGAGTTAAAAATCAATGATATAAATTTTGTTGTCCCTAAACAGCCACAATAAGTGCCTAAATAGCGAGCAAGTAAAAACCATTCTTTAGCCATGACATAACCGTTACCGAACGTTTTTGCCTCGGTACAACTAAAATGCGATTCCATCGTATCGCTTATTATTTTATAGCCTGAATTGGCTCTTCAGCTGAATCGAGGTTATTTCAGCAGATGGGAGATATTTCAGCCGATAAGAATTCTTTTAGTTGATGCGAGAAATTTAAGTTCTTCGGAGTGTTCTAGCCCCCGACGTATATCTTCTTCATTTATTTGTTCTTCTGGAGGTGATAAATGAAAAATATATCTAGTCAGAAAAAGGCGGGCTTCCTCCTAAATTACCGGCTAAAAATAGACCTATAAATGAAAAAGTTTCATAATAAACAACAGCATTTTGAGAATCACCACACGCTAAACATGAGAGGGAAATACTTGTTCAATGCCCAGGGGCGTAAATCCTCCTTGCGAATTCCCCTTTTTTTTTGGCACCGATATCTGTAAGAACTATATTTAGTCATGCAAAATATATAAATATATATATATATATATATATATATATATATATATATATATATTTAAGTTTTATCTAAATTAAATTAAAATGAGGGTATAGGGATAAAATCAAAAATAGTTATCCCCATATTAAAGATAAAAAAAAATCAAAAAGAAACCAAATATAATAAAAAGAAATAAATTTTAAATATGTAATAATGTATTTTTGAAGAATCTATGAAATTACTAAATAGGAAAATAAAACAGAACGTAAAGCAATGCACAACGGAAAAATTATATATAAAATACATCAATTATATATATATTTTTTTAAATTTATAAAACCAGACTTTATTGTTTAGATATTTACAATTCGACGACAAGAAATATTATTTAATACGGCTAATATAAGTCTTTGGGGTATCGATTTTAATTTATTTACTTATTGAATTGTAACAGATAATGCTGCCCGTCTTGATGATCTCAGTTTGCACATGACACTAATTGCGCGAAAGTTCACTTTCCTTTGGTTAGGCTGTACATTTTAGTATTCTTAGTGCCCCTGAAGAGTCTTCAAAATGGATGTGAAACCGGTTGGATAATTTTATTAAATGCGTATAATACATTTTGTGAAAAAAAAAGTTGACTAAATAATCAGAGTATTTATTTGTTCAGGAATATTATGGCCTTATGCGGTCTATAATACCATATTATAGAAACACGCTGAAATATAGAAATATTTTTTTTTGAGAGAGATTGATTTTGTTAGGTATTGGAGGTGATCTCTATTCCCTGACCTATCTATTTGGGATTATCCTTCGGAAAATGTTTAGGGACCAAAGCAACTTCTTCCTAGGCGAATGTAATACAAGGATGGGAACAGTAAGAAGGATTTAGAGTATTTGGAAGCCGGGGGGGTGCTAAGAGGCAAAGCTAGCGGCACCCTTATCTATCGAGTCTTTTTACAGCCGGCAAAGAGTCGTACATCTACTGACTTTAGATTACCACGCCAAACCCACCCCTAGGGCTTGCCTCACCCCTCGGGCCCACTGGAAAAACAAATACACTGCTCAGATAATCCCACGGGAGAAGGAGTAATCTCTCTTTATTTTTTGTTTTTAGGTCCCCCGTTTTCCAACACCTATCCTGCCATGTGGAGGACGTCCTGTCTCAAAAAATTGTTAAGATGATTTCGTTTAACCTAGAGATATCCTTAAGATTTATGTATAATAATTTTTTGTGTACGCAGGTCAATAAATTCACACGTATTAAAAGATAGCATGAAGATTAGATAGTTAGCCGTCGAGGTGATAAGCAAACGTGGAATAGTTGGGATTCGCCTAAAAAGAAACCTCAATACGATTTTTGTAAAAAATCTATATTCAGGAAGTTTCTGCTACTCTTTGGTAGCCACGACACCAACACTTAAGTAAGCCATACTTCCACTACGGTTACTTAAGTGTTAACTATGGTCTTCCTCTGCCTCCCGGCACTTTCATTGCTGACGAAGGCTACCAAAGAGTAGCCGAAACGTCCTGAATATAGATTTTTTACAAAAATCGTATTTAGGTTTCTTTTTAGCCGAATCCCAACTATTCCACGTTTGCTTAAAAGATTGTAATTCTTTTTTCTCGATAATCCAACATATCTATCTTCTATCTATATATATAAAAATCACGTGTCTGTCTGTTTGTCTGTTTGTCTGTTTGTTTGTTCCTTATACAAATCCACAACGTTTGACTGATATTGACCAAACTTCGCACATAGATACGTCTTGATCCAGCCATTTTCTTCCAGTGTTGCAACTTCTTCAAAGAAGAACGGCAATATAGATGGAAATTAGCAAGCCAACAAAACTCATTTTTTTTTTTAAGTTTTACTTTCTTTTTGTTTTTGTTTTACTTTTTTTTAAGTTATACTTATTTTTAAAGTTTTATTGTAACTTCTTTTAAAGTTTTACCTATTCTCAAAATAGCCTTATATTCTCAGAATTTGGAGAAAAATCATATTTCTGTTTAAGAAGTATATATCAAGTAAGACAACACTGGGCTCCTAGATGTTATTCAGTTTTGCGACAGAATTAAGCTTGCAAATACATTTAAACGGTTTAAGTTTTTAACAAATCTTTTTTGAAACATTTCGTTAAAACTATGTTTTAAATCATTTCAGTTTTAACCTTTGTTTGTTTAATTACAAATTACAATTTAAATTACATTACGTTTGCAAACGTGTGTATCAAACTTTTTAACTTTGAACTTTTTTAAGTTTGAACATTTTTTAAGTCTACCTTTTAGCCTTTTAAGTCTATCTTAAAGTAATAAAAAGTAAATATATCGTATAACATAAATTTATTTCTGTAGGACAACACTGGGCTTAGAAGCCATTTTTCTTTTGCTATAAAACATTTACGTTTTAAGCTTGAATTTTTTTTCTTTTTTTAGCCTTAGTGCTTATATCTAACATTCATACATCTAACTTTTTAAGTTTCATGAAACTTTTTTAAGTGTCTGCAAACTTTTTAAGTTTTCAAACGTGCGTTAATCAAACTTCATAAAGTTTGCAAAAGTGTCTGTATCAAACTTTTTTAAGTTTGGTGTTTTCATTTATCTTATAGCCTTGAGTAAGTCAAGTAAGTAGACCTATAAGTTTAACTTCCATTCCCTTTGTTTACTATTTTTGTTACTATTCCATTTTATTGCTTATTAAAAACTATGCCTTTAATAATTAATTTATGCCTCCGTTTTATCACATGCATTTGCTTAGTAAAAGCTTGCAAATACATTTATACGGTTTATGTTTTTAACAAATCTTTTTCGAAACATTTCGTTAAAACTGTGTTTTAAAACATTTCAGTTTTAACCTTTGTTTGTCTATTTTCATCTTTTAGTTATGCCATACATGGTGTTCATATAGAATATAGAAGTGTTTAATTGCTTGGAAAATTAACAAATAAGAGAATTAAAATTATGAGATGTGACAATGGTAAGGAATATTTAAATAGTATGATTTATGCTTTTACAAAGAATAAGAGTATCTAAATTAATCCATGCCCTCATATATTCACAAATTAAAGAGAACTGCTGACCAATTTTATAGAACAATTATGAATATATGTCATTGTTTACTGGCAGAATATATTGTTGTAAAAAAGTTTTGGCCAAAAATTGTTTGTGGAGCAACTTATTTCGCACTTTAGCTAAAACCATTGAGAATAAAACATCCTATAAAATATATTTGGAAAGAAACCAGATGTTTCTAAGTTACGTTTATATGGTAGTAATGTTGTTCTTAAGAATCCAGAACAAATAACGACTTTTAAATGGGGTAAGAAGGTGAATAATTTGCATTTTAATCCGTTATAGTGAAGCTCGGGAGTACTTTTGAATAATAAAATCATAGTCACTATGCATGTTGATGATGATGATTAGTTAATATTAATAGTTAGGTTAGTGGGAACTGATGAAAAATTTTAATGAAGAAAAGGAACCGGACTTGACTAATTTTTAGATGAAAGCCTTGGATAAATACAAATGTATAGTTTTAAACAAAATAATACTTGGGATTTAGTTGAAAATAAGAAAGTTGTAAATGCAAAATGTTGAACAGTTGGACATAGAGACTGCATTCTTAAATGGTGAAATCAATTCGGAAGTGTATATTTGAGGAGATTGGTATCAAAGTTGGACAATTCCATTTTTTTTCAATTGAAAAAAATGGAGTTGTCTAACATTTGAGTCAAATGAATATATTGGAGACATGCTTACAAACTCATTGTGTAAAGAAACATTTGAGAAATTCAGAAATATGTTAAATTTGATATTTTATATTTCATATATTGTTCATACTTCCTGCCTTAGGGAGGAACATTTTTGTCGGTTATACAATTTATAATGTGAAGTGATGTACATCTTGCTGTTTGTGTGTGTAATAAATGAATATGAACTTGACATGCTTTTATGAATCTCCCACACTTTTACTACTTTTAAATAATTTCTTATCTCAACAATTTTAATTATAAAAAGGGTCAAAAGGCACATTTAATTTTAAAAAATATGGTAGTAATACCCATTATGAATAACTTCCAGAAGGAATCAATTACATTCTCTTCTAGATTTGTACCAAAAATATTTACTTTATTATCATAAATTATTCCTCCAAGCCCTCAATCTTAGAACCTGTAAAAAAATATGTTCCATTAAGGAGAAGGCAGCAACCATGGAGTTTTATAACATTTTTATTGTTTCATAACGTTTTGTCCATCGCAAGCCTAACTTAATTTCACTTTTAATATTTAAATTTATATCATTTTAATTTGCTGTCATGGAATTGTCTTTAAACCATTTCCTTCTTATTAAAATGAATTCTTTCATTTATCCCCCCCCCCCCCCAGGTGAATTGAATTTTCCATGCAATTTTCTATTAATCTAAATATGCCAAGCCTCTTTATTATTGACATATTTACACCCAGCTGTTTTATTACATTTTTATATCTGCTTTCTTTTGTCTGAGATATTTACATCCTCTGACTACTCCATTATTTAAATACGCTTGCAATTTGAGCACAATATTGTTGCAAAATCAAAAAAAAAAAAAAAAAAAAAAGGCCACGAGGACCCTAAGTGGCAGATACTGTAGAGGAATCTGATGCATGACTGTACAGCACACTAGGGAGATAGTGTGGTCAGTACTATGCTCCAGCCGCCTGATTTTCTCCCCTAGGCTGCTTCGACACCTCAAGCCATTAGCACCCAGGGTATCCATTGGTAAATTTATTAAAGGCTGGGTTGGCCTAGGGACTGCCAGTGAGGCCAAATTCAACCCAAGAACGAAGGCATTAGAAGAAAAAATCGTTATTGTTTGCTCGAGATTCGATCTCAGGTGCTCCAGTTTATTAGTCCAGTGCTCTACCACTGAGCTAACCTCGACCCCTCGCCAAATCAAATTAATCCCCCATTAATTTATTTAGTATAAGTCCTTATTGAAATTCCCAAATAGCTTTAATTCATTGATGTCTATAACTGCAACAAAAATATCTAAATTTGTTTTTCTTAGATACCCCTATTTCCTATGACAAAAGGGCTATCCTTAAAGAAGAGCTCATTAACCTTAAGATTTGAAAGAGAAGCTTTAATATAACGGAAAATGTCAACAAAAAAATGTGAAAGTTTATTTGGAACAAAAAGTTTTTAATACTTTCCTTTTGGCTCAATTACCATAAATCCTGCAGCAATTACTTTTTCCATCATAGAAAAAAAAACCTTAGTTACAGATTATTACATGAAAAGGTATAGAACATAACATATTAATATTATATTTAAAAAAACAAAAACAATACAAATAAAGAATAGTTTCAGTTATACTAGATTAAAACTTATAACTAAGTATAACCTTAATTAAATGCTTCATTTTGTTGCTATTTTTTAATATATATTTATATATGGACCAAACATTATTTTCTTTAAAAAATTATACACAGGCAGTTTGGTTAGGATTTTCTTTAAAGTGGTACTACAATTACATGATTCCAGTATACTTTTTAAAATAAGGGTTAGTTTATTTTCCACCCCACATTCAGTGAAAATTTGAAAAATAATTTTTTTAACTGAGCTCTCAATTTATAAACTTACTTTCTCATAATTTGAACAAGTGTCATATAATCATTCATTTTAATATATAATATAAAGTAGGAGTACCATGGCACACCGGGTAACAGCTAGTAAGTAATATATTTAAAAAACAAAATTTGTTTAAAGCCTTCTGCTCAAATTCAGGAACATAAATATGCTTTAGGTCCACCCGACAAACCTATGTAATGCACTGTATAACATACAGTCTTCTTTTTCGTACATGGCTACCGCCCATGTGCGAACGCCAGCACACTTTTTTGTAACTTTTTTTTTCAGTTTAGTCATTGCTTAAGAATATTTATGCTAAATGTCTAAACTGACCCTATGTGTGGATGGTTGTCCTAATTTGAGGCTCAAATGAGTTGTAGACAGTTAAGTTATCCCTGAAGAGGCATCTGGTGGCGTTAAACATGTGCAAAATTTGGGATTACCCTATTACCTATTCGAAAATGGAATTTTGCCATTTTCAAAAATATAATTTACACATTGAAAAAATAATTATTAAAATTTCTCCGCTTGTTTCGATTGGCTAGCTGCATCTTCAGGAGCCTATGACTGAAAACAGGAGACAAGAATAACTATTTTATTTTATTTATTGGACCTTAAAATTAGATCTTTAACACATATTAACCGCACTAACATTAGAAGAAATTTACTTTAGTTTAAATAAAATAATTGTTATGTATATTAAAATTCTCCAATCCATCGTAGGGCTCTAACCATCCCAACCATTCATTCTCCTAAAATGTTTTTGAAAAATTTGGCCTTACAACTTGTGGAAGAGCATTTGTTAAACCAGTCACAAATATTTTCAATTTCAAGGCAATTTGTTCTACCTATTTATTTATTTATTTTTTTCTGTAAAAATAGGCCTGCGCTATTTTATAAGGAGAAGGAACATTTTTCGAAAACCATTGATCATATAATCATCAGTACAAGCATATAAACTGCTACACGAGTCCTACACTGATTGATTCAATGGGGCAAACGCAATTGTGGATGGTAGTGGAAAATAGCAACATTTCCTAAAGCCACATCCATTATTAGGAGTAGTACAATGCAGCCGAAATGTGTTAGAGCTTACTGATTCTGGGCTATGAACACGAAGGCATATCATTCTAGGTTCAGGCTTCATTGTCTAGTTCAATATCGACCACTCAGTAGGTGGCTCAATACTCATCTACTAACAAATGGACAATCAACTGAAATACAACCACCAACATAAATATTTGTACATTTAAATGAGAGCAAATTAACCATGATATACTACTAATGATATACTACCATGATATAGTACTAATTAAATAGCTAAAATGATATAGTTTAATTTATTAAAAGTAATAATTAAGTCCCACGGCAGAAGCTGTATTACTAAATACATTCCATAGAAAGGTGATTCAGTACGCTTCACTTCCGAATAATTTATTCGAAATAACCTATATAAAACCAAAATAAACATGAATGATTTGTTTATATTTATTTATAATGAACTGCTGGTTAAATTATTAATTATTACTTATTTTTACTAAACTCTCTATTTTTTATTTATTTATTATTATTGTTATTATTTTTTCGGATCATCGACATCGAAGCCATTAGCGCCAGCATCCAGGATCCGGCGAGGGATTTTCCCAACGAGCCGTGAGATGAGAAAATTCATGCCGCCGGTGGGGATCGAACCTACCATCTCCCGCACATGATTCTAAGGCGTTAGCCACTAGACCACGGGGAGACCCAAAACTCTCTATTAAACGTCATATATTTTTATATGAATTTAATTTTTTAAGGAAAGCTATTTATTCCATCTATTCAACAACCTCCTCTTTCCTGCCAGCTCTCGATGAAGACTCCGAGCATTCTATAAAGGATTTAATTACTCTTAAAAAATTTTCGACCACTTTTTGCCACATTTTTAGCCAATTTTCTCTTATGACATGTTTTACCGGATTGAGTAGTTCATTTGCAGTTAATTTACCGGGCATCATGTCTACCAGGCATAACGTCTAACAGGCATCATGTCTATTAAACATCATGTCTACCGGGCAATATGTATACCGGGCATCATATCTACCAGGCATGACGTCTACCGGGCATCATGTACACCGGGGAACATGTATACCGGGCATCATAACTACCAGGCATCATGTCTACCAGACAACATGTATACCGGGCATCATATCTACCACGCATCATGTCTACCAGGCAACATGTATACCGGGCATCATATCTACCAGGAATCATGTCTACCAGGCAAAATGTATACCGGGCATCATGTTAGCTTGTTGTTTTAAAAATTGACGTGATCAATTTACTATCGATGATAAGCCCTCCCAATAATTTGCCTGTTATAGTCGTAATAGTCGTTTCTACTTCGCACTAGACAGATAGCTCACAAAAACTCAAACATCACTCACAATGAGCTAGCGAACTTAAAAATATTAAAAGTGTCCCATTTTTTTTTCTGTTGCTGCTGATTGCATTAACCAAGCTGATTTTCTAGTTTTGACCAAGTTAAGGACGTAATGTTCCATAGCTGAAAGAGCAGAACACAGGAAATTTCTCAGGAATCAGGGTGAACTAATCACCTAGCTGAGGAATGTTTAAGTACACGGAGCTCTTGCGGGACGTTTTAAAGTTAT
Source organism: Gonocerus acuteangulatus (assembly GCA_946811695.1). NCBI lineage: Eukaryota > Metazoa > Arthropoda > Insecta > Hemiptera > Coreidae > Gonocerus > Gonocerus acuteangulatus. The sequence goes on from OX328125.1 coordinate 85,104,855, forward strand.
GATATCTAAGTTTCTTGGTCAGAAATATTTCTGATTAGGAGGAAACTCTTACCGCCCAATGACGGTGGATTTCTCCTTCAAAATTATTTTTTCTCATTTTGAATTATTTTTCTTCCTCTGAAGTTGACGTCCTCAGTTTGCACTGGGGAAAGGTGCAGTCCGATTGGCTGAACGTTTCGACAGGATGCCTTCTGGATGTAGCCCTCATTTAAGTTTTCCAATCAGGGAGGGGTGGGGATGGCCGCCCCCGGTCCCACCCCTAGCTCAGTCCACCCTCCGCTGCCTCACAGGCACCTTCTCCGTGTTATAGCTCATGCTGTGCCGTTAAAGACGTGACGCGTACCATCACTGTGACCGCTGTGTGTGTGATCTCGTGTGACGCTATGCCTCAGCTCGATCCTGACTAGTTGTAATCACTCCAAGGTCAGAAAGCTACAATCTAGTTTTTCCTCCTCTTTTTTTTATTGTACATCTATGTGTCACTTTAACTGTTAAATGACATACTAAGGAATATCATATGATAAGAAACATCTCAGATGAAGGGAAATGACACAAGCTCAGTAACTTTTTTCCCTCAGGTTCGCTTTATCTTACTCTTCCCAAATTGTGTAAATTTTTTTATCATTTGATTGCGTCAAATTCTTGGCCATACACTGTAATTAATTAGGTAAACATAGCAATTTATTTACTCTCCAAAATTTAATATTATGTAAATGAGTAATCATGACTATCAAGAAAGAAAATTCAATACAATATATATATATATATATATATATATATATATATATATATTTATATTTATTTTTTTATCATTTGATTGCGTCAAATTCTTGGTCATACACTGTAATTAATTAGGTAAACATAGCAATTTATTTACTCTCCAAAATTTAATATTATGTAAATGAGTAATCATGACTATCAAGAAAGAAAATTCAATACAATATATATATATATATATATATATATATATATATATATATATATATATATATATATAAATTAGAACGTAGCTTAAAAATAGGACAATTTATTAACACTTTTTTTTCGAAAGAAAAATCTTTCTTTGTGGGAATCGAACCCATGACCCTACCCACTAAGTCCTCAAGCCTTAACAGAGCCACCTATGGCTCTCCTCTATGTATTTTGTTCCTCTGGATTAAATTATTCGAGATTATTTTATTTGTTATAATTCTCACACAAAATAGAGAAAAAAAATAAATTATCGTACAAGATAAAAACATTAAAACTGTACAAATAAACATGATATGCATAGTTTTGTATGAATATGTGGTAATGAAATGAGTTGAAATTTAGGCAGGACTCCTGCACATCGGAAACAATTAAACAAAAAATAATATTGATATACCAGCCTCTGCCAAAAAAATGAATTTATTCTTCCATTTTTTAGTTCCTTCATCTATTTTTCTACATGAATAAAATTACTATTAGTCTCCATTCAGCTTCCTTCCATAGGTTTCATACCATATGTAACAAATAATTTTTTTTACAGAAATGAAATTAAAATTTGCCTTTTTAAACTTCAATATATTTTCCTTACTTTCTAATTGATTAAACGATTTTTTTTACATAAAAATATCACTCAAATGCAAACGGAGTCAATATTATGTGAATATAATTAGACAAATAGTTACTTAATTTATTCCTAAACAATTAAATATTTCCTTTATTTAAAAATTATTCCTTGTTGAAACATCTGAAAAGAACCCGAATCTAAAATTGGAACGCTTCAGGTGAATTGAAAACGAATTTTGTTGACAATTAAAAACAATTTTTTTTTTTTTATCTAAAACACTATTACAAAATAATTTAGATATAATATCTGTATATATAATAAATTATAGGTATATAAAATGTCTCAGTTATAGAGAACCTTTTGAAATTATTTTGTAACATGATTATGACATGCAGTAAAGCAGTTTCAAACTTTTGGTACCATTTCTTTCTTCAAGGGTAGCTCAATCTATATTAGTTGGGTAAAAAGAGTTTTGTTTTAGAATTCTTCTTGGCATGAAGATATAAATGCCAGAAGGTTGGCAGAGATATGGGCGTATATAAACGGGAGCTGAGGGGGCTGCAGCCCCTCCCCAAAAAATTTTGTTTCGTTTAGAACATTTCATGTAAAAATAGCCTATCGCAAAGAAAAATGTCTTCTATATTTACCCAGGTCTACTTGTTGTCCAGAGGACCTTAAAACTCACCATTTTACACTAAAATATTTAAAATTTTCCTTACACCCCAAAAGCCTAGGGGCTCCCAGCCCCCCCCCCCTCCCCGAAATGATGTTCTATATATGTTAGTGCGATGAGATGCTAGACGCATTAACTTGTGTGTATTCACAAGCACACAAACAAAGATGTATTTGTGGGCACAAACACAGGCAGAAAATGTTATATATTATGTAAACTTCAGAAGGATCATGAGCAGTCCTAACATGAACATTAGAACAACAGAAAAATGAAAATATAGGTTAAATTATACATAAAATATAATGAAAAGAATTATCGAAAAAACAAACGCAAAAATGATTTGTTTTTTCCTATATTCATTCCCCACTTTTAGACAAATTAAAAAGTAGATGACACAATAATCCAAAAAACTAATATTCAATATCAACAAAAATTTTGTTATAGGAACAAAAAAAAATATTGTATATAAAATATAGAATGAAATAATATATATAACATAATAAATACCTAATATTAAAAAAAATATATATTTAGAGGGAAATGAAAAGGTGTTATTTGATAATAAATAATGTTTCACAAATTCATTAAAATTATCATTCTTCTTAGAACAAGGTTGGCAAAACAGCGGATGACCCATCGGTTTTGTAAATACAAGCCGTCTGAAGAGAAATCCACAATTATTACGGGAACTTGGACGATTTCAAATATTCACATTTTATTTAATGTTGATTATATATTATTATTTACAGAACAAACGGAGGATATGGATTACATTGAAAACCAATATTAATTAATTTTATGTAAAACGGAATAAATCAAAATAATCAATAATCATACGAACCCATAACAATCGGTATGTACACATGAATATGTAATATAAAATATAAAAAAGTACATTATTGAAATTACACAATACTATGATAAAATTAATTAATAGCATGCAACGTTCATAAAATATCTTTCAATTAGTGCTTTAATATTAAAAAGTTAAATTATTTGTTCACTCTTTTTTATATTATCACGAAAAAAGTCTTCTTCCGGGAGGATTTTCATCAGTCTATTTATAAAATATATTTTCCTCATTTTCAATAAAATTATTAACTAAAATTTTAATATATTTGTTTGCAAAGAGTTTTTTAATTTAACTTTACTAGCGGTTCATAAAAAGCGGGAATAAAAAAAAAAAAGTGTATACCTTCACCTAGCCAATTTTACCCACATTTAACGTTAGATCACGTTTGGCTCAGAAATATCGTTTCTCAAAAGCAGATATCTTTTTTTTTTGTTTCGTAGTTGTAGGCCAATGTAACAATTTAAATGTAAAAAACAATATTTTTTTACATACTCTTCTGCATTATTAAATTTATATAGTAGTAGTTAATATGTACATACATATGTATATATATATATATATATATATATATATATATATGTATATACATACATATACATATATATATACACACACACAGGGTGGCCCAGATAAGCGGGCGCCACAAGAGGGATATTTGAAAAGTTCCTGTAAAGTAGGAGTTTAGGTTATCACATTTTGTTCTTAATTTTTGCAATAAATACAATTTTTAATTGCTGAGCTCATTCTCCTAAGCTGAATTAGCCTTTCCTAAACAAAAATAATATTTAGTTAAATTCAAGAGCCTTTTTTTGGAATTTCAGATAAGGGGTACATGCAAATGAAAACGTGTCTTTACAGAGAACTACTTGACGCATCGGAACCCCGTTTGCACGGTTCTTCCTTGTTTTGTTAGTAACGTTTAAAAATATAATGCAAAATATGGGTAAAGAGGAAACCCTTCCCTTCAATGGCCTATTTGAGCCCTTAGAAGTGTTATTTTCTCATTTCCAACGGCACTCTTTAATAGATCTCGACGAGAACTACAACTTTGCTTCTTTGAAATATTTTGTATTTTGATATATTCAACCGCTTAGTAGTTATTTCTCTTGTGGCCCGCTCATCTGGGCCGCCCTGTATATATGTATATATATATATATATATATATATATATATATATACATACATAGGTATATATGTATATATATTTATATTTTCACATTTTATTTCGCTTAAGGTACTCACATTTAAATCCTATTAGAGCACAATATAATTTGGACTACACATAAAAATATATAATTTAAATAATTGTAACAAGTAACTAAAATAATATGAAAAATGCTTGATTAGATCGATTAAAAATATTATAATTAACCTAAAAGAATTAGTTTTACTAAAATTAAAATTTTTAAAAACGTCTTACTTGCAGAAGCTGCAATATCATAGTGCATTTCCATAACGTTATTATTTTTAGTGCCATTTGAAAAGCTATGAATAGGTACTTGAATTATTTTTTAATAGTATTATAAAAAATATGTATACACATATTTCATTATCGAAGAAAGACTCTAGGCGGAAATAACTGGCATTTCCTCGTCAACTTCCGCTCAGTATAAACACAACCAATATTATGGGCAAGTAATAAAACCAAGCTTCTTATGCATGTCTCGTGTTTCACAGAAAAAAGTGCCTCACTGTAAATTGCAAGGGAGAAAACGGTAACCAATTAAACTCTGGGACAAACATGGAAACCCATGTTCCAACGAAAGAAGAAATGCATTCGAATTTTAAAAACGTTTTCTCCAAATAAGGTCATTCTATCTATTTTTGTATGAAATAAAGTAATCTTTGGAATGGATGCTTTACATATAGAAACATTTCTATTTGTGTTTGAGTTTTTAAAATATATCAACATATCAAAAATGCTCATGCCTCTTATATAAAACAAAATATTTTCACTGACTTCATTAACACAAAACGTAATCAATATTCTTATTTATTAGTTTGAAAAACTGTCAACCGTCTTGAAAAGGTTTCAACTTAAATCTTGAAATTCGGAAATCCTTTTTTAAGAATTTATTATGAATACAGTGGAACATGGATAATTCGAACTTCGCTAATTCGAAATCGTCTTTAATTCAAATATTTCTCTCGGTCCCTTGAATTTAGGGCATAAACAATGTAAAAAAATCTTGGTTAATTCGAATAAAATTTTGGATAATTCGAATTTTTGACGAGTCTGTACCTCGATTGGGAAGTGGACAGAGAGGCCGTCGATCTTAAATCTTGTGAAAATATTCTCACATCAGGAAAAGCGGATAATAAGATACGGATGTAGGGGTTCCGGGACAAGAAGCGCGGTGGTCTCTTAGTCTAGTTCTTGAACTCTAGGAGTTCTGGAAAGTGGTGGGTCGGGCTTGCTCCCTTCCGAAGGGTTGTTTATCCTAGAATTCCCTCCCAACATCCCTCCAATCTTCATTTCTTATTCAGTTAAAAATCAGTCAGCGCCTAGATCTGTTGTATTTTGTTGTTTGTGCCTTGAATTTCTGGTGTACAGTGCAGTTCTGTGAGTTGTTGATTTAAGATGTCGAAGCCTAGAAGTTATAAAACTTTAACGTTGTCAGGGAAAATAGCTGCGATTAAAGAAGATGAAACAGGATTTAAAAAAAATCTGAAATTGCCAAGGACTTTGGAATTCCTCCTAACACTTTACCAACTTACCTGAAAAATAAAGAAAAAATTCTTTCCTATGAAAATGACCTTTCTTCTAAACAATAGATGTTTATTTTTATTTTTTTGATAAATTATTTATTACTTATGTACGTAATCATCAATTCATGAAATGTTTGTTGTTCTTTAAATAAAACGTATTTTTTTTAAAAAAAATTAAAAAATGTTAAAATATGAAGTTCGATTTTTTCCCCTTTGTTTTCGAAAACTTTTGTAATTCGAATTTTGGATAATTCTAACTTTTTTATCGGTCCGTAGGGGTTCGATTTATCCAAGTTATACTGTATATCATTTATTCCTTATTTTACATTTTAAAATTTGAAAATGATTTATTTGTTAAATTGAATCCGAATGGCTTACTAAAACATTAAGTTGATTTATTAAGCCCACCTTTGGCCTAAAAATAAATCTTATATTCATCGTCCAGCCCCCCTCATCAAACTAGACTGCACAAGAGTTTTTTTGGAAAATGTACAGTAATTTATTAGGAATTAATCATCTATTTTTACAGGTTATTATAATTCAACAATAAAAGCTTCTCTTCTTAAAATCTTGAATTAGGAATTCACCGCTTACGAAAATAAAATAAATAAAACTAATTCAAAATCATAAATTTCTTTGTAATTATAACCTTAAACTTTACTATGTGAATTTGTAATACCTACATTTTCAGAAAATAAGGCGTTTTGTGTAGCAAAATACACGCATCTCTGTAGTCACGAATGTTTAATTTTTAATTTTACTGTGATATGTAACGGTTGTTTGAAATAATTGTTGCCAAAATATGAAGTAACCTTTTGAGAAAAATGAATCATCAGGTTCTAATAGACTCATACCGCTTTAAATTCAATTCTTCTCCCCGCTTTTGCCAACGATAAAATTATATAAAACTTTAATTTTAGTAATAGGTACATAAGAGAATAAAAAAGTGTATTTAATTCATTTTTAGGACATAAATGTAGAGAATACAATTTTTTCTATTCAACAATATACAATGTTGAGATGTTTGCTAAATATTTTGATTGCTAAGAACTATAATATTAATAAAAACAAAAATTAGGTATTGATCTAATCCAATTATTGTTCTAATCTATTCCTAAATTGTAGCAATCGATATTTTTGTAAATCATGTCTTAATTTATAACGATTCTATGTTTTAATCGTGCTTTGAGGAATCAATCAGTTGGAAATTTTCACACTCATGGACTTAATTCATTATTCCTGAAGAGCTTCAACAATTTCAAATAATAATAATTTGCGGCTGTAGTTTGTACTCCGAAATGAAATAATGTAAGCAAAAGTTTGTAAATGATAGCAATCGAATGGAATCAACGATTTTATATTAAAATTGTTTTTCATAAGGGGAGGCGAATTTTTTTTGTTTTTTTTTTTAGAGAAAAGAGAAGGCACCACCCTATCCTGAGAAAAAAGAGAAAATTTGACTTTTTATATGGAAATGGGAATTTTGAAATGTTAACAAAATATGTAAACTTGCGTAATTAAGAATTTTTCATGTTTTCCCTTTGTCTATTGTAATGCTTTCAGGGGTATCTGTTTTAAAATTCCAGCAGTATTTCGCTAACTTTGACACGTTCTATTGACCCAGGCATCTCTTTTCGAAGAAGAGATATCTTGGTCGAGAAATCTTGGTGGAATCGTTCAGAACAAATAAGAAATAATAAAATTTCTGCGTGTAATCCCTAATTATTTGGAATTATCTTCATTAATGTGAGATATGGCACAAATAAACAATGGGGACTAACTATGAATTGTAACTTGCATCTTCGGCTTATCTTTATCCCCAGTGAATGAAATACTACCTATATAGTATATTTTCATGTGAAAGGTAAATTTTATGTAGACTAGTAATATTATCTATGCACGGTTGTATGATTTTTTTTTTTTTTTTTTTTTTTTTTTTTTTTTTTTTTTTTTTTTTTTTTTTTTTAAACTACAATGACATTTACCATTTAAGATATTTCAATTTAACGATTTCAATAGATTGCAAATTATTTTTAGTCCATGATTTTTTTCTAAAGAATTTCTGTCTACAATATTGATAAATATATATCCGCAAACTTGGCCTATGTTATTGTTATGATATCGTCTGCGTACTAGCTACCTTATGCGTTTAGTTTGTGAGTATATGTTTCCTCATATCTTGTCACAAGGTATTCTGGTGTAAGCTATTCACGGACTTAAAAACCTCTTTCCTTCTATTAGTTCAAATATTGAAAGGTCAATCAACAAACTAACGAAAGAAAAAAAAAAATAGGTATTGCAAGGTATCAATGAAGCATTATTGAATTAAACCTGGTGGTTGGTAGTTGTATTAATAATATTTACCATAAGTCAGTGTACCGTAAAATAAAACAAAAAAAAAAGTATCAGTGAGTTAAATATATATATATATATATATATATATATATATATATATATATATATATATATATATATATATAAAATACTTTTTTTGTAATCGCTGTTTTCCTGTTGGGGAAACGATAACAGTGGCTCGAAACGACGTTACACGAAATAAACATCATAAAAAAGTCATATATAATATGATTTATTCTAATAAAATTTAATTAAAGGTCATTATACACGAATGATTGCAATCTTTACTTATTTCTTGCAATTTTGGTTATTTCATTAAAACCATTTTCCTCCTCTGATCTGTTGATAGGGATTTCATATTTTCAGGAGTGATTTTTAATGTATGATAAGCTAATTTATTTCCTTAGCTCACGATATTACCTTATCAAGGTGGAATATATAATAGATCAATTTTGGAACTTTCACGAATTAGTTTGAGTCTTGTTCATGACCTCACTATTATTAATATACGAAATATATTAATATATTTCAAACGCCTTGCTTTTATGTATTAAATACAGTTGATATAACGTTAAAACTACAAAAAATAAACTGAAATTGTTCTTTGTAATTTATTGGTAACTAACCGCATTACTAGTCGACATGCAGTAAACTATTACACTAGTAAATGTCATTCGGTTTTTTAAATTTTTTTAATAATTTTTTAAGTTCCCTTCTTGTTCAAAGCTTATATATTATTTTTTACACGAAATTAATTTGCCTAATGGCGTATTATACCTTGTCCTCGAGAATGAAACTATTGAAAACAATGAAAATGTTTCATTTATCTGTATTACTGATAAATTGAAATTTACACTCTGCAATGTTTTTGCCACCGAAACATTATGATACAAGTATGTGATGTTGAGCCGTCCATGTGAATTGCTGGCATCATAAAGATGAATCAATTCGTCATGCTGAAAAGTGTATTTGTAAATCATAATTTCAAAACCTAAACGTAAAACGTCAAAGAAATGTGAGCCTGGTGAGTAAATTAAAAATATATATAAAAAAAATAATAATAAATAAAAACATAAGTTCATCGTTTTTTTGTGTGTGTTTTTGTTAAATATATATATTTTTAACCTTATTTTAAGTAATTGTTGTTGGCCAATTTTTGTACCAGCTCATCCTTATGGGCTGAATGCACAATACACTTTTGATCCTGTGCCTTTTTGACTAAAAGCAATGTTATTGCCAGAACATGATCTATGCAACTATTCATTAAGCATTTGCAACATTAAAGAGACGTCCCGATCGGAATTTCAGAACTGATTGCTGATCAATCATTTATGGCGTTGACCTTGGGGTTCTGACTCAGAGAAGGGCGAAGCAAAAAGGCAACATGTTGGGTAAATGCAAACCGTAAACCAATATTTACATTTTATATTTTTTGTATGGAATATAAATCAATTTTCGGCGTACAATGTACGTTCGATTGATATATATTTTAATATGTACGATACCGAAAATAAATTTATTTTAGCATTTATTTTGCTGAAGAATATGTCATGCTTCAGAGCTCCACTGAGACAGTTTACTTCCATTTATTTTTTTTAAATGTCTACTTATTAGCACTTTCTAAAGGAATGTAGGCAGCTATTGAAATTGCACTCATGAAAGAATTTTTAAAAACAATTATTCAATTCTAGTAGATACGGAACGATTGATTTAGTTGAAACTTGTTACAGATGTTTGATATTCATCTTATCTAAAATATTTAACTTTTGGTTGCGTTTGGAAGTAAGAGAGTATTAGAAAAAAAATATTTTAATAGACTTGAAAAGTTTTCGAATGTTGATATAATTTCTAAAATATCTCGAAAACGGTTGGGAAATTTCGTAAGCGGAAGGTGACGATTCAAAAGCTTACTAAATATTTTACAAAAATCGCCCCGATTTTCGTAATTTTTAATGGGCGATGCCGATCAGAAATATAAGTGCTCAAAACATATTGTTAGTTTTGCTCTATTCAACGATTTTTTTTCTCTATTTACCTAACTTTTATTGCATTTAACCGTAAAATGTGTTTTTTAATAAACCAAGTTGAGAATATGACAAATGTTATAGTTTTTCTAAGTATTCCCACCTCGTGAGGCATCTGTTTAGTTGCATGCATCACCTTAGTTGCATGCATCTCCTTAGTTGTATGGACTTTTGTAGATTAGATTGATACTCAGGGCTCCCTCAAGGAGAAAACATAGACCCTAAATGTATATTTTACTTCACATTGGGTTATTTCCAACAATCAGGAGCATCCCTATGTTCCACCAATCCGTATCGTCTATTCGTATCGTATAACAATTAAATAAGTAAATCATTTTTTGGAATTACTATTTAACTATAGCTCACTACGAAAATGATTAGATTGTAAGAAACAAATTACTAATAATTATTAGATAGAAAAATATTAGTTTTTCAATGGTATTATTAGTAAACTTTTTATGCTTTATAAATAGTTGTATTGTACGTAACTATTAGTACCTACAATACAACTATTTACAAAGCATAAAATATTCCTGATAAAGACGATAAAGAGCCGTATAAAATTCTCTTTGTGGACCAAGATAAGGGCTATTCACAGTCAAGAGCGATATATTGTCCTGTTTTGTTGGAAGATTTCCCTGCTTCCTTCCTTCAATTTTCCCTTCCAGGTATTTCAAACATAAACTCCTAAGATTTTTCCTGTTTTCATTATTCGAATCAGATAAAAGTTAAACTAAAATCGTTTAAAATATATATATATATATATGTATATATATATATATATATATATATATATATATATATATATATATATATATATATAGCCTTCATAAGAAATTTTAATAACATAATTGCTAAAAGAAAAACAATAATAATAATAGACCATAAAGAGTTTGGTAAGTACTAATTTTTTTGTTGTCACCCATGATTTCACTTAAAATACCCTGGGTATCAAATAAGGTCCCCTTTCTCCTGCGTATTGAGATGGCATTCAGTGTAAATATTTTTCAACAAAATAAAAGCACCATATGCTGCATTCCTGTGCATATCCATATTTTATCTAATATATACATAAATACTGTCAAACTTGACTCTTTAACAGTATGTGAGATGTACACTTTTCCAGGACCTGTGAATATTATATGATAGGAACAGCTTTTGGCTAATTGATGAATAGATTCCTAGTTTATCGGCATAACTTGAAAGCAATTACTAATAACTGAATGAGTGTTTCGATTTGGAATTAGGTGATAGATATGTAAATATCATGTAAATCCAATGTTAATTCTGTATTAATTGATTCGTCACTAATTGCAGGCTCCATTCCTGCCGGAATTGCCAATTGTCATTAAACGAATGAAATCGAATTTCTGATTAAGTTTGACCAATTAACATTGTTATTCCTCGAAGGTTTCTTTGTCTTAATTAATTCGTAAATTACTGGACATGTCGTTTCAGAATCTTTTGAGCATTTGTTTATCTTGTGCCACATTGCACTACACATTTTATTATATGGAATTAACTCCAAAAACATAACAACAAACATTTATAAAATTGGTCTTTTGATAAACAAAAATGCTTTATCTTGACGTAAATATTTTTTTTTCTCAACCTCTTCTGTGGAAAAGCATATTAAAAACAACCAGTGTGTACATATTTGGGGCTTGATAATTATAGTTAATAAAATAACATTTGAATATAGAAGAGAAAAAAAAATCAGTTGAATTTTATTTTTTAGCAATTTTTTTTTTCTCCAGAAATCGGAAGAAAAAATAAATAAATATCTATTTACCAGTTAAAAATTCATATAAAATGTTTTGATACAGCCTTAGGTTTATGTAGGTTCACCAAGATGGTCGATTGTAGCACTAGAAAAAAAGAGACTGAGTCTTGGTACCTTCGAGTCGGATCAACTGTTAGTTTTTTATGGAGGAAAGTATCGAAGAAGGTGGCACCGACTGCAATACGCAAGGCCTTGTTTGAAGTCCCTTGATGTTCTTCGTCTGGTTCCTTAACACATATGTCAGTATTCGGAGGACCATCTTTCTGCAAAGAAGTGTTACTGGGGAAGATTTGAGTGACAATGTTCTGGTTATTAGTGGGCATAACATATAGACCAAACGGGATTGTGTCTTGTCATATAATATATATGTGTGTTGTCTTATTTCCACCGTTGTGGTTTGATCACGGCTTTAAAAGCCCTTTTGTATAAAGCATTTTCAAGCTGCAGAAGAGCCATCTCGGAACGAGGGACGGTCACCCAAGATCTAGACGAGATAACTCAGTCTAGATCTTGCATAAGCAGTGCTCGATCCCTCTTAGAGACTTTTTAATGGTTTTCCTCCCCTATCTCCAAACGAATTCTTAAGATCGGACTTCTGTTTGATCTAACGTGTTCCCGAGAAGTCACTTCTAGCCTTTTCCAGGTAGAGCCGGCGCCTCTATTCAGAAGATATATTCACAAAATATATTTCGCAATAACACTCCTTCTCTTTCAAGGGATTAGTCATATAACTCCTTCCTTTGCCTGCAAAATATTGTTCCTTTATGTGGCATCCTCTCCTAACAACCTTACCCTCTGGACACATACATTATATCTATTATTCTACGACATTCTACCCTTAGAATACAAGTCCTTCCGTTATTCTGTGTTCTTTCTCTACACATTCCTATAGCCAAGAAATATGTTCACTCCCATGGATGAAATATGTCGGTCCTAGAACATCGAAAATGATTGAACTTTTCATCAGTGCAATCCATTTTTATGTATCCATTTACAACGCTCCCCCGCAGCAGTGATGGTATAATATCTTTTTTCACTCATGCACTTTTTTTTTTTCGGTGCATCGACAAATCTTGGCCATGTACAAAACTATTGAAACGTTTAAATAATTTTATGAAATTTGATGATATAATTGTATAAAAAAATTAACAACTGTTATAATTCATATTAAAAAAATTATCAATAATGATCTGAAGGAATCGCCTAGAGCATCCAGAAAAATGTAACTAAATGTGTCAAGGCTGACGGTAAATCATTTTAAAGATCTATGGAAGAGATGTCATAAAGTACAGGGGAATTTCTGTCTTATCTACTCTTACAAAGAGAAAGTTTCGAATCGTAAGGACGCGATGTCCATTGATAATAACTGTTTGAAAGCATGGAGTACAATTGACCCAGTAGAAAGAAATAATTCTATTTGTGGCTGCATCAGTTGTCATGGAATAAAAGCTGGCACGGAAATGGAGTTGTACTTAATAGAATTGATAAAAGAGTTTTATTTCCGGCAATACAACTTTCAGTTGCAGACCACGCCATCAGTTACAACCTTATAAAATATTAAGAATAAAATATTGTAAAAAGCCTACTGTTTTAAGGTTTTCTGAATGAGTGGTAAGATGTATAAATGTACAAGATATATATCCAAGAAAAATCTAGTTTTATCCATTTTATTTCTACAACGGTTATCGATCTGAAATTTAAATTGATTTCACTTTACCGAAGATCTCCCTCCCTGCGAGCAACCTCAAAGTATTTTGGTTACATTACATTTCTAACCGGCGCTAATGGCCAAGCTGCAGGAGGCCTTAAAAAAAATATATTGCCGAAAAACCATATTCCAGTGGATTTTTTGGCTGGTTATCGAACCTGACATTTTGTCATTGTTGTACCAAATTTAATTAAAGCTTTTAAACGAGCTAAAGAGTACCTATATATATATTCTTGAAGTAACTGACAGGAGTTGCTCCGAAAAATTATTTAAAACATTCACTTATATTTGCCCTGTTTATCATTAGGTATCTTAAATCAAGTCGTATACTTCTCACTTATTTTTTGTTGGCACTGTTTATTTTGATTATTTTTTCTCTTATTACTTAATAATTTTTTTTTGTGATGGATATATGCAGAAAGGAAAATTGTTAATGTTTATAAATAGTTTATATCCATGTTTAAAAATATTGGAATATTCACATATTCTGTTTGTAAATTATTTATTTGTTGATTTGCTTTAAATACTTATATTTAAAATAATTGGAACCAAGGTCATATATTATGTTTGTAATTTTTTTTTTGTAAAATAAACACCCTTATTCATTCATCCATTTCAAATAAAGTCGTGTTAGGGTCTATTATAATTTTTAAGTTTTATATAAGGTCCATAAATTTTTAGAGTAAACGGCTTATCCGGGTATGAATCTTCATGATTTGTTGAATGGATAACTGATAATCACACTGTTAATGTTTTAACATTTTTGTTAATTTAATGTTTTGAACATTTTCGGGGAGCAACTTCTGCCAGTTACTCTAAGAATCAATTCTCCCTGGCCCACCCTCTCCTTAAGGGAACGTAGAAACGCAAAATATTCTAGTTGGCACTTCCGGATTGCGTCATAGGGTAAACCCTATAAGCGGGGTTACTTCTTTTTGAGGGATTGAGCAAACGCGGTAAAAACGTAAAAGGTTTCAAAAATGGTTTAGGGCCCAAGGAGAAATGTTTCACAGGCGAGTGTTTTGTACTGCCTACTCCACAATAATTTCCACGTGACATCATTGTATACAATGTCTGGAGACGCGCATAGAATGACTAAGGTTGATCAATACTCTCGCGCCCTACGGCAACAGTACTGTTGGTGGGAAAGATCGTGGGATCGTCAACAGCTGCAGTTATGACCCTCTTGTGCAGTATTAGATATTCTTATGCACTCAGCTTATTTTTGAAAAGTTTACACTCCCTCAAATGTAATACGGTTGAATAATTTTCTCTCTACAATAAACAGTCGCTGAATTTGAAAGGTGGTCATTTCCCACAATATTTCTTTATGACCATAATTATTTATTTTTACTACTTTTCGCAGAACATGAGAAACCTATATTTATATGCAGATATATTTTGTATGAGTTGTTTATATAGTATTAAATAATATTTGGCAAAACTAAGCCATAAACATTACCGGCTCAAAAATAAACTGCACTGTAAATCTAGATATGAACCTGCATCTCATCGATTACAACTCACTTAATCAGCCAGACAAATTGGACCATAATGAATTTTGTTAGGAGAGGGACATTAATGACTTATGAGAGGGACGAGATGACGAAAAATCAACATATGATTTTCTTATACACTGTTTTTTTGGGACCACAATTGACCTCTTCGGGGGAGTTTCGGAAAAAATATGCCCTTCGAGGAATCGATTTTGTTGGTTAACGAACGATTCTCGCGGGAAAAGGACAATAATTTCTGCTGCTATTGTCTTCATCTAAAAGCAGTACAATACACACACACAGACACACAAATATATATATATATATATATACATATATATATATATATATATATATATACATATATATATATATATATATATATATATATATATATGTGTGTGTGTGTGTGTGTGTATATATATAAATTTCAACCGAAGTTATTTCCGGTGCGTTTGAAATAGATTTGGAAAAGTTTTTCAAACAATTTTGGTTAATTCACTATTTGGTTTCGATAGCGCGCTATTGGCTGATTTTTCTCTAAACACTGGTTGGCCATAAGCAACAATAAAATATCTACAAAAAACGAACAAAGTGAAAAAATATAATAAATAAATTAATTGTATATTAACAGGAAAAAATGAAAAATATCAAATAGCAACCAGAGAATTCAAATCTAGAAAATCCGACTCACAGGACTCCTTCATCACAAGAATTTATCCGAAAATATGTCAAATAATCTGCGTCATCAGGTCGGCCTCATAAGAGGGTTTCCTTCATAAGGAACATTTTAAACAAAGCAAATATGCACATTCGTTATGGTCTGTTTTGAACAAATAAAATTTAAATACTGAAATGGTTAAAAGAACTAAATATTGTATTATTATCAAATTTGTTTCTATATTTTATCACACATTTTTTCCTGATTGTAATCTCAATAGCATATTTCTTTTGGAATTTGTCAAAATTACCACAATTGAGATACTATACTGTATTACAAAACTATACACATGCAAAATATTAATAAGAGAAACATTTCCTCTCCACGTAGACCGGAAATCGACTTCACAACAACGGGAAAATGCTTATTATGGCTGCATTAAACCAAGAAATCGATGTGGCAGCCGATTAAAGATTTATGTCCCACCACTGCACCGCGTTCCACGTGTTCTGATGCAGAGAACTTCTGTTCTGAGAACTTCTACCGCAGTCTTAGGAGAGGTATTTCTCCATGATAATAGAGATATCTCATTTATGAGCAGAACTCATACCAGCTGATTAAAATTTAATATAATTCATCATAAACTGGCTCTCATAATACATTTTATGAGTTTAAGTTGAAATATAGATTAAATTACTGAATATCTTTATCATTATTCATATATTCCCTAACTGTAATGTGATTTAAAATTTAGACGAAGCTTTGCAACTCAGAATCATTCTTTAGCACTAGTGATATCATTTAACACTTTCTATTTCCTGACTATGAAATTAGAGACTAAAATATAAATACACTTAAGAGCACAATTTCATTTTATTTTTCCCATGAGCTTAATTACTAGCCAAGATAAATTCGACAAGGTCGATGAGGTGGCTATCAGTTATCACTAACCCTGGTGATAAAGGATGTATATGTATACATACCACAACATTTATAAAAAACGAAAATTTTGTTTATTTTTATTTTTCTGTTGTTTTTAGTTCATTTTATTTTATTGCTACTTTTTCCAAAATTATAGTTACTTTCTTTAAATCATAATTTACTATTATAATTTTCTTTAACCCTGGTGTTTCCAAATATGCCTACCAATTTGCAAATTGCCTTTATTTGCTTAAGAAATAAAAAGTAATCCTGACGATGATATAAATGTTTCTCAAATTTATATTTTCAGTTAACGAATTTAGCGGTATAACTCTGTCAAATTATATGAAAAATTTAATCCGAATACTATCTAAATCGGATTAGTGGAAGTAGTAAGTTTACAAAAAATTAGTCAATGTGGATACTTGTCTCATTCTTTTTCTTTATTTGAACAACGGCTTAAAGTATTGACTAACGTTAGCGTCATGTTAATATTTTTGTGTATAATAGCTTTATATAGTCAAATATGTCCTTCTTAGGGCGTGTATACATCTAGCACTTCTTGCAGGAAATATATCTCAGGTGTCGGGTATAATAATTATCATAATTATTATATCCGACACCTGAGATATATTTCCTGCGAGAAGTGTCAGATGTAAACCCACCCTTATTGCTCGTGGTAGAAATATATATCTCAGGCATAAATTGTTTGCAATTTACATTAGTTACAATTCCTGTCTGACATAAAAATCCTGCAATAAGTATCACATGTAAACGCATCCTTATAATAAATACTTGTACTTCGTTTCTTACTTAAATATATTTTCAGACTAAATATATATATATTAGTCCCATGACCATAAAGGAACCGAAAATTAACCGTCGGGACTCAATAGCGTAAGGTCAGTAATATGTTCAGGCTGATCCATTGTCTCCTTAGCATGTTCACCTTACAGGACGGCTTGGTGTGATTGGGGACTCCGAGTCTATATAATCATATATGTGTGTATATATATATATATATATATATATATATATATATATATGTATATATATGTATAATTGATTGCTGTTTGCCTTCGTACATTTGCCTAAAAAATAATCTGTTATACCGACATATTTTCATGTTTCTGTCTAAGAAGAATAGCTTTAAAACATGAATGCTTCGGAGGGAGTGGATAAGGTCTACTTGACTGTAACATGAAAGGCTTCGTGTACGCGAGAATAATTAGGTAATAACGTTAGTTTTAGAAATAATCTGTCATGATCTATTTAAACTCTAAGGCTTCGGGACATTTTCTAAGTCTTTCTTTATGTAGACTTTAAATAATATTCTGCAGTTCTTCTGTAATGTACAACTGAAAGTATGGAAACTTGAAGAGTTTACATTACACGGAAATTGAGCATTTATAATAGTTTTTTAATTGGACACACCCTACTTACACATTCGTACTTACTAGAAAGAAAGGACAGTCCAACTTGTAAATACTGCAATGAGACTCTGACCGTTAAACATAAACTTACAAACTGCAGACAACTAGTTAACGTAAGTACGCACTACGACTTACTGACAGAAGGTAGCCCACACATCCATACACAACTCACAACATTTCTGAAAAGCGCAAATTTATGCACCGAACTGTAAGTAATTCATTAAGCTTTCACAGCCACTATTTTAAAATTTTATGTTTTTATCTAATTGTTAGTTTTATTATTTCTGTCTTACTGTATCTTCTTTTTCACGTTTTTGTTAAGCTTTAATCTCTAAATTTATTTATTTACCTTTTTTTTCTTCGTTTATCTCTCATTTATTTTTCTTATTTTTTTTTTTTTTTACGCAACAAAAATCAAATGAGTTTGTCGCCAATGACGCGGAACGCAACAATCAAATAAAAAAAAATACTTCTAGTCGATTATGTAATACAGAGTTAAAAATTATTTAAATGTCTAACAATTATGATTTTTAAAAGTCAAGTAATGGTTGATAAGTGGCTAAGAGAACACTTCAGATTGTAAGGTCAATTTTTACTCTTATTCATGTTCACCTGAAAGCAGTGTTGGACAATTACCAGAGAAATAGTAATGAGTGAAAATTGTATTATTACTTATCACTCCCGAAAAAAGTGATTACTCCTGATCGTTAATCATTCTTCATCATTTATTTGTCAGAAATAAATTATAATAAAGTTGCTTTTTTTATAGTTAAGCAGTGGAAGTAGTATTTTACAAGTTCAACACTCAATTGCCGTATTCTACCCCTGTCATAAAGGTTGATCCCTTAGGCTATTGCAACAACACATGGATATATATATATATGCGTATATTTCAATATATTCTTTAGCGAAGGTTATTTTTGGTACCCATTTCGAAATAGTTCAGGGGCTCTCTCTCATTGAAATTTTTCTTCTCTTCTGATAAATATATGCTCCACGGTCTGTATTATATTTCTCTATTCATTGTATATTAGCTGTAAAATAAGAAAAATATAATTTTTTTTAAATACACGTGTGGTGATTGCATAAACCGTTAAATTACAACTAGGGGTGGGTTTAGCTCAGTAATAGAGCTCTTGACTCACGTTATGGAGGAGCCACCTTAGAAATAAAGATTTTATCATATAGTGCTGTCATAGTTGGGATAGTAAGGAGTCGTCGTGCTTAGGGAAATATTAGGCGGCCAGACCATAAGGGTGCCACGAAATCTCCCTTGAGTTGTGCATGTACAAAAATGAGATATCTAATAAGGACTCTTATTGCCTGTTAAGGAAATGATGATTTTTTTGTAATTACTTTTTTTTATTTTATTTTTTTTTTTTTACGGCGCATCAACAAATCTCGGCTATTAGCGCCGACATCCAGGGTGCAGTCAGGAATTTTTTCAGCGAGCCCTGAGATGGAAAAATTTCTGGCGCCGGTGGGGATCGAACCCACCATCTCCCGCTTATGAATCTAGCGCGCTAGCTACTAGACCACGGAAGACCCCCTTTTTTATTATTATGAAAAATTGCTTATTATTGTAAACTGCAAATGCTTCAAATCTGTCCCTTGAATTAAAATGAATTCCTTTGAAATATTAACTACGAGATGATAGTTTTTATTAATTAATTACGTTAATATTACTTATTCTAAATAAATAAAATATAAACTAAGAATAACTTGTTTTTAACCCCTTCAGGTCCGAATTTTTATTTCTTGATAACATTTTTTTATTTTCCTGCCATAGTTGTGCATTGCTCTTGTGCGGATTCCTGATTTTTTTCAGAATTTTATGGTCTACCTGACATAAGTTACGTAATGTCCAGTATACTGGACATTGGTTCTCAAGTAATGCGATTTGTGGATGAAAATCGAAGTTAAAAATTTTGAAATATTAAAAAAATATATAATTAAAGCAGTAATTTATTACCAATTTAAAATACATTAATTCAGAAAAAATAAATTTGAAAAATTATTAGTAAATATTATTGTAAAATCTCAAATATCATAAGGTAGACATGAAATTGTTGTCAGCGCACAGTAATAATGAAATTGAAATATTTACAGTCTAATCTCAAAAAGAGATATTTGATTATTAAAAAAAAACAAAAAAAAAAACAAAAAAAAAAAAAAACATAAAACTAATAAGAATATATTTTTTGAAAATCATGTGAACGGACAGATGATATTTTTGAATGGTTTGGGCGCCTTCTAGCCCATACCATTCAGAAAAAGTTATTGATTATTATGGTACTCAAAAAAACAATTCGGTCAACATAAAAACAAAATATAACAGTAAATATTTGAAAAGTAGATAAAAAATATTGTTACATCAAATATGAGGGTTGACTTCCCATGTACAGTATACTGGACATGGATTTTCAAAAATTTGTAAACACCTTATTACAAAATTGATTGATAAAACTGAACTTCCAACCTTTAAAAAGATCATGTACATTAAATTCGGAGGAGTTTTATTCACTAAAAAGAAACCATTTGGACTAAATATGTAAAGAAAAGTCAATAACTTTTAGAACATAACCTTTCAAAATCGAATGGAATCAATTTATATTAGATGTCAAGTGGAATGCAATGTGGCATAGAGCTTCAAACCAAAGTGGTAGTAAACATCTATCGACCATAGGCGGTGTGATACAAAGTAAAGAAGTTATGTCCAGCCGGCTGGACAATGGAACTGAAGGGGTTAATTTTATGTTTATCTTTTTTTCGTTTTATTAATTAGTAATTGAATTAGTTTAATATTGGAAGATTGTATAATCTAAATACTTCTAAGCGAAATGAAAGGTAATTCTGCTAAAGCCGTTTGCTCAGTGTTCCACGAACTTGGGTCTCATGTTCTTAGTCAAAGCGGAATTTGTATTAAAAGGCTTCGAGCCCTTTGAAGCCCCTGACAAACGCATAACACACAACCAGGCGTACACGTGAGATTAAAACGTGTTTCCTAAGGTTTTTTTGGCGTTTCGAACCATATTATTTTTTTTTCTTTAAAAATTGACTAGTTTAATCATTTTCCTTAGCAGCCTTGATAAAAAAAAAAAAAATATTCAAGTATGTTTTATCAATCTAGGAGTTGCTTTCTTGAAATGGTTGCTTAAAATAACGTATATAATTTCAACGACAATAATGTTGACCTCTTGTTTTTGTAAAGAGAGCTGGCTTAATTACAAATTTTTTAATTAATTTCCTTCTTGGCCCATGCCAGGTACTTAAGGTATATATATACATACATATGAGAGTGTGTTTGTGAGTTTTAACGCGTCATTTTTGGTATCATGTAGGTACGATTACTAAAGACTTGAAGAAGTTTAAAAATTCTTTCTGAAGTGCAACTCAAGAGAGCTAAATTCTTTCGGATTTTTATAATTTTGCAAGTTATTGTTTATTAAAATAAGGATTTCTAAATAAATTAATTATGTCTGGTGTAATTATCTAGTGGTATGGTAAAAAATTACAAATATATGCAATCTTTGAATCTACAATTCTCAGTTGAATGAATTATTACTTTGATAATATTTCTCTTTACCTTTCCAAAATGCTGGTGATCGTGAGAACAAAGCATAATAGGCAAGAGAAACGCTAGGAAATATGTTCCTCAGCGAAGGGCGATTATGAAATCAGATACGCAAATTTCACGTTCTCTGTAGGAAGACGAAAGTGGGTTTACTTGGCAATTTCTTATAAAGGTATTTAAATACTAAAAACGTTGTTTTATAATGGACTGAATAAGGAAAGAGGATTGATTTGTTAGCCGCAACTTGCAGTTTTGAGTATTCACCACTAATCCGGCTTGTTAGAGCTAAAATAATGAATGAAAATCCCCAGAAAAACTGACGTTGAAAAAAAGACCAAGTTTCAGGTCTCTCCCAACAGTTAGCCTATGAAAGTTCTGACATGATACCATAGTATTGGGCCAAGTTTTAGACCCTTGATGCCTCGTCAAGAACTTAATAATACCCTGTCAGTTAGTGGTGAATTTCCAACATGGCCAGTTTGATGGAAATACGTGGGATGAGATTATTAAGTTCTCTATACAACAGCAAATATTATATTTTCAAAGAATCAAGTGCCCTCCTCCTTAGGGGCGGAGACAAACCCAACTTTTCAGGATTTTTCTAATTTTTCCTTTAATAACACCGTAATGTCTATCATTCTTCAAAATTTCAAGTCTCTAGGTTTTCAGGAAGATCTTAATATCTTTGATGAGTACGTGAGTGAGTCGTTTAATTACGATTTTCCATCACCTGTACCTCAGAAACGCTTCAATGTAGAATTTGAAACGGGTATTCAGCTAGTATACTTATAATTTGCTGACAGTATGATTTGATAATTGAGGCGTCTAGAATCAAAACAAGACACATCACTATTTTTACGATTTTGAGATAACAGTTGATTTTACAGAGTTCAAAATGTCCTCTATATCCTGGTAAAGAAAACGACTTTCAAAACACAACTCAATCACTCGATCATGCTGTTTTTAAATGTTGAAGTGGTAAGGTTGTTTCAAAATAAGACATATATCAGTGAAGTTTAAAACTAAGTAAGACACTTCAAAAATAGAAATGGCTTCAAAATAGATAATATAACAGATAACCTTCTCAAATTCCTCCAAAAGAATCGTCTGTAATACTTACAACTTCTAAGAAAATTATACACATGTATAAAATTAAACCCAAGAGTTCTGTTTTTCGTGTTTTCTAAAAAAACAATTTGGTTTCAGTGATGTGTATTGTTTTCATTCTAGACGCCTCAATTATATTATCTATTGTTTTAAAACAAATTGTTGATTATGTTCACTAATTATTCATTCAGTGTATTTTTAACATAAGTTATGATAATTCGTAACTAATATTACATAAAATATGTGAAAATACAGAATATAAATTAATTATTGGTATTATTAGAAGGTTCTACCCATATTTAATGCCTCAATTGTGGTTTCCGCTTCAAAATACGTAATTTATTGCATTCACTTGGCGTTCGGACGAAACTTCATGCATGCGAAGACATTTTCTTTGGCCTCCGACTAGATTTTTCAGCTAAATTTTAAATTAATCCTGCCTGGAGTTGGAATTAAGGAGCAAACAATGCCGACACGGGAGACGAGACAAATTGAAATAACTCCTGTGGAAGCTACTAGCTTGGGAGTTCTCCTTTTATGTGCGGGAATGGGGTAAAGACAAACAAAGAAGTTCCCCCACAAAAGCTACACACGGCTATGATATTCATGATAAATGGTACGGGTTGGGGTCTTGATGAAGATGTTTTATTTGTTTTGAAACCTTCCATACTAATTATCTTTCTCATTATTTCTTCCGTGCGTATGGTCTAAGAGCGAACGGTGTTTGTGCCACAACACATACACCTACACTGTTCAAGGCTTATAATTTTACAACCCTTAAGATATTCTCTGAATAGGGATCATGAAGGGAGCTTTACGAATTTTAGACCGACGAACCTTATGGAATATTGTGCTCATTTCATTTTTCTGTTAATGTTTCCCACAAACATAAGCCCATCTGAAGTACGTGCCATGTGTATTTCAAAAAGGCTTTTGTCTTCTCTTAACGTAAGGCAGATTAAAGGATTTACTCTTTTGTCTAGGCATAATTATGTATTTCAGCTCAGAAGCAATGTATCTTCAAAAGCAATTAAATATGTACTAAATGCGCAAAACATCCTTATCTGGGCCTTAGAGATATTCGGATTTCTAATAGGGTTAATTCAGGGCCTTGGAAAAGTAAGAGCGAATCAGAAAAATCGAGTTTTTATGTTATTTAATTTTCTGATTCAGATGATGTAGGCAACATGACGCTTTGCCTTGTTCGCCTTTAGTTTCAAGTTAAAGTGAATAGCAGCATCATTATGGAAAATTCAATGTCCTATTTTAAGTGCGAATTCCGGCTCTGAAACGACCCTCCTAGCATTTTGTTACCCATAAATCACTTGCGAAAATTATAATTAAAACATTGAATTTCAATTGCATACTTTTTCAATCATATTTATGGATCAGCATTCCATAGAGAAAATATACGCCCTTGCTATGCTGAAGCGCTTCTAGAACTTTAACTTCGATTTCCCAACATCCGGAATTCGTGATTCGCCCTTACTCTTCCAAGGTCCTGAAGTGTTTCTCTGACAGTCACTGACGAAGGATTGAAATTCAAGGTGGAAAAATGAATCTAAAATAGAATTTTATAATCTGACATGACTGAACCTGAACTATTTCCAAACAAGTAAAATGTACTTCAGTCTTATTTCTCGGCAAACTTAGTTGAATCAATCACGAATTTGTGATAACGTACGAGAAGAATATAATACGGTTTCAAAAAGTATAAAAGAGGAAAGATTTTCAAATTTTCGGTATTCCTTATTCTTTTGAAATTTATACCGAGTGTCGAGTTTATTCGTGTATGTTTGTTGAATTCGGCACCACTTATACTGATGTAAGCACTTTAAATGGTTTTAATAGAGCAAAATGTGTTATTTTTCATTGTTTTTAGAGCTTTTGCTACCTCCTTCATTAGAAGGAAACCTGATTATGACACAGATCCCATGACGCAATTCGGAACTGCCTACAAGGAAAAAAACGTTTCAGTACCAATAGATCACAAAAATAACATCATTTGTCAGTTAGATCTTACGTAGCTGAAAAAAAGACCGATTGTAATGAAATTTGGTACACAAATACTATTTCTGATTTAAAAGTTGGAGTTCTTTAATCAAAAGACTCTTTCCACCGGGTGGTTTTTGGGTTACATTCGCGCGAAAAAACTCTTAACGCTTAGTTGTTTGCGTTTCTAGTGTTCCTGGTTTACGTTTTTTAAGTAATTGGACGTGGGGAGTCAAATGAAACCATATCTACAACCCATGTTAAAGACAATTTTAAAAAAATTAGATCTTTCTCGGTATTTCGGATATATATATTTTTTTTATCCAGAAACGGCTTGAGAAATTGTAGTAAATTAAAATTGTTTATTCGAAAGCGTAATTAAGTTCCTGCTTGTACGGTTCTTCTGGGATTCTCGATAGGAAGAAATCGGTGCTGGCATAGAGTAATGTAAGTTTATGATACTGTTAGTTCCAGTTGTGGCGCATATGATGTTGCTAAGCTTTGATATTTAATTTTACATTTTTTAAGTTTAAGTTTTCATTTTTGTGCTAAACATTAAGAGAAAATGTTAACTGTTTCTATCCCAAGTTTTCTAAAGGACACTTGGGACAAGAACGAAAACGCGCTAAGATGATGCAATTCTTGAGACTCGGACTCTCTTAATATGTCTATGTTTTTTAAAATCTCAACAAATATAAGTACAACAAACGTGGTGAGATGAAGCAGTTCTGTGTCCGAAGTGCATATGTTGAAATGGACGGTCAATAACCATGTCGCTTGTTGTGAGAGTTAATGATCCATATTTACGCCACCCGGGGCGTCCTGGGAACATCATCCATAAACTAATCCAAACAATAACTGAAATAGATAACAATAATGAAGAAAGTCCAAAATTTCCACAGGATTTTTTTTTTCTTATACAGCCAAGCCTTGCTCCTCAACTCAACACAGGTCTAGGGGCAAGGCTTGGCTAAATAAAGATCTTGGGCATTAAAACTACTGCAATTTGTTTTGTAATAACTGTTCTGGCTTCCACTTGCACAAATCGTAGTATAACTTTTATACTAGTTTTGTCTTGCTGTTGTCCTCTAAGTATGTCAGTTTGAGTGTTATGTCCCACGTCCATATTAGAAATAGTTCGTTGTCCTTTGTCCTTTTTCATGTACATTTGTTTTAGCGTTTTGCTCTCTTGAAGGTGTCGAAACCAAGTCATGTCATGTATAATAGGATATGTAAAACTGGACCACCATGGAAAGCAGAAAACTTTGTTATCTTAACACAGCACTTCTTACGCATATATAAACCGAATACAATACAACAACAAATAATAAATTGCTAAATTCAATTTTTAATTCTCATAAAACACTTTTAAAATTCCGTATTATTGTAAGAGTTCATTATTTGCTCAATATTTTCTGATATAAAGAGTTTTCATCCTTTTGCCTTTTTATTGTCAATAATGATGACTATGATGAATACGGTGCCATTAATATGGTGTTTTTGTTTTGACCCTCTGACACCTTAAAGCACTGCCGACGCTAACAAATGCCTATTTGCTAAGTTCTTTCGCTACACTCCCGTCAAAAAAAACCAAATTAAAAAAAAAATTTTACTACTACCTGCCAACGGCCATAGCCACGATTCCCGGTTTGAGTGCACCGGTTCCCGTAGATCACCGAAGTTAAGCAACGTCGGGCGTGGTCTGTACCTGAATGGGTGACCGACCACGTGCTGATGGCATTAGAAAAGGGTGGCAACCTCTAGATAGCCCGGCGCTAATGGCCAAGATGTAGATGCGCCAATAAAAAAAAAAAAAAAAAAAAAAAAAAAAAAAATCTACTACCACTAGGTAGATGTTTGACTTCGTTCGTCACCATGAACACCAACAAAATAATTATTTTAAACCCGCATAACATTCCGGTATTGCTGGAATGTATCCGTTATATCAACCCTGCCTTGAACAATGTATTCTTTTCTATTTCCTTTAATATGTAAAATAAAACATACATAGGTATTTCCTTTTCGCAGGGCTAAAAAAAAAAAGAAACAGAAAATCATTTTATTGATTTTTTTTTTTTTTTTTTTTATTTGTTAGGATTTTATTTAAATTAAGTCCCCCTAGAGAGGTATCATAAAAGGCAAAACATTTCAGATTTTACTAAAATCAACGAATTAAAATTTATGAATATATGTTCATGTATATATATATATATATATATATATATATATATATGTATTTACTCGCTAATAAAATTGAATCAGACGAAATGAAATGAATAACCGAAACTTAGACGCCGTAGAACTAAATAACTACGCCACAAGCAAGGACCGATAACTGAACTAACAATTACACTACGAATTTAAACAATAAATTGTATAAATTTTTTAATTTACTTAAGTACTTTACATAATTTTATTCGATATTGCAGCCAAATAATACGCGAAAAAATCATTTCAGGAATATTGTGAGGCATTTATACGCTAATAAATAAATTTCTAATACATTTTTAAAGTTTTGTGTAATTACATAATATTTATCAAATCAGGATTAAATTGTTTTAATTATTAATTGATATTTATGTTTGGAAGACGGCGGGAAATTCGATTTTTTATTACCTAATATTCCTATTTTTTTTTTTTTTTTTAATTTCTTAGCGTATATTTCCTATTGGAAAATTTAGTTAGTAATGAACTGGTATTTACCGGAAAGGACAGGTATTATCACCATTTTATAAACTATAAACGCACATTGAAGTATTTTTCATATAAGAAATACATCATGTATGGTCTTTAAAGATAGTTTTAGCGCGGTTACTCCCTATCTCCATAGGGAGAACCTGCTTATGAGGTTGACCTCATGACGCAATCCGGAAGTGCCGACTAGAAACTTTGTATATATATATATATATATATATATATATATATATATATATATATATATATATATATGCTTGTCTGTTCGCGCTCTAACAAGCTCAAAAACGGTCTGATTTTGATGAAATTTGGTACAAAAATCTGTCGTCTAATTTGAAAGGGCAAGTTCGTTAACCAGCAGAATCAGGCCACTAGAAGATAGTTTTTGGGGCGAAATTCGCGCAAAAAAATTGTAACGCTTACGTTTTTGAGTTTATATGCTTGCAGGTACTTTTTTAATAGGTTTCTTAACATAAGAAAACGAATGAAACCATTTTGAAGGCGATAGCTTTAACCTTTTTCGAGAAAATTGGGAACATAGTTGCTGAATAACGTTTTTCATTATTCATTATTTTTTTGTGGGTACTTAGAATCGCGGGATTCAATTAAAATATTTTCTACATCTTGGAAATTAATCCCAACTAATATGTTTAAATTTTGGTTATATTTGGATTTAGGGAAGTATGCGAAAAAAATTATTTTATTAATAGACATGAAATGTTTTCGGATCTTTTTACATTTTTCGTAAATATCTCGATAACGGTTGGGAAATCGTGGTAAGTGGATGGTGACCATTCGAATGCTTACTAAATTTTCTACAAAAAACGTTCTGAAGCAATATTCGATAGGGCAACGTCAATCAGAGATATAAGCGCTTAAAACGTAAAAAGTGTTTGTTTTGAAAGGGTATTTCCCTTTGTTTATCTCACTTTTTAATTGGTTGTTTCTTGTTTTAAATTGCATTTATCAGTAAAATTAGTATTGTAGTAAAATAAGCTAAGAAACGGTGAAAGGTATTGGTAATAAGTTTGGAGTGGCTGTGGTAATCATGATGGCAGTGGCTAATCATGATGACGTAGTTTGTTTTGAATTCTCCTATCTATATAACTTTCCTCATAGCCTCCAACTAATGTTATCGTTATATCTTATTTTATAGAAAGATTTAACCCAAAACAGAATGGAATTTAATTCGCCAAGAAGCACATATTTACAGTTGATTATAACAGTAAAACGAATTTGCTAGTAAAAGAAGATACTTAAAATGACAACGAATTTTTGGTTGTTTAGAATAGAGCCTTCTCAGCAGTAGTCAAAGAGTAAGTACGTTTTCAGTACATAATTGTATTGACATAATACAGATTAAGAATTATCCGCTTCTGTGTAAGTTGACTACTGTCAACTTCCAGAATCTATTCCATTTCTTCTAGATGTACGTAACCGCACTAAGATGACGCAGTTCCTGCGAGTCGGACTTTTTTTTTTAGCGCGGTTCCTCCCTCCCCATAGGGAGGAACCCCGCTTATAAGGTTGATCTCATGAAGCAATTCAGAAGTGCCGACTAGAAAATGTTGCGTTTCAGAACCCCTAGAGACCGAAAATGATGTAGAGAACTGCACGGATACGTAAAAAGTAATCGGATAAATAATCAACGAGTATAAAATGGACGATGCGAGTACATACTCGGCATCGTCTCGAATTGGCATCGCCGATTACTTTTCATTACGATTACGAGTAATACTCGTGAGTACTGCATCGTAAATAACTGTCGACTTCTCGTCATGTCGATAAAGGAGAGAAGATAAGCTACAAACGTCCGATTCGCAGGAACTGCGTCATCTTAGCGCGGTTCTGTTGCTATTAGTAAAGGAATAGTGGCAGTTATTGGTGGGGTTTGATCTTTCTTGATACATCTATATATATAAAAATCACGTGTCTGTATGTTTTTCTTTCTGTTTGTTTGTTCCTTATACAAATTCACACCGTTTGACCGATTTTTACCAAACTCGGCATAATGGTAGTTCTTGATACGAGAAATCTCCTAGGGAAGGTCAAAAAAATCTACCTGCTGTTTGCCCCTCATAAAAATCCACACCGTTCGTCCGATTTTGACTAAACTCAGGTACACAGATAGATCCTAATCTGGAGAGTGACGTAGGCTAGGTCATAAATCTCTACCAGCTATATGTCTGTATGTTTGTTTCCTATAAAAATCCACACCGTTCGACCGATTTTGACTAAAGTTGGAACACAGGTAGATCTTAATAAGGAAATTGCCATAGGCTAGGTCAAAACGGCTACCATCAGTCGGTCTGTATGTTTGTTCTTTATACAAATCCACACCGTTAGACCTATTTTTACCAAACTTGGCATACATGTATGTCTTGATATGGGGGGTGTTATAGGTTAGGTCAAAGTCGTCTAGGACTCACAGTTGGGACGGGCTCGAAACAGTTATAGATTGGTGTTATTAGATTTTAATAATACTTATTTGGTTTCTAATTTATTTAGGATTTTCTATATGCAGAAAGTAGGTGTAGCATGGCGCGCCGGGTAACAGCTAGTATAAAATAAAATCTCGAAGAGAAAAGAGATTTAAGGCGCCACAACAGGAAACAGACAGTATCATGGCGACTTCCCTCACCTTCTTAACGTAGTTTTAATGTTAAATGAAATTAAAATAAGCAACAACCAGTTAAAAGGTTACGTAAACTGATAAAAAAAAAAAAAAAAAAAAAAAAAAAAAAAAAAAAAAAAAAAAAAAAAAAAAACCGCTCAGAAGACCAAGCTAACAATTGCGAATTTTCAAATCCGTTCATTTCCGATTTAAATTGCCTCATCAAAAATTACATCAGAAGCTTTTTTGTAGAGAATTTAGTAATTTTTAAATGATTAAGTTCAACTTACCACGATTTCGTACCGTTTTGGAAAATATACGAAGATCCAAAAGCTTTTCATGCCTATTAATGAAATATTTTGTTTCTAGTACTTCCTTAACACCAAACGGAACCAACATTAACCTAAATAAATTATAGGAATATCAAACGCCTGGAACAAGTTTCAACTAAATTAATCCTTTTTGAATACCCAAACTGAAAATTAGTTTGGAAAAGTAGGTGTTTCATTGTCCTCGAAAACGGTTACAGATATCGCTTTAAAAATGGGTTTATTCGTATTTCTACGTTAATAAACCATATGCTTGCATGAGTATCCAAAATGTTCGCGTTACCATTTTTTTGCTCGCAAATTTCACTCCAAAAAGCAACTTGCGGTGGACGGATTCTGCTGGCTTACGAACTTGACCTTTCAAATTAGTCGACAATCTGAATATATATATATATATATATATATATATATATATATATATATATACAAATTTGAACCACCGTTATATTCTTGCTCTACGGGATCTGAAATTTTCGTGTGGATACTTCCGGATTTTGTCATGAGATCAACCTTATAAGCGGGTTTCCTATGGAGGGAGGGAGGAACCGCGCTAAAGTTAATTGGTCGGTTAAATCAAGGGATGCGGATTAAAGAGCATCGAGTTATTGTAATCAGCAGTGTTCAGCAGTAGCACGAGCTTAATCGCTTATTTTTGTCCTCAAGTTCCATATTTGTTTTTTCGTTACAAATATGGAACTTAAGGACAGAAATAAGAGTGGTAAGTAAACCTCAAAAGAAGTATGTGGTTAAGTTATGTATGGTCCTGTTTAAAAAAAAATCGTAATTGACTGTGATGGTGCGTAAGACGTGCTACCATTTGTAATGTGTGGTAAATGTAAACATATTTTATATACGGTGCTAGTCCATCTATTTTAAGGAAACATAATATGTTTTTAAAAGAACAGCGTTTCCACATATTATGTGGATTAGAGTAGAGCTCGAAAACTCTACATCTGGAAACGCTGATATTAGAAACAGAAAAAACCGCGCGTGAATGTGAGTGACAAAATAAATAAAAAAAAGTTACCAAGAACGTGTTTTTAGATTCGGCAGGACAGGATTAACGGTTATTTCTGCCTTTATTTATGTTTTTTTTTTTCTTTTATCACCTTAAGAAAATGTTTATTTCTTATATTACCTTTATTACTTATTCTTCTTTATTTTACTATAGACTGTCTTACATTGTTTTTGTTTACGTTACAATTGTTAAGTCACTCTAGTTTCGTTATTGTAAGGAATAAAGTGGACTTTGTTTTGAATTTGTCTAATATCTTCAGAATAAGCAAATTTGTCGTTTCGCAATTCCATCGCCAATTATCAATATTGAACATCAGAATGATTTGCTCTTCATTACACAGGGCGATGCGAACCAGCATCGAACATAGTTATTCACGGCGATGCCGATGCTAAACCTTCAATACTCGACGATGCCGATGCCAAACCCTACTGTACTCGGCGATGCCAATGCCAAATATTATTTTACTCGGCGATGCCGATGCGATGCCGGTGTTCGTAATGAGTACGAGTATACATAAAGTAATCGAGTTAAAAAAATCCGTCGTCCAATCTGAAAGATCAAGTTCGTTAACCAGCAAAATCCGTCCACTGGAAGATGGCGTTTGGGGCGAAATTCGCGCTAAAAAAATCGTAACGCTTACGTTTTTGAGTTCATAAGCTTGTAAGCACTCGTTTTATAGGTTTCTTGACCTAGGAAAACGAATGAAACCATTTTCAAGGCGATAGCTTTAACCGTTTTTGAGAAAATCGGAAAAATAGTTTTTGAATACCGTTTTTGGTTTGGGTACTTAGAATCATGGGATTCAGTTGAAACATTTTCTGCATGTTCTACTTTCATTAAAACTAATATGTTGAAATTTGTGTTACGTTTGGAGTTAAGGAAGGGTTAGAATAAAATATTTTATTAACAGACATAGAAAGTTTTGGTAACTTTATATACCTTCCTTAATATCTCGAAAAAGGTTGAGAATCTTGGGAAACGGAAGAATACCATTAGAAAGCTTACTAAATGCTCTACAAAAAAGGTTCTGATGAATGTTTTGATTAGACGATGTCAATCGGAGAAATAAGTGCTTAAAACTTTAAAGTAATTGATTTCGCTTATTTGAACTGTTCTTTTTGTTTTTATTCCTTGTTATTTTTTAACTGCTTATAGTTGGATGATGTATTTGATAATAAATCAGGTTAAGAAAAATAAGAAAAACAATTTAATCTTAGAGATATGGATTTCCAAGATATTTTCAACTGCCTAGCGGGGTCCTTCCTAGGGCGGGTTGGCCTATCCAGGTAAGATCGTAAATAAGGCGTTTCTTGAAAGTAAAGATGGTACTGTCAACTTTGGTCCTCCTCTGCCTCCCGGCACTTTCAATGCTGACGAAGGCTACCAATGAGTAGCTGAAACGTCCTAAATATAGATTTTTTAACAAAAATCGTATTGAGGTTTCTTTAGCCGAATCCCAACCATTCCATCTTTACTTATCACCTCGACGGCTAACTATCTAATCTTCATGCTTTCTAGAAATGTGGACCCAAAATAATAACAGCTTCTATTTTAATCATTTTAAATGAGTCTAGAGATAAAAACGGAACCACGCTAAGATGATGCAGTTCCTGTGAGTCGGACTTTTAGTTTTTTTTTATATCTGGTTGTCTATTACACCAAATAATTTTCGGTCATTGTTGTTTACATTCCGAATTTCGCACTTCACATATATGAAGCTATTAATCGTCATTATTTTATTTTATTATTTTTTTTTTATTTTTTTTTGTTTTATTTTATTTATTTTTTTCATCAACTATTTGGCTATTAGCGCCGTCGTCATTGTTATTGCAAATGCCTCTTGTGTGTTGAAATTCAACAATTGATTCATTAGAAGCTATCTAAATATTTATTTCATAATCACTAAA
Source organism: Gonocerus acuteangulatus (assembly GCA_946811695.1). Lineage (NCBI taxonomy): Eukaryota > Metazoa > Arthropoda > Insecta > Hemiptera > Coreidae > Gonocerus > Gonocerus acuteangulatus. The sequence continues at coordinate 85,138,240 of OX328125.1, forward strand.
TAGCTTAACAGATCGCATTAAGTGCAATTATTTAACGCACATATAAAAGAGCAGTTATTTTAATATATTATACTTTTATTACTTATTAGTTTTAAATCCTCCTCTAACTCACTATTTAATTGTTTTCACTATCTAAGATTAAAAAGACGGTTGGACCCTGGTATTCGGCTAACAGAAAAAACTGAAGAGAAGAAATAGTTCTAGCCAGACTGAGACTAGGCCACAGCAAATTGACCCATTCTTATTTATTAACAGAGCTTTACCCCCCTACATGTTCTCCATGCGACAATGCTCCCCTCACTGTGGAGCACATTCTCACTGAATGCCACCAATTTACAGAGAAGAGGAAAAAGTGGAAACTGGAGAGACATCTATTAGAATTATTGGGAGAAAACTCAAGAAGTTTAAACAACATTTTAGATTTTTTTAAAAGAAATCAACATGTACTGTTTCATATAATTATATAGTCACCGCTAATGACTTTTGTAGAAGCGGTGTAAAACCATAAAATAAATAAAAATAAATAATTGTTTTCTTTGAAAGGCTAACAGTCAAGAATAAAGAAAAATACATGTTCATTACTAATAGAACGTTGGAAAGTAAAGAAGAAAAAAACATGTAATTTACAACTACACGATCCAGCATTCATAGCCTCGATTTTTTTTTTTTTTTACGAAAATTCAACTATAAAAAAAACTAGAAACTGCTAGAACAATATTTCTAATTAAAGCAATACACACAAAAACAATTTCATGGGCCAACACGGAGACGGAGATGCTCGAGTTGAAATCGGGCCCTACCTAGAATGTCACATACCTTATTTTTCTGGGCATCTAGAACGCGGATATTTACCAAGAAGTAGAGCTAGGAATCATAAAATATATTTGGTGCTCTTTTGGACTTCGACACAATATGAGAAGTCGAATGTATTCTTGAGCAAGAACCAGATTCTATCGGACGTGACATAACTTATCTAATTCCTATCAGTTTACAATTCAGACCTATGGAAGGATGTTCCTGCGCATGATCTATAGTTCTATGTCCTATAATCAGAAACAAGCAAATATTCCTATTAGTTGTAATATTTAATTTATAACAATTACTATTGTTGCTTCCAATATTAAAACTAACTTTAAAAGGTTGTATTAAAACTGCAATAAGATGAGTTGAACAAAAGTTATGGAAGCTGTTCGATGAAGACTGAGCCTTGAAACACAATGAGTATCTAATCCTTCGGAAAGTTTATTAGTCTTTATAATCCCCGTTCTATAGAAAAAACATCACTAAATAGGAGTAAGTCCTCAGCTCTAAGACAAGTTTGTAAGAAGCACAACTTTGCTCATAGCTGTATCCTGCTGCAAAGTATTCCCGCTCTATTTAACTTTCTTTAGTAATTATCTAGGGCGGAATGCTTTTGTGTTTGCTAAGGTGATTTTACTAAAGGACAGAATAGTAAAAGGATGATTAAAACATTTCCTTCCTTCGTTTGGTGTTTATAGTTGTTATTTAAAAATATAATTTACTAGTTTTAATTATTTTATAAACTTTACTAATAGCTGTATCCTGATTCAAAGTAATTAATTTTCTTTAGTACTTATCTAGGACGGGATGCTTTTGTATTTTCTGAGGTTATTTTACTGGAGGACAAAATAGTGAAAGATTATTAAAATATTCTCTTCCTTCATTTAGTGTTTAAAGTTTTTATTTCAAAATCTGATTTACCTGTATTAATTCCTTAGTAAACTTATCAAGGATAATATTATCTTTTACTTGAAATTGATTTTTCCTGATGTTGAAGGTATTTCATAGTATTGAAAAAAAAAAAAAAAAAAAAAAAAAAAAAAAAAAAAAAAAAAAAAAAAAAAAAAAACTGTACTTTTATTTTATTCTCTAAGCGATGCTTTCAGGGGCACAGTTCCATAGCGAATGCGCATACTCGACTGAATAATACATTTTAAAAATATGTTTTCGAAAATAAAATATGTTTAACACAATGGTAACTGATTCGACTGACTTTCATGAAAATGGGCCGACATAACCCGTGGACTGATAGCCACTTTCATCATGTTCCGTAGATTGTATGCAGACACCGAGATATTTGGCTCCAAATTACTTTTTAATATATTTAAGCGTACCGTTGACTAGTCGGAATCCCAAAATGAGAAATTGGTGCCAGCTTGAAGTGCTCGGCCCCGTGAAACAGAATGGAAAGCACACCACAAACAGTACACATTATTAAGGTCTGATTATTTAAGAGAGAAAAAAAGAAAAAGAGACAAAACAAATAGTGTAAGTACATTTAGCTAAATAGGTTTTTATCAACAGCGCACCTTAGTCCAGGTGTTTGGGTCACCGGTTACATAGTGTTTTTTTTTGTTTTTTTTTACGACACTTCAACAACTAAGCAATTAGCGCCGGCATCCAGAGAATTCCTGCGGCCGGTAGGGATCGAACCCACCATCTCCCGCTTATGAATCCAAGGCGCTAGCCACTAGAACACGGAAGACCCCACCGGTTACATAGTATGTTCAAAGCATAGTAGGGCTTTGATCACCAACTAACTTATGACTTGCTTAACATAAAAAATTAAGCAAGGCTAATATAAATAAAATACCATAAATAAATATAAAATCTTGGAATGTCAAACACCCACGTATTGAGCTATCAAATCGAAATTCTGACCAATATACAGAAACATTATTTCAGAAAGAAAAACGAATTGAAGAGAGACATTGGAAAGAGAAACTCTGAGGTGGTAGATGGAGAGGTCATGGCGGCCATTGGATTAAGTTGGTAAAAGAATTAAGGCCAAATAGGGTTGAAGGGGAATGACCAGAGGCGAAGAGTAGTTTGGCGAAGAGAAGAGGGCTTTAGTATAAAGAGATGAGAGAGAGTGAAGAAGCTCGTATCGGCTTCCGATAGACAGATACCCGGGGCTTGGTTTCCACGGGTAGGGCACAAGTAGGTTAGCCAATCAGCTTTCGTTTTGGCACCACACCCTCATCCTTCTTCTCGGGTACCCTTTCAGGGGTCAAAGCTCCACGTGTAGGCTTTATTCATGTTTCAGGTATTTCGGATACCTGTTGAACGGGGTTGGAAACACTCAAACAAATAATTGAATGCAAAGGTCTCAAAGTATCTTTGACAATGTATAGACAAAAATATCCCCTGTGGAGTGTGTTCGTGACATTCAAATGAGTAAAATTGCTGGATTAAAAAAAAAAAAAAATCGACAAATTCCTATAAAACTTCTGCAATCATACCAACAATAAATTCTGTTTATATGTGTGTATATATATATATATATATATATATGGAAACTGCCAGTCGCCGAAGCGGAAATTAATCCATCCTCTTTCTGATCATTCACTCTAGGTAATTCTATTACCAATGTTTCTCATTTTCTTATCTGGTTGTAAATATTTTTCCAATTGTCATTGCCTATTGAAAATTCAAACGACGGTATTTATTCCTCTAAGTTTCAGCAGTATCAGACCTTATTAAGCGACCTTCTATGTAGTATTAGGAGACGTTCGATTATGTAGTATGTGTACTTCAGTTTGCGAAAAAAGCTTTGTTATTTCCCCATCGATTTTAAGCTTCCCTATCAGAATATATAACAATTATTTTATACAGGATTGCGAAGATTACTGATAAGTTTTCACCGCAACGGCTTTATATATGATTTCGGGAGATTTTGACCAATTTATTAATTTATTTAGGGTCTTGTGAAGTAAGAAAAATCCATTATCAGTGCTGAACCTCTTCGTCACGCACGAAAGGTCTGACCTATACGAACGAACAGCAAATTAGGTTATTTCCAAATTAAGGTTGTCCTTGATGTAATTTGGGAATTCAAAATAATTCTCGCAAGCTCGTAGCTGACACTCTTGTAAAGTAAAAAGTGTAAACCTAAAATGATTAAATAATGTAGTATACAAGAAGTCATCTACTTTAGAAGCATAAGTCCAAGCAAAGATCCGAAGATTGAATCCTAATTGGTAGGTCTTTTACGGTTCTCTTTCCCCGATGTCTTATCCCAGAATAAAGATCATTTCGCATTTTGCTTTATGATCGGCCCTCTTTACGAGTAAATGGGGAGGGGGGAGGTGGAAATGAATGCTACTCAGTTACCTCTGGGGAAATCATCTGGTCATATATCAGCTCAGCCCATGGGGAAAGCGGGAAAAAGCGAAGGGGAAAAAAGGCTGATTCAGTATCCCAATTCAACCATAAAAAAGTGTTAAAACCGGCTGAGAAATAGGGCAAATCCAAACAAGCCGGCCCAGGTAAAAGATATTTTACGTAGGATGAGGAGCCCTCCTGCGTTCCTTGAATACGAAGCTCTCTCTCTCTCTCGCTCTCTCTCTCCAAGTCCTGATAGCTTTGTTCGTGAAGTGTGTTTGCCAAGTCATTGATATGTATGCTCCGCCTAGCTCCGACCTATGTATCTAACGCCAAATATCTCCCTTCTTCCTTACTTGTAGAAATTCCTTAGGATAAAGTAGAAGGACGTCTAGAAGACTTTCCCGGAGATCTACCGCATATCCAAATTGAGTTATGCATAACAACGAGCCGTGGGCTTTCCACCTGCCTGAGTGCTCCTTCGTCACCTTTAGTGCATTCTGAATGTTAGTCCTAGTTTTATTTGACTCATATTTTAGATGAACCTGTAAAAATGCTTGCGCTACATGGATAGAAGATCGTTAACCGTTGATATTGCAAACATGGGGTAACATTGGGTCATATTAATACAGTGTGGTAAAATTGGTACAAACCTATACTGCTAGGATATGTTCATTTAACTGGCACCAAACGGTCAAGCTTTGCCCAAAGAGTGCAAACAGACAAATATATACCTATATATGAGTCTATCCGCTCTCAGACTTTATAAGCATTCATAAGCATTATTCACTTTCACCACAGTGTACAAATGTGACCCCATGTTACGGTATTCCTGGGGTTCGGTCATGTGATATCTTAATAAAACTAAATTCTTTTTTCAAACCAATGAGGAGTTGAAATTTCAAAATGTCTCTTGTCGATTTTAGCGCGGTTCCTCCCGGAACACGGTTCCCCGGTCCCCCCCGCGGTTCCTCCCTCCCCCATGAAACAATCCGGAAGTGCCGACAAGAAAATTTCGCGTTTCAGAACCCCTAGAGACCGAAAATAACGGTGGTTCAAATTTGTATATATATATATATATATATATATATATATATATATATATATATATATGTATATATTTATTTATATATATATATATTTGTCTGTTCGCTCATTTCTGGCTTCCCTGACGGTCCGATTTTGATGAAATTTGGTACAAAAATCAGTCGTCCAATTTGAAAGGTCAAGTTCGTTAACCAGAAAAATCCGCCCACTGGAAGATGGCGTTTGGGGCGAAATTCGCGCAGAAAAAATCGTAACGCTTACGTTTTTGAGTTCATAAGCTTGTAAGTACTCTTTTTATAGGCTTCTTGGGCTAGGAAAACGAATGAAACCATTTTCAAGGCGATAGCTTTAACCGTTTTCGAGAAAATTGGAAAAATAGTTTTTGAATACCGTTTTTGGTTTGGGTACTTAGAATCACGGGATTCAGTTGAAACATTATCTGCATGTTCTACTTTCATTAAAACTAATATGTTGAAAGTTATGTTACGTTTGGAGTTAAGGAAAGGTTAGAATAAAATATTTTATGAACAGACATGAAAAGTTTTGGGAACTTCGTATACTTTCATTAATATCTCGAACACGGTTGGGAAATCGTGGTAAGTGGATAGAAACTATTTGAAAGCTTACTGAATTCTCTACAAAAATGATTCTAAAACTATTTTTGATTAGGTTATTTCAATCGGAGAAATAAGTGCTTAAAACTTCAAATACGTCTGTTTTGTTCTTATGAACGGGTTTTTGTCGTTCTTTTTGTAATTTTTGTCTCTTTCCCTTGGTTTTTTATTGCTTTTATTTTTGTAATTTATTATGTTAGGAAAATGTATTTGTTTGTAAAACAGGATAGGAAAAATGAGACCAATTTTCTGTTGCTAGAAATAATGAAAATTTTGGGAACTTCGTATACTTTCATTAATATCTCGAAAACGGTTGAAAATCTTGGGAAGCGAAAGGTTACCATTCGAAAGCTTACTAAATGCTCTACAAAAAATGTTCTGACGAAAGTTTTAATTAGGCGATGTCAATCGGAGAAATAAGTGCTTAAACCATTAAAGTAATTGATTTCGTTTATTCGAACGGTTTTTGTCTGTTTTTATTCCTATTTTTTCATTGCTTATAGTTGGATAATGTATTTGACAATAAAATAGATTAATTAAAATAAGAAAAACAATTCGAACAGGTAGATATCGAAAAAAGCTGTGCTTCAAATTAGAATCTATTGTTGAGTAATTATATGAATCTTTGGATAATAATTCCAATAGTTAAAATTATAACTAAATTGAAAAATATGTATTTAATAGAACTCATTAAACCTTTTACAGAGAACTCTATTTTTTATTTTTATTTTATTGATCAACAGGTCTTTGCATATATTTAAAAACTCTGTTGATATAACCTCTATATCGTTTTTTGTTTTTAGGCCAATCTATAATTCCTTTGGGTTAATATGTTTTTTAAATTGAAGCTTTAAAGCCTCAGCAGGAATATTTGTGTAATCACCCTTCACAGTTAATTTATTAGAATCATGAGTGACCGTTTTTGTGTTACAACTAACAATCTTTGAAAACGAAGTTTGACTATCCTTGTTATTGTTATTTTCCTTCTGTTTGGCCGAGATTTTCTATTCATGATCTAATTCTCCTTGAATTTTTTGACTAGATCAAGAACCTAATTTAAGCACTCTTAAATTCCTTAATTTAATTGAGGAAGTTTATCAAGCTTGATATAATCACTTTTGGGTTAATACGGGTGGTCTATACCGAGTCCTTTGTTTGTAAACACAAAGAGCCTTCTGAGTAACGGTAAAGGGCAGTAAAAGTATATGACTTTACCTGGAAGCAGACCCTGCATACAGAGAATTACAGTACGAGACCTCATTCTCTCTTTTTACCAGCTCCCATGTAACACCTTAGATCTGTTTATATTGTTAGCGCGGTTCCTCCCTCCCTTCATAGGGAGGAACCCCGCTTATAAAATTGATCTCATGAAACAATCCGGAAGTGCCGACTAGAAAATTTCGCGTTTCAGAACCCCTAGAGACCGAAAATAACAGTGGTTCAAATTTGTATATATATATATATTTGTCTGTTATTTGAAAGGTCAAGTTCGTTAACCAGCAAAATCCGCCCACTGGAAGATGGCGTTTGGGGCGAAATTCGCGCAAATAAAATCGCAACGCTTACATTTTTGAGTTCATATGCTTGTAAGTACTCGTTTTGTAGGCTTCTTGGCCTAGGAAAACGAATGAAACCGTTTTTAAGGCGATAGCTTTAACCTTTTTCGAGAAAATTGGGAACATAGTTGCTGAATAACGTTTTTGGTTTTGGTACATAAAATCATGGGATTCAGTTGAAACATTTTTTGCATGTTCAAATTTTATCAAAATTAATATCTTAAACTTTGTGTTACGTTTGGAGTTAAGGAAGGGTTAGAATAAAATATTTTATGAACAGACATGAAAAGTTTTGGGAACTTCGTATATTTTCATTAATATCTCGAACACGGTTGGGAAATTTTCATAAGTGGATAGAAACTATTTGAAAGCTTTCTAAATTCTCTACAGAAAAGATTCTGAAACAAGTTTTGATTAGGTGATGTCAATCGAAAAAAATGTCCGTCACGCAGGAGCTGCATAACTAAGCACTTTCCTCAGAATTTGGGTAGTGTAGATTGCTTTCCAGAACAATTTGCTTAAAATGTCCAACATAAATAAAATAAAAACATGAATAGTTCTCTTTTAAATTTGTAATGAGTAACTGATCAATTAATAATTTGCTTCCAGAGTTATGTTTACACATGGTACCTATTACACTACGTAATAAATACAAAAAACCTCATATTATCGTATTTTGATCTAACGCAGGAACAGGATACAGTCACTCTAGTGGTAGAAAGCGCTCCTTGCGGCGGCTTTGTGAACCTACGTCTGACGGGCTTTTCTATTGAAATATATTACAAATTAAACCCCCGCTTTCCGATTGACCGATTCAGCTCATTTTTACAACACTTCTTTCTCATGAGTTACCCGCGACGTATACCGCGTTTCGTTACAATACAGCAGAAATTACGACCGGTATGAGTATATTAAGAATTTGGGTCAAGAGTAAACCCCCCCTTCTAATGAACCGATTTAGTTTATTTTTACAACACATATTTACCTGTAGATTACCACTACGAATACCGAGTTTCGTCGAAATATACCAAAAATCACGGCTGGTAGTGGCGAATTGGTATTGTGGGTCCGGAGTAAACCCCCCCCCTCCTAATGAACCGATTTAGTTTATTTTTACAACAGTGATTTACCTGTGGATTACCACTACGAATACCGAGTTTCATCGAAATATACCAAAAATCACGGCTGGTAGTGGCGAATTGGTATTGTGGGTCTGGAGTAAACCCCCCCTCCTAATGAACCGATTTAGTTCATTTTTATATCTCACTTTTCTCCCTATATTACCACTACGAATACCAAGTTTCGTTGAAATATAACAAATATTACGGCTGACATAGTCAAATTAGTGTTTTGGGTTCGGGGTAAACCCCCCCTTCCGGTGGACCAACTTTGGTGGTTAACGAACTCGTTCAATCGTTTGCTAATTGAATGCTATATACCAAGTTTCGTGACGAAAAAACAAAAACTCTGGCCGCTATCGTGTTAACAGACATATATATATATATATATATATATATATATATATATATATATATATAGATATATATAAATTTTAACGGGGGTCATTTTCGGTGTCTACTAGGTAGGGTCGATAAATATTTGAAGAAATTTTTCAAAAATTCCGTCATGAGTCCAACCTCAATAGCTACTTTCCTTCGGAGGAAAGTGCTAATAAGTGCTTAAAACTTCAAATACGTCTGTTTAGTTCTTATGAACGGGTGTTTGTCGTTCTTTTTGTAATTTTTGTCTCTTTCCCTTAGTTTTTTATTGATTTTTATTTTTGTAATTTCTTATGTTAAGAAAATGTATTTGTGTGTAAAACAGGATAGGTAAAATGAGACCATTTTTCTATTGCTAGAAATAATGAAAAGTTTTGGGAACTTCGTATAATTTCTTAATATCTCGAAAACGGTTGAAAATCTTGGGAAGCGAAAGGTTACCATTCGAAAGCTTACTAAATGCTCTACAAAAAATGTTCTGACGAAAGTTTTAATTAGGCGATGTCAATCGGAGAAATAAGTGCTTAAACCATTAAAGTAATTGATTTCGTTTATTCGAACGGTTTTTTTGTCTGTTTTTATTCCTTGTTATTTCTTAATTGCTTATAGTTGGATAATGTATTTTACAATAAAACTAGGTAAGTAAAATAACAAAACAATTTATTGTTAGAAATATAGATTTCCTAGATTCCAAGACCTTGTAACTAGCGGGACCCTTTCAAGTGTTGACCGACCCTTCCAGGTAAGATCGTAAATCAAGACCTTTCAAGACTGGTGGAACCAAAATAATAACTGCTTCTATTTTAATCTTAAGGCGATTCGCCAAAGTTGCGAAGCCTTATCAATAAATAAATATTTTAATCTTTCCAAATTAGACTAGGGATAAGAAAGGAACCGCGCTAAGATGATGCAGTTCCTGCGAGTCGGACTTTGTTTATGTTTCCAGAGCTCCCATAAACTGAAAGTATAGGGACGTTTCATTCAAAACGTCCTTAAACCTTCATAAAATCTAATTTGAAAATTGAATTATCTTTCAAAAGGACTCTTGTTCACCTCTCTTTGAAGATGGTTGTTGTCTTGTAGAAGGATAAAAACGCCTTTTGTCTGGCCTCAATGAACACAGCTGCTCACCTGATTTTCTGGGTGTCAACAACTGTCAATGTTGGGACTTCTAGACAACCAAAATTTTTATAATTTTCCAAACATTTATTAAAATTGACAAGAGACGTTTTGAATTTCCACTCCTCAAATGTGTTTTATCTTTGCCGTCATTTTGGTTTAAAATTCAAGCCTTTATCAGAGCTGCAAATAGGTTTTATTACCAATCAATATATCGAAGGAATAAAAGGAAAGAATTATTCGTAGATGAAAATGAATGATGATACAGATTATAAATGTGTTTGTTGCTGCTAGAGAATAAATTCTAGGCATATGACGCAGAACTATGATTTAAGTAAGATAAAACTAAGTACCGAATGAAAAAAAAAAAAAAAAAAAATGATAAGTGACTTGCTGATGAGATAAATCCTATCCTCCCTTCCTTCACCATTGACTCCAGCCCTATTCAATATGTTTCCACTGCCAAGAACCTGGGCCTTGTTTTTGATCAAAACCTATCCTGGAAAAATCACTTATCCCTAATCACTCGTCGCTCCATAGCCACCCTTAAAATATTTAACCGTTCCCGTCACCTCCTCCCTACTCCTACACGTCAGCTTCTTGTATCTTCTCTTGTGTTCCCCCACTTCGACTACGGTTGCCTAGTGTATGGAGGGCTTGATGATCGTCTTAAGCGATTAATGAACAGTTTTCTCAGATTTATCCTCGATACCCCCAGGGATGCCCATATTTCACACCGGCATTCCGAGTTTAATTGGCTATTTCCATCAATTCGACGACAATATTTCCTAGGTTCCTTCCTTTACCAAACCATTTCTTCCAAATCTCCTTCCTATATTTACAACCCCCTGCAGTTTAAATCTTCTGTTCACTCCCGTGGTACCCGCTCCCGTCCCTCCGATCTCTATCCTCCCACTCATAAAACAGCCTTCTTCGACCGTTCCTTCATCTCCCGAGCCTCCTCCTTCTGGAACTCTATCCCTCTTTCCATTCGACACTCTCCTTCCTTACCTGTATTTAAATCCCGCCTCTTTGCTTTTCTCCTATCCTCCCAGGAAGACGCTTCTTAAAATTTCACCACCAGGTACACCAGATTACCTTTGTAAATTATATTGCTGTTTTCTTCTCGTGTTTATGTATTTTTTCTAGTTCATATCTTTTTATAGCCCCCATTCCTTTAATATTTATTCAACTTTTTAATATTTATTTGTTTATTTAAACTCTTTAATTTTATTCCCATCCCCCTCTGAACATTGTATCATCAATGCCCCATTCCAATGATATGTACATATTTACTTATATTTCATTTTATTATTTAAGGCTTCACATATAATATTTGTATTAGTTGCTTTTTTTTTATACTATTGTTTTTTCTTTATTCATATTTATAGGTTAAATTTCTTTATTGTTTATTTTGTATTTATTTTTATTCTTATGGGACGAAGTCCCAGAATAAAGTTTTTTTTTCATTCATTCATTCATAAAGGAGAACCCGACCTCCTTGTGTAAACATTTCTGAATCTGGGGAAACTATGTAAGCTGGAGTTGGGGAGGGGGGATTGTTCAGACCACACATTAAGGTGAGGTTATTCAGGATGACAGGGGTGTGGGGAGAGGTGTCATAAAATGTAGGTTATAATAGATGGCTGGCAGGAGTGAAAGGTTATATTTTAGTGAAGGTATGTGGATTTAAAACAATAGGAAATTGAATTTTTTGTATGGAAAATGTTTGAATAGGTTCAGGTGAATACTTTTTTGTCTTGCGTTATATTCATTTGGAGCGTTTTTCTTCTAAATAGCAAAAAAAAAAAAAAAAAAAAAAAAAAAAAAGAAGTAAGGAATAAATAATTCAAGCAACAGTAGGCTAGATATCATATAGGCGGGAGCCTTAGCATAAGATACATTTCACCAAATTCATGACAGTTATTTTAACCTTAGGCAAGGAAAACCACGTGCACCACCAGGTACTATAATAGAAGAGGTTGCTTTCTGGAGACATATTGGAAAAAATCTGACATATTTGAACTGGAATCTAAGCCTGAATTTGCAAAAACTGTAGTCTCTTCGAGTTCGTTAAAAATCGAATTGGCATTCATAGTACCGCATGTAGTAAACTTGAAGACGATTATGAATTAAGCCAATAAGCATTGAGATTTATTAGAGCTACGATTTTTTTTTTCAAAAATAATATAACTAAAACTAAAAATTGGAAAAAAGTATAATGGAGTGTGTTTTTGCTTTGAACTTATTAGTGAGAAAATATTATGTTTTCGAAGAGTTGCCTGTCATTTCCGACGACTACTTTATCATTTTCCATTTATTTACTAAAATAAATGCGAAGTAAAAATCTTTTTCCGTCCATTTATTATATATATATATATATATATATATATATATATATATATATATATATATATATATATATATATGTAGAGAGAGAGAGAGAAGAGAGAGAGAGAGAGAGAGAGAGAGAGAGAGAGAGAGAGAGAGAGAGAGAGAGAGAGAGAGAGAGTGAGAGAATGATGTCAAAAAAAAAAAATATATCTAAATTCTAGAGAAAACAAAGCATTTCACTTAGCAAAATATAAAAAAGAAATTAATATTTAGAGGTAGGAGAAGTGACCAGCCGTGACCCCATTGCTCGGCGAAGCACGCACAACCTCTTGAGACGGGAATGTTTTCAGGGTTTTTAATGGCGTTAATCACTCCCAGCCTTGAATAATAACAGTTCTTTTGTTTATGTTTTAATTTATTTTTCGAGGAAAGTATTATTAACTATTTTTCACCAGGCGTATGTACATGAGAAAAATTTCAAGATTATATTATTCTTTGACTGCATTAGTTTACAATTTAGTTTTATTTGGACAACCATTTCTTAAAAGTACCTTCCGAGAAAATAAAATAGTTATTTATATAGCTAGAAACAGAAACAACCTCGTCTTTTCAAGGACGTAAAATCGGATTATCTCAAGGCGAGATATTGAATTTCAAAACGTCACGTAAATGTTTCGCTCACGACTTTTTTGGTGCTTACGGACTGTAAAGTTAGTATTTCTTTCGGTGTTGATTTTAAATCTGTAATAATTTTTTGTGTTGAAAAAAATATAATGCTAGTTTACTTGAAGATGTATTTTTAGTTTTACTTGGCGAAATATAATTTGGTGTTTAACGATTTTTCTATTCCTTTAAACTACGGTCTAGAATAATTGGATTGGTGAAAGACTCGTGTAGATATACTTTTCCAAACCCGAGAAATGAAACAAAGCATTTTGCACCTAGTTTATTTTATTTTTCAGCTCCTAAGGCCCATTAGACGCATCACTTGCACACATGTCGACCATTATCGGCACTCCCCTCTTCTGCAGCATACGAAGTCCCTCAAATCTACAAGTACAGAAAAATAAACGATCTCAAAACCATGCCAGCTAACTCTTATAAGCTAATCGGAAAACCACATTGATGCTGTACAGAAGGTTGCTCCAGCCTTGATTATACATCCAATATTCAGAGGTAAGTTACACAGTCTACAAGTTGGATATAAGTTTCATTTATTAAGTAGGAGTATGGTTGTCCGATCCTCAAACCAGAGTTGGGCAAACGTTAGCGCGCGCTAAAAGCTGATACCTCTCCGCTAATTTAGCGAAACTGTAGAAAGCCAGCGCTAATAATTAGCGGTTAGCGGCGGCAGTGCGCTAACCGCTAATCTATTTATGAAATATCGTAATTGCTATAGTTACAAGTTGTAACTATAGCTTAAGCTATTAGCAATTACGATATTTCATAAATAGATTAGCGGTTAGCGCACTGCCGCCGCTAACCGCTAATTATTAGCCCTGGCTTTCTACAATTTCGCTAAATTAGCGGAGAGGTATCAGCTTTTAGCGCGCGCTAACGTTTGCCCAACTCTGCCTCAAACAGAATAAGACTACTTATCGCCAACCTCAAGAGAACTAGAATGTCATTGTTGAAACTCTACGTTGGACTTATCCCAGTTTGTTGTTTCGTTCAGTAGCCAATATTGCTACAAGGTTTAATTTTTTTTTTTAATTTGAACTAAAATTGACGTCTTGTAATGTCAATATGTCTATGTAACTTCAATCTTTCGTGTGATTAATTTTGGTAGTACGTCAACGTGTTATTACATATGATTTCTTGTCCGGTAACAATATCATTAAAATTGATTAACATTTCCATTTGAGTTCAACCAAATTATGGGCATATTAATACGATTTTTCCATATTAGAAACAATATTAAATAACTTGCTATACATAATATGTAGAATAAATTGTTTTATATTAACTTCTATTGCTGTCTTAGTTTAACTTTGAACGTCTTCATTTTTCAAAATTGATAAATTATTAATTTTTTATCTTTGCTTCATTCATTGCTTTTTATTTTTGCTTCGATTATTATTTTATAAAGAAAATATTGCTAGAATGATTTATTTCAAAGTGGAAAATCTAATAGCTCCTTTTGAAGAGCACCAATGAATAAAAAAATACCATAATTTATTTTCTGTTGATTCAAATTGTCGTTTTCAAATTATATAAAAAAAAAATCAAAATATTTTAATAAAAGAATTATTTGTCAGTTAAGTAAAATAAAATAAAAATCTTGGAATGAATGCTAAAAGTAACTGTACTGGTAAAATTTTAATTATTTCATTCCAGGAATTGTTGAAACACATTTTCTCAGAAAAGCTTGATATTCTTCGTGTCTTTTTCAAGGAACAATATTTGAATTTCTGGTTGGGTTTTAATAAACGATGTCAATTCGGTTTAAATTAACTTGAAACGGGGTCTCTCGTGGTCTAATGGCTAGCGCCTTGGATTCATAAGCGGGAGATGGTGGGTTCGATTCCCAACCTCCGGCAAAAATTTTATCATCCCACGGCTCGCCTGTTAAAATTCCTCGCTGCCCCCTGGATGTCGGCGCTAATGACCTAGATGTAGATGCGCCGAAAAAAAAAAAAAAAAAAAAAAAAAAAAAAAAAAAAAAAAAAAAAAAAAAATTAACTTGAAACTTAACCACATTATGATATAAATTTATGTATTAGCGAAACAAATGCCACTTTATTTCATGTATTCGTTGTATATAGATATCGTGTGCTTCTTTATCGAAATAATATCTGTGTTATTAATATAACGTTTATTTTTATCAATATGAGGTGTATTTATAATCATATAATGTGTGAAAATCGATACCAAATGCATTTTTATCGCTAAATATTAGTCTTATGGATATAACATTCATTTTATTAATATTACGTGAATTTATATCGGTAAAATCCTTATGTCAACATATCATATAAACTTTATAGATAGAACGCATATTTTTGCGTTTTTCATAAAATGGTAATTTGTGTTTTATATACAGAAAAGAAATAATATTTTAACGATTTGAACATGCATCTTCACAATTCCCAAAATTTCATCTTTAAGGTACGTACATTATGTATGGATCTACCACGATTTCGTTTTATCATATTGAAATAAATTAGAGTGTCTTTTATACACCATCAAATCAGAATCAATGAAATTCATCTGAATTCAATCCATATTAACTTAGATAAAGACCATTCAAAATGTACCTTTCATGACATTACGGCCGATGCATTATTTGGAAAACACTATGTATTTTACGTATGTGTACTTACGGAAAGAAATTCCAAAACGTGATTTATAAGTGTTTTGATCAGCCATTCTTTCGGTTAGTAGCAAGTATTATTTTGAGAATTGATTTATCTTGGGATGGACGGCGCTAATGGCCCAGATTTGTCGAAGCGCCGTTAAAAAAAAAAAAAAATAAAAAAAATAAATAAAAAAAATCATGAAATGGATTTGGAATGAGAAGGCATTAATTCGCTTCAATTGATTCCCCGATTTAGCGAGTCCCACTTTAATTTTCTAGAGAATTGCACATTCTTTGCCGATTACAAAATACATTCATTACCAGAAACCATTTATGTATCGAGTGCAGCATTTATGGATAGAACTCAGTTCTCAGGAGGATTGCACTTCTGGGAGGTGAAAAAAATGACTGCAGCTCATTGAATTTACGCACTTAGACTTGTATATAAATGACTATTTACTAACATATTTTTATGAATGAACCATGAATTAATTGAAAGTAACATTCCTTGGAAACTTAAGTATCTTACAATTTCTGCCTCTGAAGGGCGTACAATATCTTTTAATTACATCCTTATTCATCGGCATTGGACTTGAACGTTGTAATATTGTCGGATGAATGCTCGATTTTAAAACTATATAATGATATAGTGATAATACGTCGTGGTTAATACTAGTTTTTTTTTTTTTTTTTTTTTTTTTTTTTACGGCGCATCAACTATTTGGCTATTAGCGCCGGGCTATCTACAGGTTGCCACCCTTTTCTAATACCAACAGCACGTGGTCGGTCACCCATTCAGGTACCGACCACGCCCGACGTTGCTTAACTTCGGTGAGGTTAATACTAGTGTAGAAAGTAATGTATTTAACAAGCTTCAAATGTAAATAAAAATGTTAGTTTATTATACAATCCGTTGAATTATTCATTTAGAGGGCCGATATGCTTTTATTGATTTTTAAATACAATTAAATATATCCTCTTTCTTGTATCTTCTGTAAACAGACTCACATAAGTATGAATCATGAAGTGATCTTCTGGTTCCACATTCAATTTCTTTCCTTCAAGGTTTCCTTAAATCTAGGACATAATAGGAAGCCAACATGTGTATTTTTTTCTTTTAAAAAATGTCATGTTTTCAGATAATAATAAATGGGCTTTAAAATTTAAATATTAAATAATAATGATTTTCTAATTATATAAAAAAATACCCAACAAACTCAGAGTAATCAAACATACAGTTCAAGTTTGGTCATCTAGCTCACGGTATGTGAGACGAGATGATGTAGTGTTAGGTATGTCGTTTGAGAATCGGACATATTTTACTCACGCACTCGTTGTTTTTTTTTTTCTTTTCTTTTTTTTTCTTTTTACGGCGTATCGACTTCTGGGAATTTGGCGCCACACACTCGTTGTTAAGTACTAAAACTGGAAAACCTACTTGCTGACAGTGTAACGTACCTTTAACAATTAAACACATATTGACAAGGTGTACAACACATGATTACTTACAAATACCTCAGGACATGACTAAACTTTGCAAAGAGGGTAGCCATTAAATAAACACTATTTTTCAGCATCTAAAACACCCACAGCTATACAACAAGATTTAATTCTGAACTCTCAAGCTACTTCTGATATCTGGTAGCATTGGAGAAAAGATAATTTTCATTATATTTATGTATTTGTTAATTTAAATTTAATTTATTATAAAACTTCATTTTCACTTAACCGTGGAAGATATATGTGCCTAGATGTATTCACGTGAGTGTATGTATACGTCTGTATGTAAACGTTTATGTGTATGTATATAATCTATATAAATATAAAAATCAGGTGTCGGCCTGTTTATCGGTTAGTCTGTTTGTTCCTTATATCTACACTGTTTGACCGATTTTGACCAAACTTGGCACAATGGTAGGTCATAATATGCATGTTTGTTTTTTACAAACCCATACTGGTGTAACATGGCACGCAGGGGAAACAGTAAAGTAGTAGCATATAAAGTAATGTATAAGTTCGTGTCTTTGTGCACTTGTATATAAATATCTAATGTAATTATATGTAATGTTTTATTATTTATAATAGTGTACATACTTATAACTGTTATATTAATTTGTTAAATGCTTTTGTTGTAAATTATTTATTTATTTTTTGCTTTATATGAAATGTTGATAAGAATATGTAATAACTGTTTGATAATAAGAACATATTTGTAATCATCTGAGTTATGGCGTTCGAACGTTAAATACATCAAAAAGTAGCTTGTGTGGCTAAGGCAAAAATACCCAAGGAAGTTCTTAAAAAAACCTTTGAATTTTTCAGTCATTATCTACCCCAAGATTTAAATTTCCATCTGCTTGCGGGCAATCCGAAATGAAGCAATATCCCCACCAAAAGGGAGTCGTCATTGTCTCCTTTACGACGCCATTCTGTAGATTGTAGATGATTTATTGGAACGACTGGGAGGGAGAGGTGGTTATCTATTCGTCCATTTGTCGATTCCAACATTTCTCCAGTCTGTGATTGACTGCACGCAATGATGGGAGGGGGATAATAGTGACACGATTATTCGCTATTCCTCCATCCAATAACCATCCCTCCTGACCCACTTCGGAACAATCGTCAATTCATCGGCTCTCATTGTTTGCAGCCGTAGGTGCATATTTCACGCGACCCATTCCCCTTGTCTCGGACAACCTTATAGTCTACAAGGGGTCACAATATAGGGGAGTTTATAGTAGATTTGTTGTAGAATAAGTGAATAATAGTCAAATGTAAAATATGACCACCAGCAGTCCATTCTGCCTGACTATAATTTCTAAGACAAACAAAACAATTTGGACCAAAACAAACATATTATGTATAAAACATATTTTTTTTTTCATCTTTTTACAGTTTTTAGAGTTTTGTAATATCTTGGTATATATTTAATTTGGTTATAAGCCCAAAACGTACTATTGTTTCTAAAGAAGTTAAAAAGCCGCCTGAAGCTGTCCGACCGATTTTCAAAGTCCCTTAGAATTTTTCAAAAATCATTTTTTTTTTTTATTTTATTATAAGGGCCCCGCAACTATGGCTATGAGCCCTAATACAGATTATTATTACAATTTACATTTATACTTAAATAAGATACAGGGGAAGGTGTTGTACCTTTGACCACTTTGAAATTTTTTTTTTTTTTTTTTTAGCTTGAATTTTTAGGCTAAATTCATTTTTTTAATTTCATTGTAATTAGTATTCTATTGCTTATGATATTTAATTTATTCAAGGTTCTAGCTTTACACTTAAGATTTTCAATTATTTTTTTAAAAAAATAATCGTACAGTGGTCAAAGGTACAACATGTAGTTGTACCTTTTACCATGGGGTGTTGTACCTCTGACCACGTAAAAACAGCACAGCAGTGCAGAAAAAATATTGTATTCAGTAATATTCTAATTAATTGTAAGTTTAATAAATACAGGACAAGGGTGTAAGCATAATAAAAAAGCTATTATGCTATGATTAATATGCTGAAAAATCCAGTCCAATCGATAAATGTTTTAACTTTCAAGCAGATCCACTAGCAATATTAGGGTATGGAAGTTTAGCCACAATGTCTTTAACATCAATATCATACAAATTTTCATCTTCTGTCGTAAAGGTGTCACTTAAAGTTTGTTTTTTCAAAATTTCATCTTAAAAATTGGACATTTTTGAATTTTTTGAACAATTGAAGTAACTAATATTAATTCTTTTTTAAAAACTTGTAGCAGAAGAACATAAAAGTTGAATTATAAAAAATTGCTCAGGTATTGCCTTTGACCTGGTCAAAGGAACAACAACTAGTAACGGTG
Organism: Gonocerus acuteangulatus; assembly: GCA_946811695.1. Classification (NCBI taxonomy): domain Eukaryota; kingdom Metazoa; phylum Arthropoda; class Insecta; order Hemiptera; family Coreidae; genus Gonocerus; species Gonocerus acuteangulatus. The sequence continues at coordinate 85,157,667 of OX328125.1, forward strand.
AGAGGTACAACGGTGAGGTGGTTTGGGTACTTAGAATCATGGGATTCAGTTGAAACATTTTCTGCATGTTTTACTATCATTAAAACTAATATGTTGAAATTTTGGTTACGTTTGGAGTTAAGGAAGGGTTAGAATAAAATATTTTATTAACAGACATAAAAAGTTTTGGTAGCTTTGTATATTTTCCTTAATATCTCGAAAAAGGTTGAGAATCTTGGGAAACGAAAGAATACCATTAGAAAGCTTACTAAATGCTCTACAAAAAAGGTTCTAATGGAAGTTTTGATTAGGTGATGTCAATCGGAGAAATAAGTGCTTAAAACATTAAAGTAATTGATTTTGCTTATTCGAACTGTTCTTTTTGTCTGTTTTTATTCCTTGTTATTTTTTAATTGCTTATAGTTGGATAATGTATTTTACAATAAAACAGTTTAGGCAAAATAAGAAAAACAATTCATTGTTAGAAATATAGCTTGCCAAGAGAAAAAGATTCGATGACGTCTTTTGAATATTTTCAATTGCCTTTATGCTGTTGTTTTTTTTATTTTATTTTTTAATTGATTTTATCTATAGAATTATTACTGTAGTAAAAGAACATAGGAATATGTGAAAATTTTTGATATTTTTCAATTAATTGAAACGTATGAAATGAAGTCTCGGTAGAAGAGGTTTCTAGGGTCTTGCGGACCCGACCCCAGGTATAGCCATAAAACCCTTTGAACAAAGGCCGAAGAAAATATTATCTGTTTCTATTCTATGCTTTTCAAATGAGAATAGGGATATGAACAGGAACCGGGGTCTCCCGTGGTCTAATGGCTAGTGCCTTGGATTCATAAGCGGGAGATGGTGGGTTCGATCCCCACCGGCGACAGGGATTTTCTCATCTCAGGGCTCGCTGAGAAAATTCCTGGTTGCACCCTGGAGGCCCGGCGCTAATGGCCAAGATTTGTCGATGCGCCGTAAAAAAGAAAAGAAAAAAAAATGAACTGGAACCGCGCTAAGATGACGCAGTTCCTGCGAGTCGGACTTTTAATTTGCACTACCAGGGTGTTGTACCTCCACCCTGGTAGTGCAAATTAAAAGTCCGACTCGCAGGAACTGCGTCATCTTAGCGCGGTTCCAGTTCATTTTTTTTTCTTTTCTTTTTTACGGCGCATCGACAAATCTTGGCCATTAGCGCCGGGCCTCCAGGGTGCAACCAGGAATTTTCTCAGCGAGCCCTGAGATGAGAAAATCCCTGTCGCCGGTGGGGATCGAACCCACCATCTCCCGCTTATGAATCCAAGGCACTAGCCATTAGACCACGGGAGACCCCGGTTCCTGTTCATATCCCTATTCTCATTTGAAAAGCATAGAATAGAAACAGATAATATTTTCTTCGGCCTTTGTTCAAAGGGTTTTATGGCTATACCTGGGGTCGGGTCCGCAAGACCCTAGAAACCTCTTCTACCGAGACTTCATTTCATACGTTTCAATTAATTGAAAAATATCAAAAATTTTCACATATTCCTATGTTCTTTTACTACAGTAATAATTCTATAGATAAAATCAATTAAAAAATAAAATAAAAAAAACAACAGCATAAAGGCAATTGAAAATATTCAAAAGACGTCATCGAATCTTTTTCTCTTGGCAAGCTATATTTCTAACAATGAATTGTTTTTCTTATTTTGCCTAAACTGTTTTATTGTAAAATACATTATCCAACTATAAGCAATTAAAAAATAACAAGGAATAAAAACAGACAAAAAGAACAGTTCGAATAAGCAAAATCAATTACTTTAATGTTTTAAGCACTTATTTCTCCGATTGACATCACCTAATCAAAACTTCCATTAGAACCTTTTTTGTAGAGCATTTAGTAAGCTTTCTAATGGTATTCTTTCGTTTCCCAAGATTCTCAACCTTTTTCGAGATATTAAGGAAAATATACAAAGCTACCAAAACTTTTTATGTCTGTTAATAAAATATTTTATTCTAACCCTTCCTTAACTCCAAACGTAACCAAAATTTCAACATATTAGTTTTAATGATAGTAAAACATGCAGAAAATGTTTCAACTGAATCCCATGATTCTAAGTACCCAAACCAAAAACGTATTCAAAAACTATTTTTTCCAATTTTCTCAAAAACGGTTAAAGCTATCGCCTTGAAAATGGTTTCATTCGTTTTCCTAGCCAAAGAAGCTTATAAAACGAGTACTTACAAGCTTATGAACTCAAAAACGTAAGCGTTACGATTTTACGATTTTTTTTGCGCGCGAATTTCCCCCCAAACGCCATCTTCCAGTGGGCGGATTCTGCTGGTTAACGAACTTGACCTTTCAAATTGGACGACAGATTTTTGTACTAAATTTCATCACAATGGGACCATTAGGGAAGCCAGAAATGAGCGAACAGACAAATATATATACAAATTTGAACCACCGTTATTTTCGGTTTCTAGGGGTTCTGAAACGCGAAATTTTCTAGTCGGCACTTCCGGATTGTTTCACTGTATCAACCCTATAAGCGGGGTTCCTCCCTATGGGGGAGGGAGGAACCGCGCTAAAAAGCATCCTAAAAATTTTAGGTTTAATATAAATCAATTTCAAAACCTACATCATATTTCTTATTGTAATAGCTACTTTGTCATGTGATTTCCATCTAAAAAGACATAATACATAAAATATTATGAGGCAAAACGTCATCAATAAATAACTTACATTTTTATGATAGAAATGGATAAGTATTTTTTGCAAGAATCCTCTTTGACTTGAATAATCCAAAGTAGGTTACATAAGCCCTACAGTGAAGGAGCTAAACACTAATTACACCAAAATTTATAAAATGTTGCCACAAGCCGCCACAGCCTCGGTGGTCAAAGGTACATTATGGTCAGAGGTACAACACCTTCCCCTACATATATATATATATATATATATATATATATATATATATATATATATATATATATATATATGTATACACACACACACACATATATATATATATATACATACACACACACACACATATATATATATATATATATATATATATATAATCATATATACATATACACACATACATGCATATACTACAAGATTCATATGAATAAAAATAAAAATACAAATATAAACCACAATTCATTTACATTTACAATGCATTACCATACAAACACCACAGTGCATTACAATAAAAACATTTAGAATACGTAAAAATGTTTTTGTTGTTTTTTTAAATATGCAAAAATGTTAAGTTTTTCACAGATACCTCAAACACATAATTGTTACGCAAAAAATATCAAACCGATTAAACTGAAATTTTGTGGGCTGTTTTATTATATAATCAAAATTGTCTTCCTGAATTATGAGAGTCCGACATGCTTTCGAAAAGAATAACCTTTTTTACAGACTTACTGTTATTCTGTAAAACCAAAAATCAGAAAACTTCGGTAGGTATCTTTTGATTCCATGTAGAGGTCTCAAGCATGTATTCTTTAGAAAGTATGAGGAGAAAAGTATAAATTAGTGATTTTTTTATATTAAAAAAATGTCCCGAAAATTTTTATATTAACGCATCACTTAATTATTGTTACTCAACTTATTTCCACAAAAGGTTGATTGCCCCCCTCTTAACATTCATTTCAAAGGCAGTTTAGTAGTTGTTCTTAGCCCTATGTTTTAATCTACTAGTTTTAGATTGCATATTTCTTATTTTATTTCAAAATATTTATATATGTATTCAAAGCGTGTGCCGTGAATATTTTTGTAATTTTTAAGTAGATAATTGTTCTAAGACATTAATTTATTTAAAACAATATATAAAAAGTCAATCCAATTATACGGACCATATATAGTATACAATTTACGTTTAATATTATTTAATTACCGTTTTCAATTCCATAAAAGAAAATGAAAATTGAAATGTAACACATATATTTTTTTCTAGCTAAATTACACTGTTCTGCAAAAAAAAAACTTTTCTCCCCTCCCTTGAACAATTTTCCCTGTTTCTCATGTTTTCAGGTGTGCTGAGTCCGAATCTGAACTCAGAAAAATTCTATCACCCTCTGATTTTGAGAGAAAAGAGGAGAAACTTGGAAAAAATGAAAAATTGTATTTGAAAATTATTGTCTTTATTATAACAATTTTTTTTTCTTTTTCATCGGTAAAATATAATTAATTGAATCCTGCATGCTATCAGGTATAATACTAGATATGACACAACTCAAAAAATATACACACATCGTCAATGAGTATTTTTTTTTTCTTTTGTACTCTTCCTCCTCTGTCTCCCGCTGCAGTGTCCAGCAGTAATCCGCCAGCATCTTCTCATTCCATTTGCCAGTATATCTTTTTTCCATTCTGGATATGTCTTGGTGGAATCGTTCTCCATGTTCGTCCGCAACTGTACCCAAATTTGGGGCGAAAAAGTCTAGGTGACTATGCAGGAAATGTATTTTTAAGGACATATTGCATCCCAATGCTTTATATGAAGTAAGCAGTTCTTGGACTATTTTTCGGTAGACTCTAGATTTTTCGTTTCCCAAAAACTTAGCACATACCTCTCGAAAAGCAATCCAAGCCTTTTTCTCAGTAGTATTTAACTTTGCTTCAAAAGTGAGGTCCTTGGTTTAGTCTTTAAATCCCCGCCTCAAGATCAAAAACTGAAAAAACACTTTTAGCCATATTTCTTCAACCAATTGTAATATTCCCATCAAATTTTTTTTCGTTCAAATATACTTCATTGCGCTCAAAATCATCGGGCTTTTGAATTTTTTTCACTATGTTTTGATGCCAAAAAAAAAATCGTCAAATTTACAAAAAACTCACATTTTGGATAAAAAACTAGAATTTCTCAATAAACTGTGCGTGATAGACAGAATCTGACTTCAAATTCGTGTTCAGCACATTTGAATACAGTAAGAAAGCATGTTTTGGTTTGAAGGAGGATTTTCGTGCAGAACAGTGTTATCAATATCTTCTATTGTCGTTCGCATTTATTTTGCATTGAATTCAATCTCTTTTAGGGCAAGATTGTGTGCTCTGTTTACAAATTATAGTCCACCATAGAGAAATTAACTCTTTTTTGCTGAGTAAATTGCTTAAAAAAAATTAACCCCCTTAAATAAATAGCATGCCTTGCCACCTCGAGTCATATCTTGAGTCTTTTTGGAAATTCTAATATATCTTAGATATTTGCTTTCTGGTATTCCTGAGGCAGCGAGGAGGATCCCCGGAGACGTGTTAGTTATAGTTAAGGCTGGCAAAACTATCTGTTACCAGTAGTAATACTAACTTATGAGCAGCCCCAACTCCTAACACTCCCCATTGTATTACATCGTAAAGGAAGACGTGTAAAATCTTGATTAAGGAAACTAACTGTGTTGCTTGGTCTGATATTTTACTAGAACAGCGTAGGTAAAACCGGGAAATTGCTAATAATATAAAAAAGAAAAGTGTTCTGTAATTTCTACATGTTATGTTGTCGATTTCCGGTTTTTTTTTGTAATACAAACTATGATTGGTGAGTTTATTACATTAGTAGAAGAAAGTAATATAATTGGAAGGAGTTTGTCCTTTTTATGAGTAAAATTAATGTACTTATTAATTAAATCGTTATCGTTTCATTCAAAATTTGAATTTTAAGTTTTTTCGCAATGATTATTAATAATCGTCATCAGTGCCAAAAACAAATATAGGAAAACCAATGTATAATTTAATTTATATAACTAGAGTTCGTAAAGATATGAAATGTAAACTTCGAGTGGAATATAACTCATAAGAAAATATTCTCAAGGCTTGAAAATAAATTACACTTGTAGTATAAACAAAGAAGAGGCATTATGAAATGGTAATTCTCCTGAAGAGGAATTATAAATATCAGTTGATATTTATAATTTGCCTGGGAACACGAGACATCCCGCTAAAGCACGGCAATGCTTTCAGATAACTTTCCTTAAATTTTCTGATGCATAAAATTAAAGAGTAAACTATGCATGAATAACGCCATTTACCCTCTGCTAACAGAAACTCTGACACACTAAAGCCATTCTTCACGAGCGCTTGAAATTCGGAATTTGAACAGCGTTTGAAGGAGCGTTGCCAACGCCAGGAAGACTAATACTCATAGATAAATGGTATCCCGCAAAAAACGTTGAAAAAGTGGCCAAGTTCCGGGCCCCTCCCAAAACAGTTTGCCTATGGAAGTTATTATATCATAGTATTGGGCCAAGTTTTAGGCTCTTAATACCTTGTCAAGAACCTAGTAATACCCTTTCACTTATTTGTGCACTTACATACATGAGAGCGCGTAAATCCCGCAATTTTGTGCTCTCTACAAAGAACGGAGAGAGTCGGAATGTGCTGAAAATGTCTTTATAATTTTTCTGAGATTATTGAAGGTGGTATGAAAATTACCGAAAGATAATCTTTTGTAAGAATGGGATATGGAAACCAACGCTTTTATCGGGGTTTCCGTTGGTGAGCTGCTCTCTTGGCAAATATATGTAATAGACTTACAGGGCAATCTATATGCACTGAATCCATATCGCCACTGAGCAAGAAAACACTGAGCATGAGGCGCAATGAAAACCGCACCGCTGCAAATCGTTCAAACGCCGAGATTCAAGCGGCCGCGTATAATCGGCCTTCCTGTTTTCTCTTATTAATCTGATCCCTGTGGTGTTTAAGAAAGCTTAGAATATAATCCTTTATTAATTATTTAATAAAAAGCTATTTAAAATTGGCTACCTATATAATAAATATTGCGCTATTTTAAATGGTGATCACTTGCATCATCGTTGAAAGAAAATAGATCAATTGAAGAGAAAAATTATCAGATTTGGACTAGTCATTCTTATCTTTTTTTTTTTTAAATAGGTCATACATTACTCTTTTAAAATGTATCTTAAGCATAGAATGGAATGCGACTTAAGGCGGTGAACTATTTCTTCCATTGAGCCTTTGATGAGCTGTATTTATTAGCATAAGTAGTCAGCTTGATGACATAAACGTCACATTAATCATTGTGATAATGCTTTATCTTGCTCACTTTTCCTTGTCAGCTCTTTCGCTCTATAGGACCTTTCTTTCATTTAAGAAAAATCTCTTCATTATATCACTTTATACCTAGTTCTAAATGTTTCTATTTAAATAATTGGAATTTTAAGGTTTTTATTACACATGTTATTGACCTGCTTCTCTCTACAATGTAACACAGTGCTGACGTATCTGCTAATCACCTAAGTTTTGGAGCAGTCATTAAATAAATAAATTATTACACATTTTTAGCGATGAAATTAAAATTTCGGCAGCTCCCTCCATTTATATACGCCTACGGTAGGTAGTTTAATGAAAATCGTCATACTGAGTTCTGCCTTTTACCCGCACTACTCCTACTTATACTGCAAAAGATTCAAGAGAGGTTCTCTCTATCTTGATGAACTTCAAGTAGTACACCCAAAGATTCCGCTTCTGGCTAGCACTTAGACCAAGTCAACAAATGCGCAGCTTTCTCAATGAGACAACTTAGCTTTAATAATAGCTCCTAAGAACCTTGCCTATATATTTTTGGCAAGGCTTTCAATTTAATTGAAATTATAAATTACTTCAATTTTTGTATGTTTTATCGCCATTCGAACAAATTTACATACTGTGGTTACACTCATGAAAGAGTTTGTTGCATAGGTTAAGTGAAATATAGATGGTAAGGAAATATAAATAGATACTTGTATTATAAAATTGTGACCCTCTGTCCTCAATAATATATTTTAAAAGCAGCGGAAGGTCAAGTGTATATATTTAAATACTTAATCTGCTCATTACATACTTTTAGCACTTTCCTCCGAAGGAAAGTAACTATTGAGGTTGCACTCATGACGGAATTTTTGGAAACTTTCTTCGAATCTTTATCGATCCTACCTAGTAGACACCGAAAATGACCCGAGTTAAAATTTATATATATATGTATATATATATATATATATATATATATATATATATATATATATATATATATATATGCATATTTAGTTATATATGTGTCCGTTAACACGATACAGGCCAGAGTTTTTGTTTTTTCACCATGAAACTTGGAATGAGGGATTCTTCCATCAAGCGATTGAACGAGTTCGTTAACCAACAAATCCGTCCATGTGGAGGGGGAATTTACTCCGGAGCCAAAGTAGTTATTTGCCAATGCCAGCCATAATATTTGTTATATTTTAACGAAACTCGGTATTCGTTGTGGTCAACTTAAGAGAAAAAATTGTTATAAAAATAAACTAAATCGATTGACTAGATGAGAGGGTTTACTCCTGACAGAAATTACTAATTTCCTTATACCGGTCGTAATTTCTGTTTTATTGTAACGAAACTCTTAGAAAAGTAATAATTGAAACAGCTGCTCATAAAAAATGCAAAAGAGTACAACAATTTATGTTTTTATTCTATTTATTTATGGAGCCAATCGCCTACGTAACGTAGCTCCTAAAAAGAATAAATAAATAATTTTTTTTTTTTATCTATAAAGGTTATATTAAGCAAATTATTCAGGAATGCACTCGACACTACCCAATTCTGAGGATTTTTTATTATTGAATATTTACAATCTGAATACATAAAATACAATAAGTAAATAAATATCTCCTACATAGCTATACACAAGGAAGAACAGAGGGGAGAAGGCAGCCATTGCTGTCACTCCCTAAGGAATGAATAATGTTTTTTAAGTGTTACAGTTGGTCCCTAGGCCACTTTCTTTTCAGGCGTCTCGGGGGATTGGGGGGGATTGGGGTGAAAGGATAGCTTGGAATGAAAAGTGGTGAAGCGGGTTTTAGCTAATTCAGCGACAAAGGGAATTTCGAGGTCTCGGTGGATGATATTATTGTTGACGTACGAAGGACTTTGGACTGGAAGGTTTGGATTCGGTTCATGTTGGAATGTTTTGCTGTACCCCATAGTTCAATGCCGTATGTCCAAATCGGTTTAGTAATCGTTTTGTAGATTGTTAGTTTCTTTTTCAGTACTGAGTTTTGATTTGGGACCTATTAGTCGTCTAAGTAGGCCGTATCGTCTGTTTAGTTCTTGTCGTTTTGTTTTTGTGTGTGTGTTCCAAGTAAGTCTCTTGTCGAGGTGGAAGCCTAGGTATCGAACAACTTCGGATTTGGGAATGAGGGATTCGTTTAGGGTAACAGATGGGCACTCACTGCGCCGCAGTGTGAATGTGACGTGCTTACATTTTTCGGCGTTAACTTTAATTCGCCACTTCTTTAGCCACATCTCGATTTCCAATAGATGATTCTGGAGGGCTACTGAGGCTTGCTGCGGGTTGGCAGAACATGTAAGCACTGCAGTATCATCTGCAAAAGTTGTGGTCATGGTACTGGGATTAGTGGGGATATCAGCGGTGAAGATGGAGTAGAGGAGAGGGGCTAGGATGCTGCCTTGGGGATTCTGAGGAATTTGCTTTGTTATGCAGCTTCTGCGTGACGAAATTTTTGATTACTTTATATATTTTGTGTCTTCAGGGGCAACTTTACATAATATATACATACTTTTAGCCTTAGCTAAGGAAGACTTCCTACAGGCAGGGCCACGTCTAGATTAATATAATAAAATGAATATTGCCGTCATCAGTCAGCTGTTAATAGTTGATAGTTTAGATCGATTCCATTATAAATGCGGCAAAGGGAAAATCCCGAATCATGATACTGGCCAATCTACTTTTCCAGTGTGCTTTATGATGAAGAATCTTCACGAAACTAATCACTTTGCAGAGAAATGTGGTTATAGCCCGTCCAGTTAGGTGGGATAGTACTAATTCCGCATGCGAAAAAGTCTGTGGGAAATATTCACGTCGGTTATCCCATTTGCATTTCCATTACAATGAACAACAGGCTGCTTTAAAGTCAATAAAAACTAATAATGTTTCATTTCCGAGGGAAAGCTTTGAGAGGTCAGACAAGGCAGATAGTGTTTAATATATATCAATACTTAGCCACAGCTAAGGCTAGAAACAATTTAAGCTATAGCCTGTTCAAATAGATGGTTTAGTTAGAGGGAAAAGAGCGTGGCCTATATTCCCCCTGCAGGAAATTGGCGATAGAAATTCCCTCTTTTATAACCTTATCAATATGAGGCGTTGGTAAATATTAGACGCTATTTACTTTGTCAGATCTTTCAAAGCCTTCTCTAGTCTTAAACGAGGCATAATTAATTTTTATAATGTTTGACGTATCATGTTGTTCCTTTAAATGGGAGTTTGCAAATGGTGGTACAGTCGGAAATAATTTCTTTCAAAATTTCGCGCATGCGGAATTGAATTTGTTTTTCTATCTGAACAGAATATAGTTGTGCAATTCCTGCAAAATGGAATTTTACTGCTTTATTTCTTTGTTCATTTCGCCTCCATCCTTTAGGATCATTAGGAGTACGGCCTATTGGTTGAAATATTAAGCTTTCTGTTCTGAGAAATACAATTTTAGGCTGAAAATATTAGGAATACGAAAAATCGAAATTTTTATTAATAGTGGTACCAAAGAACGATAGTAGAGGGATAATAGGGTTTCTGGCGCAGTCTTCAAAATTCCCTATTTCCCCGAAAAAACCTGATCGTCGATTTTTGTAGGATTTTTCATTTTTATCTCAAACATCTAATTTTTTAAAAAAATATACATTTTCTAACATATTTCTTTAAAACCTAACAAATAAAAAAAAATACATATTTTTAACATATTTCTTTAAAACGATACAAAAATTGGGATCACCCCCAAAAAGTAAAAATATTATATAATTAATTTAATTATTATTTCCATTTGTTATACACGTTTAATCATCAATATCACTTTCAGATTTCTTAGATTTAGATCTATTTTCATTTTTATTTTCTCGGAAGTCAATAATATGAATTTTCTTCCCATCATTTAATTCTTTTAAACCGTCATAAACGAATAATAGTTTTTGTGAATTTAATTGTTGAATATCTTTTTTATTTAATTTGTCATTAAATCTATCTGGTAGATAAACTTGAAATTTATCTTCCTTATCTTTTAACGTAACAACTATACGTTTTCCAAATTTTGTAATAATTTCTTTAAATTCTTTAATTGAATAAGATTGACCACATTCCAATTCCGTTAGTTTCTTTATTGGATTATTTTGACATTGACCAACTCGTTGGATCTTTTTTAATACTTCCATTTATTAGAAATGAAATTTTTCATTTCTTAACATGAGGAAAACATTGGAATAATTTAAAAGGTCATTTGTAGAGATGCAATCTGGCTTCAGTTCCCTTGTACATACGTCACCTGACCTTGGATTGCTCGAGCTCGAACAATGTCCTTGGATTGCTCGGCTCCAAACAATACTGCACAGTTTTTCCTCGTTGTGATTAATTTCTCTTGATTGTATTTTTTACATCCATTCTTTTTTTATATTGGGATGACAGTTGATTAGAATTGTAGTCGAGATGATGTTTACCTTCTAATAAAAACCTTTCCAGTTCTTCATAGTTTAAATTAGTCGTTGATACTTATTTCTGTTCTTTCTTCAATATATATATGTTGTTTAAGCCAAAGATTTAACTCTTCACCATGTTTTCGTTTAAAGATCCATCAACTACTCTTTTTTTTTAACTCCATCGAAGTCTTTCTTAGATTCTTCTAGAATTTTTATTAATGTATTTGAATCCTTAATAATTTTATCTATTTTATAATTCATGATCGCTCTAAACTAAACTCGACGGACTCCCGAGAACTACTGACGGTTGTTATCATGTTGTTTTATCCTCCTTCTATTTCAAGGGTAGAGGAAAAATGAACAAGTTCTATCATCTATTCTGAGAACATACTTTGTCTATTATCTGTACTGCTAACATACTAAACTTCTAATATATCGTTTTTAAGAAAATCGTATCTAATTTTTTTCTCAGATAAAATAACCACGTATATATTTGTACCTCCAGGAACTACATTATGAAAATCAACATTCAGAATAATATTATTTTTACTATTTGAAATATTAATTGGTCCTTTTCTAACATCTATTACATATAAAGGTCTATTTTTTATGAAATCATCAGGACCATAAAGCATATTCATATTTCCGATATAAGACCTTTTATAATCTTTATACATATCATATAATAATGAATAATTGTTCTCTTTAATATCTAAATTTAACATTTCTTCCGGATAATATGTTTCATTAATTTTAACTCTAATATTTCTAACATCAACATGGTCAAATTTAGAAGGATCTTTCTTTTGATCATTTCTTCTCGATGTTTGGAATCCTACAATTATGAATTTCGGTTTATCAATGTTCCTATAAATATTAGTTATATCAAAACTTAAATTTGATCCCATAATACCAGTTTTTTCAATACACTCCCAAGTTTTAAATACAAATTCTTGTGTTCCACCAAACTTGTCCATCTCATTAATTAATTCAATTTTTGAAGGTGTTGAATACTCTATGATAGGAACACGTAAATAAAAATCAGTTATTGTAATTTTACCTGTAGGTGCATAAGACTTTCCATCTGCTTGAAGTGATAGAAAAATCCCGTCATCATCAGTGTTTCTAAGAAATGTTATTAAAAATCCTCCTTTGTATATTGGTATGTTTATACCTCCAAAATATCCTAATCCTAAATCGTTTAAGGTTCCACAATAATTAAATTTTCCGTATTTATGATCACATTTCACTGCACCATTCATTTTAGACAAAGTTTCATCTTGAGACAGTGATATCGTATGTTTTACAGTACTTATAATACCTGGATCTTCAATTCTATCAATTAATTTGTTATGTTTTTTTACTTCTATACTTCGAAATAAGAAAGGAATAAAATTATCTATTAATTTAGTTCCCGAATTCATACCATAGTGTTCACCATCTTTGGCATTGAAAGAACCTGAAATAACAAACTGAAAATGGGAACTTAAAAAATTATCACCAACATCGATTAAGAATTCTATTCTCTGATTTTCTTTATTAAAATTCAATTCGGTATTATTCGATGGGAAAAAATGTTTAAATTGTTGTTTTTCTATATTAGGATTATATTTTGAATACATCTCCATTTATTAAGATAAAAAATCGTTATAATTTAAAAACTAGTTTATAATTATTAGACCCCGTCTCAGTGACGAGGTTTGAAAATTTAAAAAACATAATTTATTAATGAAGGTACAGTATCAACATTAAATCTATTTTTATAATATTTCGAAAATTCTTCATAATGTTCTTGTTTAAATTCATTTGATATATCAGTTCTTTCGAAAATTATTATCCAATTAACCAAATGTTTATATTTTATTAAAGTATCTGGAGAAAACTTTTGATAAAAAGACATAATGTTCCAATCAAATAATGAGTAATAAAACTCGATCTTTTGTTCATCAATTTTCTGATATCTCGAAATGATTTTCCAATCTATTTTATTTGAAAACATTCCCAATTCTTCTAATTTAAACGGATGGTATTGTGAAACAAGTTTCCAATTTAATTTATTCTGAAATACAATTAAAAATTCTGTTGTTAAACCAGGAAATGAAGATATTTCATCCCAATCATTATTTTGTGTTGTCTCCATTTATTAAGAAAAAAATCTTTTTAATTTTCAAAATTGTCACCACTTTAGGAAATAATATTATTCGGAAGGTAAAGCAATATAATGAAGTTCTCTTCGCAGTTCTGATACTTTTGTGTTTAATTCTTTTCTTATTATTTCTATTTCTTTAAGAAATTCTTCTTTCGTTATGTTTTTTTCCAGTTCTTCTATTTTATTGTTTAAATCTTTCATAAATTGTTGTACTTGTGGGTAATAACCATTATATAAAGTGTCAGAAAATATTTGAAGATGTTTTTCTAACTCTGTTTCTGTCAAATATTCTTCCATTTTGTTCTTTATATCACTATCAACTTGTACTGGTATAACATCACTAATTAAATCCTGAGTGAGTTTTTTCATCTTCTCATCTAAATCTTCTTTAGTTGTATATTCAAATAATTTCTCATCGATGATCTCTTCAAATTCTTTTGTATCAGTTGTTCTTTTATCTCTTTTATTTTCATTAATTGCCTTCTCTATCATCGTTTTCACTTGTTTCATAATAACTACATCATTATTATCTCTTCCTTCTGAAACACTGACAAGTCTTTTTTTATTAAAACCAATATAACTTTTAGTAAATGTAAACAATGAACCGATAATTTCATCAACTTTTACTTTTAATTCATTCTTTAATTTATTATTAAAATCATTTTTTAAATCATTCTTTAATTTATTTTCATCATCTTTTAATTTTGTTTGGAATGTTGAGAATTCTGTTCTAAAAGAATTTGAAAGTTCATTTACAATATCACTTTTTAATTTCGTTTCATCAATATCGCCAGATTCCGGAAAAACAATTTGATTTCCTAAAACATCAAATTTTAAAATAACTCTTGAATAAGATTCCATTTCTTTCTATTTATTATATTTAAAATTTCATTAAAATCCATATCTTTAGAAAAGAATTTAAGAACTAACAAACATAAATGTCCACAAATAGGTGGATCATTAATTTCTTGAAGTCTGTCTTCATTATATATTAAATTATCTTTTTCCAAATATATAACTAATTCCTTTGATGGATGTAAGTTTCCATATGAATTAAAATAATATTTTTTATTTCCATTTTTATAATAAGAAACCCAGTGAGTACCATTTCCGAAAGAATTATCAATGTTTACAATTCCACACTCAATATTTCTAGGATGTTTCGGAAGTTCATCTTTCATAAAAACTCCTCTAAAATGTTTTATGTTTAACTTCTTAACGATATTCTCGATATCAAAATTAGATAAAGGAGTTATTTTTTTTTTTTTTTAACTGTTACAAGTTTTCCTCCCTGTTTCTTTTCCATTTCTTTATTATGTCTTGTTTGTTCTTCTATTAGTTTATCTTTATATCTTTTATCGATAACCGAGTTTGCAATAGAACTTGCTCCACTCGCTAAAGCAGCTAAAGCTCCTAATCCTGCAAAAATTAAAGGAAGTATTCCACCATCTTTTTCATTTTCTCTTAATTGTTTATATGTTAATTTAATTCTAGTTCCCTTTCCGTCTTTAGCATTTCTGTTAATCTTATCGATCTGTCTTTGAGTTAACAAAATTGAATTATTTCCTTTTTTTGTATCGATTGTAACATCAGTTTTCTTTTTTACAGCACCAATAATTTTAGATTTTTGACCTTCCGTTAGTGAAATTTTAAAAGGTTTATACTCACTCATTTTCTTTAATTTATAATGAATAAAAAAGAATATAAATTCTTTCTACTGGAAATTTTTGCAGGATTTAAAAATGTTCGTTTCTAATAAATGGAGGGGATTCTAAATATTCTGAACAACAAACTTAACTATAATAATAAAGAATTATTTATGATTTTAGATGAAAATAACGATCCTTGGTTTAAAGCTAGAGATATTGCTGAATTATTAGAGTATAAAAAAATAACCAAAGCATATAATCTTGTTGATGAAGAACATAAAACAAATCTAAATCTTATTTTAGAAGGGTGCTCCTTAGAAGAGCACTCTTCAAATATGCAAGCACATACTATTTTTATTAACGAATTAGGTTTATATTCTTTGATTATGAAATCGAAATTACCTCAAGCAAAAGAATTTCAAAAATGGGTTTACAATGTTATCAAAACAATTAGAAAAACAGGGGAGTATAAATTGAAGGAAGAATTATACAGTAAAGACAAAATTATAAAAAAGAAAGATGAAAAAATTGAAAATTTAAATAATAAAATAACAAATATCAAATCTGATGTTGTACCTAAAACTAAAGATGAAAAATTAAGACATTTTTTCCTATTATTTAAGTTAAACGACTATGAATGTGAATATAGTTATTATGTTATAAGATGTCAAAAAGTATATTTAAAAAGAGCTGTTGATAAAATAGTTTTAGAACATCAAGATTGTGAGGAGATAATAAAATTCTATGATCCAAATAGTGTTAATTTATATTCTAGAATAAAAGAAAAATTAAAAAATGATTTAGAATTTCATGGTAATTATTTTAGAATAAATAATGAAGAATTTAGTGAGGAATATCTAATTATAAAAATAGAGGAATTACACAGTGAAAAAGAAATTTAATTCACAACATTTTTTTTATTTATCCAAGTATTATGTGAATTATCAAAACCTAACCATTTGACATAAACTTTATCTCCTTTTCTTTTTAAAACCTTTTCAACAAGATAATCATGTGGATATTTGGTTTTCATGAATTCTTCTTTATAAAATCTACCTTCGATTTCTTCTTCCTTCAAATCTATTAATTTATAAGTAATAGGAACTGAATGTATTATTTTACTTATTTTAAATACCTCTGTAGACCAATTAGGTGTATATCCTTTTTCAAATATTCCTTTATATTTACTTATCCTTACATAATCGTTTAATTTAAATTTTGGTTTTTCATTTTTAACATTGTTATCATTATAAATATTCATTAATACTTCTTCTTCATTTTTCTTATTAACTTCTATAGGTTTCATTTTTATAGTTCTATGATAGGAATTATTATATTCTTTAATTAAGTCATCTAAAATATCTATCCATTTATATGATCCTCTCTTAGAAAATTCTTTCCACATTTTTTCTTTTAAAGTTCTATTAAATCTTTCTACTATAGCAGATTTTATTTCACTATAACTAGAATAATGATTGATATTATATTCTTTCATTAAATTCTGAAATTCTTTATTATAAAATTCTTTTCCGTTATCCGTTTGTAAATTTTTTGGTTTATTTTTATCGTTCAATATACTTTTTAATGCTTCAGTCACTAATTTACCAGTTTTATCTTTAACAGGAATTGCCCAAGAAACTTTAGAAAATGTATCTATTACAGTTAAAATATATTTAAATCCTTTATTAATTTTTGATATTCCTTTTAAACTTCCAGTATTCATCTCAACTAAATCAGATTGCCACAGGTCATTTATTCCTCGAGTTATAATTTTTGTTCTTTCAAAATTTCTTCTAACCGGTTTATGAATTTCTTCAATTATTCCTTCTTTTACACTCATTTCTTTTTCATTTTTTGACCTAAAAAAGTATTCTTTTTACTTCCACAAATTTCACAAATTCCTTTACCCATGAGTTTTCCATTTTTAGAAGTTTCTTCATGATAATTCTTACTTTCTGTTTGTTTTTTACACTTTACACAATATATAAGTACCATTTATTATAGGATAAAATCTAGTCTTTAAAATAGATAAATTTCTCTAGTTTATGGATATACTTTCCATTGTTTAATTTATTATATGTATTTATCGATAGAAAACCATAATCATCCTCCCAACAATCATTACAAATTTTTTTAAAAATATCAAAGGATGAAAAATCACTTCCAGCAAAATCTTTATATATCATTTCAGTGTAATGAAGAGATTGTTTAAAAGAACAAATAAAATTAACATTATTTCTAATAAACTTTCTATCAACTTTACTATAACATTGACTTAAATAAATACAAGAAATATTTTTATGTCTACCTCTAACAAAATATTCATTAATTTTTTCATGATTTTCAAATATAATATCATCAAAGATAACTAAACTATTCGGTTCACAAGTATCTACATTTTCCATTTCTTCAATATCATTATAAAAACACCCTACATCCTCTCCTATTTTATTTCCAATATCACTAAACAACTCAATCATTTCTTGATAAATATCTTGATCTAAAGATTTACTACATACATATAATTTAGAATAATCTAACCAATCTCCATAAATAAAATTTGTTAATAAAGTTGTTTTTCCAGAACCACTACTACCGATAATTATACATCTTAATGGTAATGGAAAAGGTTTATTGTTAGTCTTATTTTTATCTTCGTGGTAAATTTTTATACGATACTTTTTTTCCATTATAAATAGAGTAATTTATATAAGATGAAATTGTTAAAAATAACTGGTAAAAGTTCTGAGTTGACTTTGAAATTAGCACATCCAATATTTCTAGACGAAAATATAAATTATAAAATAGGTCTTGTTGGTTTTTATTCGGATAATAACATTCCTAACATACAAAAAGATTCATTCATTTCATTCGATATTAATAAATCAAGAAAACATATTAAAATTGAAAAAGGATTTTGGAGTTTAAAAGAAATCGATAATCTAATAAAGAAAGAACTTGTAAACGAAAAGTTCTATATAAAAAGTAATAATGATGGAAAGGTAAAAATGTTTTCACCGTATCCATTTGATCTGGACGTAAATCTTAAAAACATTTTTGGTTTCGAAATACCAACTAAAAATGAAATTTCAACAGATTATGCAAGTAACACAGTACATGTTGGAAAATTCAGACCTAAATTAAGACCTTTTGATGTTATCGAAATTCATTGTAATTTAGTCGAATCTAGTTTAGTGAGTCATTCTTCTAATGAACACATACATGAAGAAACTGATTTAGTATATAGTTTTTTCCCGAATGTTCCTTTTGAATCAAAGATTTCAGAAAAACCCTTAGAAATTGTTTATGTTCCAATTAGAAACGATATTCATAAAATTCAAAAAATAAATGTAACTATTAGGAATGAAAGACATGAATTATTAAATAATGAAAATTTTAATAATATTATATATTTAAGTCTGATTCATGACAAAATAAAACTTAACGAAATGTTAAACTTAGTTAAATCTAGTTAAACCGTTCTGAACTTTTTAATATAATAAATGGATCCAAAACAAACTATTAAGATAAGAGATAGATTAATTAAAAAATTTGAACATGCCAGAAAACAAAGAATACTTGAAGAAGATTTAAAAGGTAAAGAATATTTACCGATAACGAGTGCAATCAATAAACTTGATAATACTTTTAATGAAAAGATTTCTCAAGTCGACAAGAGTATAAAAAATGTGTTAGAACAAAATAAAACATTAATTACAGATCTTGTACCGTTTACAAGAAACATAGCAGATATGGAAATTCCACCTTCAGAAGAAGAAACATGTTTTGAACGAGAATTATACGATAAAGATACACCACTTGCAAAAAGTACCTTTTTCAAAAGACAAAAAGAGAGTTACATTTGTTCCAATGGAAAAAGTTTCAGAAGACGAGTCGGATTTAAGTGAAGACAGTTTAAATGAATCAGATACTCCATTGAATATTTCATCATCTGTTATCGGTCAAATAATTGGTCCTCTTGGAGCAACATATTTACCAAAACTAACTGATAAACATTATGGAATTACTTACGATGAAAAAAAATTATTTTTTAAAATCGGAAAGAATAAAGTTAATATAGATGGAAATGATTTAATTATTGATGGAAAAAAATATATTGGAACAAAAGGATTATGGGTTCTCTTAACACAAAATTATGAAAACTTATTTGATAATAAAGGTGAAAAATTATATTCACAAGAAGAATTTAATACCTATAAAGAAATTTTAATTAATAGTGAGGTTTTATATAACAAAAATAACTCGTCAACAAATAGACCAAAAGCTCCACAATCAAAAAAATATAAAAATTTATTAAAACCTATATACGAAGAATTAAAGACAATTCCGGTTACCGGAAGAGGAATAGTTAATTATAATGAACATTCTGTTATGTATATACAAAATTTGAATGAATTGATTTCAAGATTGAATTTAATATATGCTTCAGAATTGGCTGGAGATAATAATTTTCATAATGAAAAAGTCGGTATTATCAGATTTTTAACAAATCTTTTAGAAAAACATATTGATGATCGAAAAGGAACTGAATATTTAATAAGATTAGTGAATGCTCTTCCACATAAAATAATTAAGGATGAAACTATAGGATCTGGATTGTTTAATAAAATATTAAGTGGATTACCATTCGAATTACATTATCCGGGTTATAACTATTTAGGTCCAGGTACTAAATTAAATGAAAGATTGGAAAGAGGTGATAAACCAATTAATAAATTAGATGAAGCTGCAAAAGAACATGATATATCTTATAGAGATCATAAAGAAGTATCAGATAGACATATCGCAGACAAAATTTTAGAAAATAAAGCATGGGAAAGAGTTATTTCGAGTGATGCTGATATAGGAGAAAGAACTGCGGCATATTTGACAACGAATGCAATGAAAATTAAAAGACATTTAGGAATGGGTTTGATACATTCAGAATTTGATATATTTCAGTAGATTTCTCATTACCTCTTAACGTGACCGATTCTGTCACCTTTAACTTTTTTAAAACTATAAAATGAAGAAGGTAAGATTTAATGATCTTGTAACTATTTATGAAATACCTTATGAATGTAGAATTAATTTTAATTTAATCAATAATCAGAGGTTTAAAATGAGAATATTTGAGTTTGAAAAGATATTTAACAAAATATTTCGATGATAAATTTTATATTGATAAAAATTATTTCTAAATAAATGGAAGACCTGAAAAATAAGACAGTTAAAGATTTACAAAAAATATGTAAAGAAAATAAATATCAGGGTTATTCTAAACTGAGAAAACAATCATTAATTGATTTAATATTAGAAAAATCTAAAACTAAAGAAAAATTAAGTGATAAAAAAATAGTTGAATTAAGACGTTTGGGAAGTCAGTATAAAATAAAAAATTATTATAACATGAAGAAATCTGTTTTAATTAAGTTATTAGAAGAAAAAGAATCTATGGAAGAATTTAAATTACCTCCACATTACGAAGACGAATTTGAATTAACTTCAGTTTATGGAGACGATTTAAAAAATTCGGATACAGAAGGAAACTTTATAGATGAAAATTTGGATCATGGAGAAATGGAAATGTGTAGTATATGTGGAAGGTATAGTGTATTAAATAATAATTGTTATAATTGTGTAACAGACATTAAAATAGGTAAATATAATCGTAAATCGTATAGAATAAATAGATTTCGTAAAAAATTGAATAATTTAATAGAAAATGTTAATGTTAAGGTTGAAATTGAAAAAATATTTGAAACTTTTATTAATAATTATAGAGGTAAATATATACCTTATAAATATTTAGTAAAAAAGATTGCAGATTATTTAAAAGTAGGAAATAATATTGAAATTAAGGAAACTAAGAGAATGGTGAAAATATGGAATAACTTTGAATATAAATTAATCTATTAGAGAGTATATTTTAAAACAAATGATGATGTAAAATTTTGTAAGATCTAAAAAAGTTCGTTCCTAATAAATGGAGGAATTAGAACCTTTCGAATTTTGTCAGATCTGTTGTAAACAATCGGTATTAGATAATCGTTGTTATAGTTGTTATCCACCAACAAGAAATCCTCATAATAATTTTAAATATAGACAGAGATATTTTCATGAACATTTATTACAATTAATAGATGAACCCGAAGATAGAATTAAAATTGAAGAAGTGTTTGAAGTTTTTAATGAAAATTATAAACGAAAAGCCCTACCATATAAATTTTTTATCGCAAAAATTGCAGATCTATTAGAAATTAAACATAATGTTCGAATAAGAAAATTTAAGAGAAATGAAGAATTGTGGAATGAATTTTTAGAGATGAAACCATTTGAGATAATTGAAAAGAAAAACCAATTTAGAGGATATATTTTGAATCAGTTTAAAAAAATGTATTAATTTCTAGGATGGAAAAATTTGCAGGATTTAAAAAGTTCATTTCTAATAAATGGAGAACCAACTGAGAAGTCAAACTCTCAAAAACCTTCGAGATTACTGTAAATCTCACAATATTAAAGGATATTTTAAATATAATAAGAAAGATGATCTTATAAATCATATTATTGATGAAATAGAGAAAAAGAAATTTATAAATGAATTCAATTTTGATTCTAGTTTGTTTTCTAGACCAAAACCTGATAAAAACTTTGAATTATGGACGATGAAACAATTACAAGATTATTGTAGATCACGTAATATTAAAGGATTTTCAAAATTAAAGAATAAATCTGATCTTATTAAGTTGATCACTAATGATGAAAAAAGAAAGAAAAACCGAAAGAGATTAATAAATGAATCCATTAAAAAATCGATAAATCAATCCAAAAAAACATCAATAAATGAATTCAATTTCCATCCAAGTTTATTTTCAAAACCTAAACCTCCTAGGGAAAAACAAATCAAATGTGATGATTGTAATAAATATTATAAAAAATCATATAAAGAGAAACATATTGAATCTTTAGCACACAAGAAAGTAAACATTAATGATGAACAAGAAATTCAGGAAATTGAAACAGCTTATGAATCAAGATTAAAAACCTATATAGTTAGGAATATGGAAGGAATTTTTCATCCAAGAGAATTCTTGGAAGATAAAAGAAATATAATAATCGATAAGATAACTGAAAATGTAAAAAATATGGATTTGAAAGTTAATCTTAAATTTTTCCTTACCTTTAAAAAAATGGGGGAAGTAAAATGGTTTGGTGGAGCACACTATTTTCTGGAAGAATTTTCATTTAAAACTAAAAATGAAATCATATTACAATCTTCAGATCTAAATACATTTTATGATAGTGCTATTGAGAAATTGATAAAAGAAATGGATGATTTTGAAAGAAATGGTTCAGGATGGGAGTTTGTAAGTATTGATTATTTAGAACTTCGAATCAATAAATATAATCCATTGAGAGGTTCTTCATATATCGATTTACCAGAAAAAATAAAATCTAAAAAAGCAATTATTAATGTAAAAAATAATGATAATAAATGTTTTATGTGGTCAGTTCTATCAGCATTACATCCAGTAGACAAGGATCCTCAAAGAGTTACAAAATATGAAATGTATAAAGATGAATTAAATTTTGATGGAATCAACTTCCCAGTTTCCTTTAAAGATATTAGTAAATTTGAAAAACAAAACGATATATCTATAAATGTATATGGGTATGAAGAATCTGTTCATCCTTTAAGAATTACAAAACATAAATTAGATAAACATGTAAATTTATTTTATATTAAAGATAATGAAAATGATCATTACTGTTGGATTAAAGATCTTTCTCGATTGATCAAAACACAACTAACAAATATGAAAGTAAAAATTTATCCATGTGAAAGATGTTTAAGATATTACTATTCAGCTGAAAAATTAGAAAATCATGAACTTGATTGTAAAACTAAAACGGCGGTAAAAATTGAAATGCCGAAAAAAGGTGAATATTTAAATTTCAAAAATTATAACAGATCGTTAAGAGTTCCTTTCGTAATATATGCAGATTTTGAATGTTTAACTAAAAAAATGGATAATTGTCAACCTGATTCATCAGGTTCTTATACTATGAAATATCAAAAACATGAACCAAATAGTTTTTGTTATTATATAAAATATCAAAATTATGATTACAAACAACCTGTAGTATATAGAGGATCTGATTGCACTGATAAATTTGTAGAAATGATTCATGAGGAAGTTAAAAATATTCAAAAGATTTATGAAGAAATTAAACCGTTGGAGATGACTTTTGAAGAAGAAAAACATTTTCAGGAAACTGATATTTGTCATATATGTGAAAAGGATATAATAACATGGAATAATTATAAGAAATATGGGGAAAAACCTATTGGGATATTAGGAAAAAAGGTAAGAGATCATGATCATTTAACTGGAAAATATCGAGGTCCAGCTCATGAAATTTGTAATTTGAATTATAAAAATCCTTCCTTTGTTCCAGTATTCATTCATAATTTATCTGGATATGATGCACATCTATTTGTTAAAGCGATGGGGAAATTTAAAGAAAATATTGAGGTAATTCCAAATACTGAAGAAAAATATATTTCATTCACACAGAAAGTTGATAAATTAGAAATTAGATTTGTTGATTCATTCAGATTTATGGCTTCGAGTTTAGATTCATTATCTACGAACTTAAGAAAAATTCCTGAAGAAATGAAAGGTAAAAAGTTAGAAAAATATAAATTCTTGAAATCTATGTTTAGAGAAACCAGTAAATATTATAAAGATGAAAAATTAGATTTGATTACGAGAAAAGGTGTGTATCCTTATGATTACATGGATTCAGAAGAAAAATTTGAAGAGTTAAAATTACCTTCAATCGAAGAATTTTATAGTAAATTGAATGATTGTGATATTTCTGAAAACGATTATAAACATGCAAAAAAGGTATGGAAAACATTTGAAATTAGAAATTTAGGAGAGTATTCAGATTTATATGTTAAATCAGATGTTTTAATATTGTCTGATATATTTGAAAATTTTAGAGATGTCTGTTTAAAAACTTATAAACTTGATCCAGCTTGGTATTTTACAGCTCCAGGATTATCTTGGGATGCAATGTTAAAAACTACAGAAATCGAGTTGGAATTATTAAATGATTATGATATGATTTTGATGTTGGAAAAAGGAACTCGTGGTGGAATATCTCAATGTTGTAATAGATATTCTAAAGCAAATAATAAATATATGAAAAAATATGATAAAAATCTTCCATCTAGTTATTTAATGTATTTAGATGCAAATAATTTATATGGTTGGGCGATGAGTCAATATTTACCTTATGGAGGATTTAAATGGATAAAACCAGAAGAAATGGAAAATTTAGATGATGATTCAGAGAAAGGTTATATACTAGAAGTTGATCTTGAATATCCAAAAGAGTTACATGATGATCATTCTGATTTACCTCTAGCTCCAGAAAATGGAATACCAGGTAATTCAAAACATGTAAAATTATTAACGACATTATTTGATAAAGAAAAATATGTGATTCATTACAGAAATTTAAAACAATGTTTGGATATGGGATTAAAGCTAAAAAAAGTTCATAGGGTATTAGAATTTAAACAATCGAATTGGTTACAAAAATATATTGATCTCAATACGAAAATGAGAACTAGAGCTGTAAATGATTTTGAAAAAGATTTCTATAAACTAATGAATAATTCAGTGTTTGGAAAAACTATGGAAAATATAAGAAAACGAATTGATGTGAAATTGTGTAATAATTATGGGAAAGTTGAGAAATTAATATCAAAACCAAATTTTAAAGGAAGAACAATATTTGATGAAAATCTATCAGCAATTCATATGAACAAAACAAAAGTTAAATTTAATAAACCGATTTATGTAGGAATGAGTATTCTAGATTTATCGAAACATTTAATGTACGATTTTCATTACAATACTATGAAACGGAAATATGGAAATGATCTTAAATTAATGTACATGGACACAGACAGTCTTATATATAATATTAAAACAGACGATTTTTATGAAGACATGAAAGAAATGATTGATCTGTTCGATACTTCAGATTTTCCTGTTGATAACAGATTCAATATACCTAGAGTAAATAAGAAAGTATTAGGTAAAATGAAAGATGAAAATAATGGAGTTATTATGACAGAATTTATTGGATTAAGATCTAAAATGTATTCTCATAAAAATGAGATATCTATTTGTAAGAAATCAAAAGGTGTAAAGAAATCCGTTGTAAATAAGAATATATCATTTGAAGATTATAAAGATTGTTTATTCAATAAAAGAGTTCATTATAGAACAATGAATCAAATCAGGAGTTATAAACATGAGATATATTCAATTCAAGTTAATAAAAAAGCTTTATCACCAGATGATGATAAACGTTATATTTTAGAAGATGGAATCCATACTAGAGCATTAGGACATTATAAAAATATTTAAATAAATTTTAAATAAGAATCTTATAAATTAATATCTTTAAATGTTAAAGAAGTAAGAATATATCTTACTTCTTTAACATGTAAAGAGTATAGAATTGAATTGAAATATTTTGCAGGATTTAAAAATTTCATTTCTAATAAATGGAAGTATTAAAAAAGATCCAACGAGTTGGTCAATGTCAAAATACTCCAATAAAGAAACTAACAGAATTGGAATGTGGTCAATCTTATTCAATTAAAGAATTTAAAGAAATTATTACAAAATTTGGAAAACGTATAGTTGTTACGTTAAAAGATAAGGAAGATAAATTTCAAGTTTTTCTACCAGATAGATTTAATGACAAATTAAATAAAAAAGATATTCAACAATTAAATTCACAAAAACTATTATTCGTTTATGACGGTTTAAAAGAATTAAATGATGGGAAGAAAATTCATATTATTGACTTCCGAGAAAATAAAAATGAAAATAGATCTAAATCTAAGAAATCTGAAAGTGATATTGATGATTAAACGTGTATAACAAATGGAAATAATAATTAAATTAATTATATAATATTTTTACTTTTTGGGGGTGATCCCAATTTTTGTATCGTTTTAAAGAAATATGTTAAAAATATGTATTTTTTTTTTATTTGTTAGGTTTTAAAGAAATATGTTAGAAAATGTATATTTTTTTAAAAAATTAGATGTTTGAGATAAAAATGAAAAATCCTACAAAAATCGACGATCAGGTTTTTTCGGGGAAATAGGGAATTTTGAAGACTGCGCCAGAAACCCTATTATACCTCTACTAACGATATTTCTTGAAACTACTTTTCCTTCTTTGAAGACGAGGGGTCTTTTTCAAAGAAGGTCCTCAAAGAGCAAATAGCGGGATAATGAAGGTGGTGACTTTATAGGAATAATTTAGTATTGTCAGCTACGTCGGTTTGAAACCAGTTCTAGAGTAAAGCTCAAGTTTATTTCACAATTTTATCGAGCAAATATCAACACTGCTGTATGTTTAACAACTCAGTTAGCAGTCATAGTATTTACCTTCTCATATTCTTTCGAACAGAATAATATTCCTAAAGAAAAACTTATAAACGATACCAGGCCCTAGCGATGATTAAGAGATATTTTAAGAGCAGGATTGAAGTAGTTGGATCAATATTGGGGTTAGAACCGAAGGAAAACCACTTTGCCTTAGAAAAGCCCCACACAGTTTCCCAGCTCTTCGCTTGAATATTAAAAACGGTCAAGAAAGAAAAAAACAAAAAACATCCAGCCCTTTTCTCTGATGTTTTCGTTACCAGAAATCCCGGCTCTCTTTTTTTAAAGGTATCGGAGACCGAAGAGCAAGTAAAAATCTTTCTATACACTCAAAACATTTCATAAAGTAAATACTTAAGAACCAGATTTTGCATGATTCATGTGATGAATATTCTATCTTAGATGAAATTATTATTCATCGTGAAATGTCTTATATAAACTGTGGGAAAAGGCATATGAAGGAATACAATATTTAATACAAAATCCTCAGACAAACCCCTAAAAACTACATGCGCAAAACTTGTATTGGTTAATGGATTCAAGTGCTTGCAACTTCAATGCATGGAACTTTTTTAACTCAGAATCAAATGGAGAAGGAGTCTTAAAACTTCAGAAAGGCTACAAACTAGCATGGTGCCACTGCAACAGCAATGCTGCATTTCTACAGCAGCAAAATTACGACTCAGTAGTCCTATTAGTAGCTTTATGTGCATCGGAAACCAGAAACGCCAAAAGACTGGTCAAAATTAAAGACATTGAGAAAGAAGAAGACGCATATCAATTAGAATACGCATAATTCTTAAAATATAATTCTAGAATGAACGATATCAGAGTAACTATAAATATACCTGAAATCATTATTGAAGGCAACCACAACCCAAAACCTTGTAGAGAAAAAAAGAGCTACCGGAAAGATTAGTTTAGGGTGCAGTACAGGAAAGGTAGGCATAATAAGAATGAATTGTTTTTCTAATTTTACCTCATCTGTTTTATTGTCAAATACATTATCCAACTATAAGCAATTAAAAAATAACAAGGAATAAAAACAGACAAAAAGAACCGTTCGAATAAACGAAATCAATTACTTCAAAGTTTAAGCACTTATTTCTCCGAGTGACATCACCTAATAAAAAATTGTTTCAGAATCTTTTTTGTAGGGAATCTATAAAGATTTCAAATACTTTCCATCCACTTATCACGATTTCCCAACCTGGTTCAAGATATTAATGAAATTATACGTAAGTTCCCAAAACTTTTCATGTCTGTTGATAAAATATTTTATTCTAACCCTTCCTTAACTCCAAACGTAACCAAAAGTTTAACATGTTAGTTTTGATGGAATTCAACCATGCAAAAAATGTTTCAACTGAATCCCATGATTCTAAGTAACCAAACCAAAAACTTGATTTAACAACTTTTTTTCCAATTTTCTCAGAAACGCTTAAAGCTATCGCCTTGAAAATGTTTCCATTCGTTTTACTAGCCCAAGAAGCCTATAAAACGAGTTCTTACAAGCATATGAACTCAAATGTCCGACTCGCAGGAACTGCGTCATCTAAGCGCGGTTACGTACATCTCGAAGAAATGGAATAGATTAGCATCACAAATCACAGGAAACAGACAGTAGCCAACTTACACAGAAGCGGATAATTCTTAATCTGTATAAGTCAATACAATTATGTACTGAAAACGTACTTACTCTTCGACTACCGCTGAGAAGGCTCTATTCTGAACAACCAAAAATTCGTTGTCTTTTTAAGTATCTTGTTTTACTAGCAAATTCGTTTTACTGTTATAATCAACTGTAAAGATGTGCTTCATGGCGAATAAAATTCCATTCTGTCGTAGGTTAAATCTTTCTATGAAATAAGAAATAACGATAACTTCAGTTGGAGGCTATGAGGAAGGTTATATAGATAGGAGAATTGAAAACAAACTATGCATACGTCATCATGATTAGCCACAGCCATCTTGATTACCACAGCCACTCCAAACTTATTACCAATACCTTTCACCGTTTCTTAGTTTATTTTACTACAATACTAATTTTACTGATAAATTCAATTTAAAACAAAAAACAACCAATTAAATAGTAATATAAAAAAAAGAGAAAAACCCTTTCAAAACACCAAAACAAACACTTTTTAAGTTTCGAACGCTTATATCTCTGATTGACGTTGCCCAATCGAATATTGCTTCCTTTTTGTAGACCTTTTTTGTAGAGGATTTAGTAAGCATTCGAATAGTCACTTTCCTCTTACCACGATTTTCATACCGTTATCGAGATATTTACGAAAAATGTATGAAGATCCGAAAACTTTTCATGTCTATTAATAAAATATTATTTTTCGCATATCTATGTTAAGAAACCTATAAAACAAGTACCTGCCAGCATATGAACACAAAAACGTAAGTTGTTTTTGCGCGAATTTCGCCCCAAACACTATCTTCCAGTGGGCGGATTCTGCTCGTTTACAAACTTTACCTTTCAATTTAGAAGACAGATTTTTATACCAAATTTCATCAAAATCGAACCATTTTTGAGCTTGCTAGAGAGCGAACAGACAAGCATATATATAAATATGTAAATATATATGTATAGAAATTTGGGCCACCTATATTTTCGTGGTCTATAGGGTCTGAAACTTGAAAGTTTCTAGTCGGCACTTCCGGATTGCGTCATGAGGTCAACCTCATAAGCGGGTTCACCCTATGGAGATAGGGAGTAATCGCACTAAAACGTAAGCGTTACGATTTTTTTTGCGCGCGAATTTCGCCCCAAACGCCATCTTCCAGTGGGCGGATTTTGCTGGTTAACGAACTTGACCTTTCAAATTGGACGACGGATTTATGTACCAAATTTCATCAAAATCGGACCATTAGGGACGCCAGAAATCCGCGAACAGACAAATATATATATATATATATATATATATATATATATATATATATATATACAAATTTTAACTACCGTTATTTTCGGTCTCTAGGGGTTCTGAAACGCGAAATTTTCTAGTCGGTACTTCCGGATTGTTTCATGAGATCAACCTTATAAGCGGGGTTCCTCCCTATGAAGGGAGGGAGGAACCGCGCTAAAATGACAGATAAAGATAGGAAAGCTCAATTTGAAGAAAGGAGTGTCTTCGAAAATATTAAAAGAGGAAAAATATATCATCCTAAAGGGAGTGTCCATGCTGAATTTAAATTTTTTCTGTCAAGTAGTTTGGGCTGGGCGATGATAGTCAATGAGTGAGTGGGATTTGAAAAATATTTAGTAGATAAGTATTATTTATTTTGCAGCGTTTCGGCTTTAATTACAAGCCATCTTCAGGGCTATTGAGGAGTGAAAGCACAGTTCCGTATAGTGGAGGCAACATTTCTGAGTTGTTGTAATGTAGCCTCCATGATGCAGAACTGTTCTCTATCTTTTCCATTGCGCTGAACTTGGCTTTTAATTCAAGCCGAAACGTTGGCAAATAAATATTACTCATTTTACTTATGAAATGTAGTTTTATTTAACATAATCTGTCATAACATTTTTCGGGCATATTATGACCGAAGCCTGATCATCTTCTCATGATAATTATTAAATTTAATGATAGGCTTCAGATGATTTAAAAATATCTAGTAGAGTCAAAGTAATGAAAGTGTCAGTATTTTGAAACGTGTATTTATGAGACAACTTGGGAGCGGATTTAGAGCAAGCAGGCTAATATAATTGTCTAGTTGGTAAGGCCTACTGTGGTCATTAATTGTAATTTAACTTGCCCATTTATGTATGTTAGAATTCATGTAGGCTTGCGAAAAGCAAGAAACAGAGATTTCGAATTGTTTTTATTTCCTAAAGATGGTTAGGGGCTTCAAATTTTATGTTTGTTTATATAAAGCTTTCCCGGCTAACTGTTCGAACTCGCCAAATTTAATTTTATAGATAAATGCACGAATTTTCGATTCTACTTCGGGCAGCTAGTACTTAAACCGAACACCTCATTTTTCTCTTTGTGGTTTTCTTGTATTACACAAAGACAAACTAAAAAAAAACTGGAGCTTTCACAATTTGTGCTGTTAATAAACGAGGTAAACCAGTAAAATAAAAATAAAAACATCAACGGCCGAGTTCGCCTTTCTGGTGTGCAGTTCCAATCTTTATACACCTGTCAAAAACTTGTTAAGAGAAAAAATATGGTAAATGTGAAGGAGCGCGGTCTCCACACCGATCCTTTTGAAATGTTGCACTATGACGTATTTTGATGCACTAAACACGAATCCGTTAAAAAAAAAGCTCGCTTTTCACTAGGAAAGGAGTTATGAAACACTAAAGTTCACTGTTGTGCGTGTTCTGAAAGGTAATGTAACCTACTATGTTTGTCAACATGCGCATGCGCGGGTATGGAAAAGTTCGTAATAAGGATGTCTAATTGAAATTTACCATAAATTATTTATCAATTTATCTCCAGTTAGTTATTCAAAAATATTTTTTTTAAATAATAAACCATTCTTTATTTTTTTTTTTTTAATTTTAAGAAGATATCAAAACTCTAGTCAATCCAACTCGCTAAAATTAATAGAATTCTTTTCATTTCTGCGAGTTGGATTGGCTAGGGGTTTTGATGTCTTCTTGAGCGAGCGGAGCGAGCGGAAACGCATAGCACGTATGCCCAAAAGCGACAATTTACGACCAAGTCAGCTACCACAAGGTGAGTCTAAATTTCAATTACACTTCGTCATTAAGGACTATTGCGCATGCGCGTGTTTACAAATACGCTGTTACCCCGTCTTTTATAACCTCCATAACAGTGAACTTTAGTGCTTAATAACTTCTTTCCTAGTGAAAAGCGAGCTTTTTTTTTTAACGGATTCGTGTTTAGTGCATCAAAATACGTTATAGTGCAACATTTCAAAAGGATCGGTTTGGAGACCGCGCTCCTTCACATTTACCAAAAATATATAAAAATATTACTTTATTATGATTATTTTATGATTAAGTAATAAAAAATTGAATTTCTTCACAATTTTTAAGCAGAAAACCCAAAGAAATAGTTTTAATCTTTTCCCATTTGAAAAATCCAGAATTACTTTCTTTTGCCTACTCAAAACAAAAACAAAATATTCTTGTGTATTATTCTAAAATTTATATAATGACTTATTGCATCTCCAATCTTGTTAGAAGTGAATTCTTGAACTATCTTACATGCATTAGAATGGAAATGACCTAGAATTAGTTAGTAAGTAGTTGAAGAGAATCTACACCGCTTACATTGACTGTTTCGTGTTCTACTTACCTATCTATGTCAATGGCTTCAGGAATTTAATCAAGTTGACTAAGCAATCGAACCTGATTTGATCTTGAAATCTAAAGCTCGGTATAGATAATGAGGATCTCTCTTCATTTGGTCTAAGCCCAATTGTAAATTCGATGATAAAGCAAAATCATATTAATTGTCTTCACGAAAGAATTTTTATTTATTTATTTTTTTCCCACTGGTATGTTATTGAGTTTCTTCCTTTTTTTGAAAGTAGAAAAACGTGTCCATGATAATGACACTATGATTTCATCCTTCATTTCTGACAAAAAATAAGTCTTTCATAATCCAAGAATCACGAAAAGAAAGACTGTTCTAATTTGGACGTATTTACTCCATTATGAGGGTCTATTATTGTGTTGTATGAATGAGTAATGTCCAACTGATGGCTGACCATATTTGGCGACAGCTTTCTTATCATTCCAAGGAAAAAATTCTTTTGTATTTTTTTTTCTTATTTATTATTATTATTTGTTTGTACATACTGGTTTGTTAGGGGCTATTATTGTGTTGTATATACTGGTTTGTTAGGGGCTATTATTGTGTTGTATATACTGGTTTGTTAGGGGCTATTATTGTGTTGTATATACTGGTTTGTTAGGGGCTATTATTGTGTTGTATATACTGGTTTGTTAGGGGCTATTATTGTGTTGTATATACTGGTTTGTTAGGGGCTATTATTGTGTTGTACATACTGGTTTGTTAGGGGCTATTATTGTGTTGTATATACTGGTTTGTTAGGGGCTATTATTGTGTTGTACATACTGGTTTGTTAGGGGCTATTATTGTGTTGTATATACTGGTTTGTTAGGGGCTATTATTGTGTTGTATATACTGATTTCAGAGTATCTATTGTTGCATTTTATATGCTGGTTGGTTAAGGTTCTACACTTGCGTTATATACGCTGTTTTGCGAAGGTCTATACATGCGTTCTATATGCTGGTTCGTGGGTGTCTAATATTGCGATGTATATGCCGGTGTGAATGTGTATTAGTGCGTTTTAAATACCGATTTCTGACGGTCTGTTCTTGCATTTTATATGCTGGTTTGTAAGTGTCTATTATTTTGTTGTATATGCTGGTTTGTGAATGTCTATCAGTGCGTTGTATATATTGATTTGCGTGGGTCTATTTTTGCGTTCTATGCGCTGGTTTGAGAGGGTATATTATTGCGGCAGTATTTCTTGATCTAATTCTATAATATTTAAATTTAAAAATAGAGGATTTGTATGTTAGTCGGTGACATTAACGTTTTTAGAAGTTAGTCTCCGAATTTGATTTAATTTTTTTCAAAGAGCAAATAAAACAAAAAAAAAATATATTCCAGTACAACATTCAGAAGAAAAGCGAAACAAATAAATTTACATTATTATTCTTCAGCCCACCTTCTGGGATTTTTTTAACAATATTTCACCTGGGCCTCCGCTCCGGCTTAACCTGGTCAGAAAAAAAGAAAAGAAAAGAAAATATAATATAGTGGAATGGTATTGTGAAATAATCGGCTACGTTTCTGTTTGTCTTTTGACAATTATAATAGGTAGGTAGATGATGTAGTGGTGAACTTCTGAACCTGGGCCAATAAGTTATGCAATAAACATTACAAAAGTTGAAATACGTGTGTCCTATTTTACGATTTTCTTACTATTTGAAACATTTTTTATTTTTATTATTTTCAAGTAATATTCAAGGCCTAATAACTAATAAGATTAATTAATAATAAACTAATACTTGACAGTATAATAAGCTTCTTTTTTGCAAATTTCTTGCAGACCATATTTATTTATATACGTTTTGTCTTCCCAATTTACAAAGGGGATTTTTTGCCAACCCACTACACCTCTATCCGTTTAACGGATTTTACGAAGCGCCTTTGAAGGAGGTATCCCTCACCACTTTTACATATTTATATATATGGGAAAATATATCTCGATCTCTTGTAAAGCAGAGTAGGGATGAGGGCAAAGGATGGGGCAGAACGATCTTGAAGCGATTCGAGGAAAAAGTTTCTGATCAAAGCGAGTATCAAGGGACGAACACATTGTCGGCACTGTGTGGGGGGGGGGATGTAGAGCCAATTTGAATAGTAAAGAGGCCTCTCCCCACTTGAAGGCTATTCTACAAGAATGCCTTGAATATCAATCATTCACTTTTCACTGCATCTTTCACCTTAAGGCACCAACAGGACTTTCGGTAAACTTACCACCTAACCCTTCTAGCTCCAGGAATGGGGTACGGCTGTCCCTAGTTATGTCGCTTACCCGAGGAGAGAAAAGGGGGCAGCTGGTGCAGATACTCTTTCTTTTAATATGTGTTCAATAATTTTAAATTTATCCTATATTTGTGTACAAAAGAAAAATTAATTAAACGTGGAGTCCCACGAACCCCTTTACATTCAGCTCTCTTATTTACTACGAAATCGATTTTTGAAATGCTTTTATTTTTACTAAAAACGTACTTTTAGCGCGGTTCCTCCCTCCCTTCATAGGGAGGAACCCCGCTTATAAGGTTGATCTCATGAAAAGATCCGGAAGTGCCGACTAGAAAATTTCGCGTTTCAGAACCCCTAGAGACCGAAAATAACGGTGGTTTAAATTTGTGTATATATATATAGACATTTGTCTGTTTGCTCTGCAGCTCCCAGACGAATGGTCCGATTTTGATGAAATTTGGTACAAAAGATATTTACGAAAAATGTATGAAGATCCGAAAACTTTTCACATCTATTAAGAAAATAATTATTTTCGCATACTTCCTTAACTCCAAATATAACCAAAATTTAAACAGCTTAGTTAGGATTAATTTCCAATATGTAGAAAATATTTCAATTTAATCCCGCGATTCTAAGTACCCGCAAAAAAATAATGACTTACAAAAACATTGATTCCACTTTTCTCAGAAACGGTTACAGATATCACCTTTAAAAGGGTTTCATTCGACTTCGTATGTTAAGAAACCTATAAAACAAGTACCTGGTCTGCATATGAACTCAAAAACGTAAGCGTTACGATTTTTTTTGCGCGAATTTCGCCCCAAACACTATCTTCCAGTGTATATATATATATATATATATATATATGCTTGTCTGTTCGCTCTCTAGCAAGCTCAAAAATGGTCCGATTTTGACGAAATTTGGTGCAAAAATCTGTCGTCTAATTTGAAAGGTCAAGTTCGTTAACCAGCAAAATCCGCCCACTGGAAGATGGCGTTTGGGGCGAAATTCGCCAAAAAAAATCGTAACGCTTACGTTTTTGAGCTCATAAGCTTGTAAGTACTCGTTTTATATGCTTCTTGGGTTAGGAAAACGAATGAAACCATTTTCAAGGCGATAGCTTTAACCGTTTTTGAGAAAATTGAAAAAAATAGTTTTTGAATACCGTTTTTGGTTTGGGTACTTAGAATCATGGGATTCAGTTGAAACATTTTCTGCATGTTCAATGTTCATAAAAACTAAAATGTAAAAATTTTGGTTACGTTTGGTGTTAAGGGAGGGTTAGAATAAAATATTTTATTAACAGACATGAAAAGTTTTGGTAACTTTGTAAATTTTCCTTAGTATCTCTAAAACGGTTGAGAATCTTGTGAAGCAAAAGTTTACCATTTGAAAGCTTACTAAATTCTCTACACAATAGGTTCTAAAGAAATTTTTGATTAGGCATTGTCAATCGGAGAAATAAGTGCTTAAATCTTCAAATGTGTTTGTATTGTTCTTTTGATCGGGTTTTCGTAGTTCTTTAGCTCACATTTTAATGGGTTGTTGTTGTTTTTTAATTGAATTTATTTATAGAATTAGTATTATTGTAGAAGAAATCAAGAAAATTAGAAACATTTTGATATTTGTTATGATATTTGAAATAACTGTTTGTATTAGTTGGGTTGGCCAATGAGTGGTGGATGCCATTCCAGGTATAAGGGTACGCTGCCCCTTGGTAAAGGGCCCTTTGTTTACGGGGGAAAGGTGGAACCAAAATAATAACGGTTTCTATTTCAATCTTCCCAAATGACACTAGGGATAGGAACTGAACCGCGCTAAGATGACGCAGATCCTGCAAGTCGGACTTTTTGATTTATTTTGTTTGTTAATGTCAAAATGATTAAAAAAGAACAAATTATTTTCAAAGTAGATGTCATGGCCAGTTTCATACTAATAGTCCGTCGGCCCGTGACATTTTATGCAACGATTTTTAAGATTCTTCATTTTTTCACTATTGATTGTACAAGTCTTAACTAGAACAGTGCCACTTGTCAGCTGGCTAGGTAGCAGTGGGTTTGGCTGCGGAGGCGTTGCAAACTTCGGAAAAATATGAAAATGTGAAACGATTTTAAGATTCATGAAATTTCTTGGAGAGACACCTTATATTATACAACAATCATTGGCACTTGTCAGCTGGCCGGCCAGCGGTGGACTGCTTGTCAGCTGGGGGTCTAAACTTGGCAAAAATACGAAATTCTGAAACGATTTTAAGATTACTGAAATTTTGGTGGTTACTAGTATTTGTACTGAGATTAACAAAAAACATTGTCAGCTGCTCATATCTTGGTGGAAAACTTGTCAGCTGGGGGGGGGGGGGTATAAGCGCTGAGCACATGGCGCGCGCTCTGCTTTATACCGCCAGCTGACAACTTTTCCACCCACATATAAGCAGCTGACAATTTATTTCGTCAATCTTATTAAAAATACTACCAACCACCAAAATTTCAGAAATCATAATTTAGTTTTTGAATATTTAATAGCGAAAGCATGATTTTAGCGATGACTACCTGTTCAATGGATATTTGTTATTATATATATATATATATATATATATATATATATATATATATATATATATTTATATGTATATATATATATTTATATGTATACAAAAGATAAGGAGGAAGGAGTCTGTCCTGAGGTAAACAAGCAGTCTGAGGCTTTAATAAGGACAGACGGATTAAGGCTTATCAGTTGTTATTCAGACTAGGAGTTTTGACATTGAAAAGTTTTGTGTTTTTTGTTTGAAAAAAACAGAAAAATTATTGTGTTTTACTGAAAAAACATTGGGAAAATGTAAAGAAATATTTGTTATTAGGCAAGAAAACAATTTGAAATTGACCAACGTTCACCTGCCTGACGAAGTCAATGACTTTCAGCTATACCATCGCATAAGCAAATTGGAACAACTACATATTTTAAATAAAGCGGCCGAATTCAATCTGAAATATCTAATATGCAAGTGAATAAGCTTCCTCATGCTGTCCGTCCTAGAGATTTTGTATCTGGCGAATGTGAAGTTCCACAAGTATTATTAAAGTTTTATGAAAGCATATTAACGTCAAAAAATGTGCGCAAAAGAATAACGTCAAAAGCCAACAGAGCTGAATCTTTAGCACAAGATTTGATTTTTGCTGTAAGTAATGGAAGAATTAAAACTTCAAAACATATTTGCTTAGCACTATTTTTAAAGGGCGTTACTAGTTCTGCAAAAGTCGTTAATGTTGTTAATAAATATGGACATTGTATTAGTAATACTGATGTAGCGGTGACGCGCTCGCGGACTATTGCTTGAAGTCAGCGGACGTTGACATTGAGCTCATTGGTTGACAGTTCGCGAGCGAGTCATTCGCTAGTTACAAATCCATCTGGTAATCTGACCTAAGTTACCCAGATGGTAACGAGAGTTGGTTATGTGTCGGTTGCTAAGAGTTTTTTATGGAGTGCCATTTTGTTATCTAAAAATTGTAATTTACTGTGAAAGACGTAATATACATATAACTAAAATATATTTGTGTATTTATTGATCATTGTGTGCGTAAATACGCAAAAGTGGTGACCCCGACGTGATCGTCTTTCACGTGAGTAGAAAATCATATATTTTGATATGGACTTGAATGTAGCTTATGATTTGATCACTATGGACGATGAAAATCCAGAGGATCTTCCTCAAGAGCCAGTCTTAGTCCCTCAGACGATTGAATCAGCGTCCATGCTTACTGTGAGAGCTCAATTACCATCATTTTGCAGATCGGATCCCGAAATTTTTTTCTTGCAAGCTGAAGCGATTTTTAACCTTCACAAAATCAGCAATTCGCTACGTAAATTTATGTTAACGGTAGCCCAGCTTGATAGAGCAGCCGTAAGGGATGCTATCGATTTAATTAGAACTCCCCCTGCAGATAACCCTTACGAGTGTCTTAAGGCGCGTATTATTAAATGTTATGGACAATCGGAAAGAGTACGCGTCCGGAAACTTTTGGAAAACCAGCAGCTAGGCGATAGGCGCCCTTCTCAGTTTCTAAGTGAACTTAGAGGGTTAGGTGGAACCGAATTGTCCGAAGATTTACTTAAGTCAATCTGGACTAGGGCCTTACCTGATGGCATGCAGGCAGCTTTAGCGGCAACTGACCACACAGATTTGCTCAGACTGAGTGATATAGCTGACCGGATCGCGGAGCTGACCGTCCCAATAGCTTATGACGTGGCGTCTGTAAGGCACAGCAAGGATACCGATCGAGATGACCTCATCTTAGCAGCCTTGGAACAACTCACCCAGCGAATCGCGGCTTTAGAGACCCGAAGCAGTAGATCTGTAGAGCGGAAAGACTACAGGCAGCGGAGTGGCAGTCGAAGCAGAAGTCGAAATCGCCGATTTTGCTTCTATCATGACCGATTTGGTAAGAAGGCCACTAAATGTAGATTACCCTGCGATTGGAAACCTGCTAACCCACCTAAGGCTCAGGAAAACTAGGTGTAGCGACGGCAGAGGCGGAACCCGTCGCTAATACTCCCCAGCGCCGCCTATTTCTTACAGATCGGAAGTCCCAGCTGCGATATCTAGTCGACACCGGTGCAGCAGTGTCTGTCCTCCCCGTGAAGAACACAAAGCGAGCTGTGGTTAGCGAATTCGTCTTATTTGCTGCCAACGGAACACCCATCTCCACCTATGGAGATCAGCTGATTGAGTTAGACCTTGGTCTTCGAAGGAAGTTCAACTGGCGTTTCATCGTAGCAGATGTAGGACAGCCGATTATCGGGACAGATCTTCTTTACCATTACAAGATCTTGGTGGATCTGGCCGGATGCCAACTAGTGGATCGGATTACAGGTTTGACAACTCGAGGGAGGCCAGCTGATGTCCCTGTACCAACAATCTACTCAGTTCCCCGGGGCGAATGGTACATGGATCTTCTTCAGAAGTACGTAAGCATCACTCGGCCGACAGTCTACACCAAGAACTCCATCCATTCCGTTGTCCATCATATTGAGACCCGCGGACCACCAGTAACGGCGAAGGCGAGAAGGCTTGCACCTGAGCGTTATGCGGCTGCCAAGAAGGAATTTGAGCAGATGATGGAAGAAGGTATCTGCCGCCCTTCGAAGAGCTCATGGGGAGCCCATTACATGTGGTGCCGAAGAAAGATGGTGGAATAAGACCCTGCGGCGATTACCGGCGACTCAACGAGAAGACCATTCCAGACCGGTACGCAGTTCCAAATATAGCGGACTTCAACATAAATCTCCACGGAAAGAAGGTTTTCACCAAGCTCGACCTCACTAGGGCGTATTATCAAATCCCCATCGCCGAAGAGGACATTCCAAAGACAGCGGTCATAACTCCCTTCGGCCTTTTTGAATTCACTCGCATGTGTTTCGGCCTACGTAATGCGGCGCAGACCTTTCAACGATTTCTAGACGACGTACTCCGAGGCCTGGACTTTGTCTTCCCCTTTATCGACGACATATGCATCGGATCTAAGGACGAAGAAGAACACAAAATCCACCTTGCAGAAGTCTTCCGCCGCCTTCAAGAACATGGCCTTACCATCAACCTGGCTAAATGTGTGTTTGCCAAGGAAGAAGTTGAATTTCTCGGGCACAAGGTCAACCAGCATGGAATCACCGCTATGCCTGAGAAGGTTGAGGCCATTACCACCTATCCTCGCCCGGCAACCGTATGTGACCTCCGAAGATTTCTAGGCATGGTGGATTTCTACAGGCGCTGTATTCCCCATGCATCATCCCTTCAAGCAGCACTCAACGTCTACCTTTCCGGAGCGAAGAAGAAAGACAAGACTCCGATCGCATGGAATGAAGATAGCATAAAGGCCTTCGAAGCATGCAAAGAAGCTATGAGGAAAGCTGCCATCCTTGCTCACCCTATCCCTAATGCGGAGTTACTGCTGGCCTGCGACGCGTCGAACACCGCGATGGGTGCAGTGCTTCAGCAGAAGGATGCGTATTTTTGGAAGCCCTTAGGATTTTTTTCTCGGAATCTCAACAAAGCGCAACGTGCATATTCCACGTACGACCGAGAGCTCCTCGCCATTCACCGGGCAATAAAGCATTTTCGTCCCTACGTCGAAGGCCGGAATTTTTGCATATGGACGGACCATAAACCCCTCACTTTCGCATTCCAGCAGAAGCCCGAATCCTCTACACCCATGCGAATCCGGTTGGTAAACTATATCAGCCAGTTCACCACCGACATCCGCCATGTAGCTGGTTCGGAGAACGAAGTGTCCGACGCTTTTTCGAGAGTTGAGGAGATCACCAGTCCCGATGACATGGAAGCGATAGCGGAAGGACAGGCCAAGGATACTACTATTCCTGAACTATTAAAGAACCCACGGTTGCAGTTGAAGTGGATCGAACTTCCTCACGTCAACAAGCCTATATTGTGCGAGACTTCAACTCAGAAGGCCCGACCGTATGTTCCAGAACGCGCGCGTCACGGTGTGTTCGAGAGCCTCCATGGGCTGAGTCACCCAGGTGTTCGCGGATCGCGACGGCTTATCGGACAACGATTTTTCTGGCCGAATCAAAACATCGACATAGGAAAGTGGGCACGATCTTGCCTAGCGTGCCAGCGTTCCAAAGTCCAGCGGCACACAGTCTCACCTCCAGGAAAGTTCCCACTTGCATCAAGGTTTGAGCATGTCCACATCGACATTATTGGCCCTCTGCCTTCTTCGTGCGGTAATCGGTACTGCCTGACTATGGTTGACAGGTTTACTAGATGGCCAGAAGCTCAGCCGATTGAGGATATATCTGCGTCTACTTGTGCTGAGGCCCTCATGTCAACTTGGATTCCGCGCTTTGGAGTTCCGGTTCGAATAACGACCGATCAAGGGAGGCAATTCGAATCCGAACTTTTCTTGCAGCTTTCAAGAACCCTTGGTTTCAAACGCGTCAGAACTACCGCATATCACCCGCAAGCCAACGGTTGCGTCGAACGGTGGCACCGCACCTTGAAGACCGCCTTGACTACCCAACTCGATAGTGACAACTGGACCCTCAGGCTACCATTGGTGTTGCTTGGACTCCGTTCCGCTGTCCGCGATGACAACGTCACCAGCGCAGCCGAGATGACTTATGGACAACCACTACGCCTACCTGGTGAACTTCTGGAAAAGTCCAGGCAGCCCCAGACCACGGAGGCTTTTGTCAACCACCTTAGAGAGCATATGGAGCAACTACGTCCAGCACCTCACAGACAATCTAAGAAGAAGACCTTCGTGCATCGCGACCTTCAGAGCTGCTCCCATGTCTTCCTGAGAGACGATACCGTCCACCGACCATTGACCCCGCCTTACACTGGTCCTCATGCAGTCATCAGCCGAAGCGACAAGAACTTCACCATCCAGCTGCCTGGAGGACCTCGCACGGTGACAATTGACCGACTGAAACCGGCGTACCTTCTGCAGGACGATGAGGCCGACAGTTCCAGCTCGCCAGTCGCAACACCACCTCCTGTCCCGACTGCGCCAATTCCTAATGACTCTGCCGCGGAAGAGCACCATACCACGGTGGAGCGAGGAACTCATCTGGGTCGCAAGATTCGTCCTCCTGTCCGCTTCCGCGACTGAGTCATTGGGAGGAGGTGATGTAG
Source organism: Gonocerus acuteangulatus (assembly GCA_946811695.1). Lineage (NCBI taxonomy): Eukaryota > Metazoa > Arthropoda > Insecta > Hemiptera > Coreidae > Gonocerus > Gonocerus acuteangulatus. The sequence goes on from OX328125.1 coordinate 85,199,565, forward strand.
CGGTGACGCGCTCGCGGACTATTGCTTGAAGTCAGCGGACGTTGACATTGAGCTCATTGGTTGACAGTTCGCGAGCGAGTCATTCGCTAGTTACAAATCCATCTGGTAATTTGACTTAAGTTACCCAGATGGTAACGAGAGTTGGTTATGTGTCGGTTGCTAAGAGTTTTTATGGAGTGCCATTTTGTTATCTAAAAATTGTGATTTACTGTGAAAGACGTAATATACATATAACTAAAATATATTTGTGTATTTATTGATCATTGTGTGCGTAAATACGCAAAACTGTCTTAGAGGGGCTAGTAACAGAAGCCACTTTTTCCTCGATAAAAAAAAAATACAGTTTGTCCGGAAGATATTTTGCAGTCCTCAAATTTAGGCACTGGTGTAGCTTTCAATAATTTTGATCGGTTTGTGCATACTCAGACAGGTAAAGATACGCTTCATGACACAGTGGGAATAATTTATCAGAATGTAAGTATAGATATTAACACAGATGCAAGCGATGAACAGAATGTTACAAGCGATTGTACCACGCTTTCTACAAGAAGACGTCGTACTTTTGAGGGTATAACCTTTGAATTAGAATCTTACTCAAAGAAACCACGATTAGAAGAGCAATTAGAGCCTATTGATAGTGTCTTACGCACGCACGATAAAAATTTAACTTCATTTTATCATTTTAATTTTGCCTGGGTATTCTCTCATCATCTGGAAATACCGAAAACACCTATGTGGGTCGGCTTTAATAGCTTAATTTTTGACGACAAGAGTTCTCAGCAGAAGGTATCGTATCTTACAACAATTAACGAATCACCAACAAAAGTAGCAGTTGTTTTAGAAACTTTGATACAAAGCGATAAAATTCGAATCGAATGTAAACAGCCTCATTTAGAAGTAACTTACGATTTAGCAGTTGCGAAAATCGCTTTACAGCTTCAAAGCTCAGAAAAACCACGTTTCGATAAATTATTCATGCATCTTGGAGCTTTTCACATTTTTTTATCATTTTTAAAAGCTGTGGGAAAATTTATTGACGATTGCGGGATTACTAATATCCTGGTAAATACAAATGCAATTGCAAGCGGCTCTGTTTCTGGTTTTCTTACTGGGAAGAGTTACAACAGATGCAAAAGGCTACACCCACGACTATCTCTTGCATTGCAAATATTGCATTTGGAGAGATTTCTTACAGATGAAAACATTGAGATAACGGATGAGGTAAAGGCAGATCTGTTAAGTATTACAGGTATAAAGCTACTGAGCCAATCTATTGAAGAAATAGATTTACTGGCATTATTTACCAAATATGAAAAATATAGACATCAAACACTACATGGAAATCATGGATTAACTGCACAGTATTATATGATATATGTGCAGTTGGTAAACTATTATCTAATCTTAGATTCAAGTATACGCACTTCAAACTTTTCTGCGTTCAAATGGGTATTACCGAAAATATCAAATTTGTTTTTTGTATTCAACCAACAAAATTATTCCCGGTACACTGTTCTCTATCATGATAAGCTACTCAAAGTAGATGAAACACATCCTGGCTTAATAGAAAGACTACAGCAAGGGTCAATAGGTGTGAAAAGAACTAAAAAATGTTTTTCACGAATCCCGATCGATTTAACTTTGGAGCAAACATCCAATGCTGATGCGGCTAATAAATTAACCGGTGTAAGCTTTATAACAAATTCTTATCCTGCGCGCCAACGTGTGGCTTTGACCCATGATTTACGATGCACTGTCAATAGCTTTGTACTTTAAAAAACAGGTATTAAGAAATCGCAAGATATCACAGCTGATTTGAAAACAAGTTTATTGAAGATGCATGTCAAATCTCTGCACCTTATCATAGACAATATACAACAAAATATTAATCATTTTTCGCCAGACTTAGATAAAAACTTATTGTACAACGTTTCGACAGGCAGAGCAGTAGACGACGTTAATAGCAAAAATTTTAATTAATGTCGAAACATTAGGTAATGAACAGCGTGAAAGTTTTATACAAGAATGTTCTCTTGATAAGCAGCGGTTTGAGAAGCCCATAAAACAAAATAAAATTTTGAATTTTAGCAGTGCTAAACGCCCCAAAAAAGTTAAAATCGCAGGTAAATTGGTGGAAATTCGAATGGAACGAGATTTGTTTGGACAATTATTGCGATTGTCTTTAAAAAAACAATTAGATATTGAAAACATTTTATCGTACCCTTTAACTCCTGTTTCATTGGCTTTATGCCATATGGATGGTTCTTTATGTAAAACTGATAAATCAACGATGCTCAAAATTTTTCATAAACAAGTTGATAGCAGTCAGCCAGACTTTTATGATTTAATGATATTCGATGTTTTTTTTTTTTTTTGTTAAACAGCATGAAGGAAGCACCAAATACTTTTTGTAAAATATCAAAGCAACTGCTGCAAATGCTATTAGCAAATAAAGCATCGACCGTCATTGTCGTGTTTGATAGTTATCCTAGCCCATCTATCAAAGATTTAGAGCACGAGTTACGGGGTACGAAGAGAGGGCAACAATGCCAAATTCGAGGACCAGATCAAGAGCGCCCAGCGGATTTTCCTAAAGAATTAAAAAATATTTACTTTCAAGAAAGTCTGATAAAATTTTTCTCACAACATTGGCACAGTAATGAAGTAGCTTCATTTGTAGGCCAAAAAAAAACTATATCTGAGTGCTGATGAATGTTATTGTTATTATAAAGAAAATGAAAAAATGTGTAAAAATACTGTGGAAAGATTAGCAAGTCCTAGCCATGAAGGAGTAGACACCAAAATTGTTTTTCACGTTTGCCAGCTTGAAGAAAAGACTAACGTAGTTATTAGATGTAGCGATACTGATATTCCCATAATTATGTTAGGTAACATGCAAAACGTCCACGAAGATGTTAAGATTTGGATGAAAATGGGAACGGGGAACAAAGAAACCTATTTAGATATCAATAAATTATTTCGAACATTAGGCGAAACACTGTGCCTAGCATTGCCTGCTTTTTACGCATTCACAGGATGTGACTATAACTCTGCCTTTTTTAAAAAAGGAAAAACTAGACCATTTGCTGCCTTACAGAAAAATGAAGACTTTCTTGAAGCATTTTCCAGAATAAGTAGTTTAACGAAGGATAATGTAGACGATGTATCGAATGTAATACAAACTTTTGTATGTGCCATGTATGGTTTTAAAGCCATAAACACGGTTAATGATGCCCGTGTCGCCACTTTTATGAAAATATTCAAGTTAACAGAAGACGCCACAGAATTTAGACTACCTGACAAAAATTGCGATACTTCTCTTTTGCCACCCTCCAAATCTGAATTACTGCAACATATTTTAAGGACAGTTTATATCAGTACAATATGGAACAACGCCTACAAACAAGTACCGTCAAAGTTAAATCCTCTGGAATACGGCTGGAAAATTGAAAATAATATGTATACCTGCAAATGGTTTGATGGCGAACAATTACCTCCAGTAGTTGATATGATTGTTCGAGACCAGCAATTCACTGAAGGTATTAAAATTATTTATTTTCTGTACTTTATTAATGTTTAATAATTTTTTCAGTAACAGTAATTAGTATTTTCAGATGAGACGCAGCAAGAAGAAGACGACCTCACAATCACTGCAGGCATCGAAAGTGATGATTCTGAAGGTGAAGACTCAGAATTAGAAGACGACTGACTTAATTGTATTTTTTTTTTTTTTTCTACGGCGCATCTACATCTAGGTTATTTTATACATATGTAATTCTATATACCAATACAGTATTTTATACAAATAAATAATATATTTTTTCCATCATACCTTAACATAAATAGATAATATATTTTAACGTTGATAATAAAAATATTCATTTACAATCAATATATTCAGAAGTTGTAATCAATATAAGCATGCTTTCGCTATTAAATAGTCAAAAACTATATTAAGATTCCTGAAATTTTGATAGTAGGTAGTATTCGTAATAAGATTGACAAAACAAATTGTCAGCTGCTTATATGTGGGTGGAAAAGTTGTCAGCTGGCGGTATAAAGCGGAGCGCGCGCCATGTGCTCAGCGCTCATACCCCCCCCCCCCCCCAGCTGACAAGTTTTCCACCAAGATATGAGCAGCTGACAATGTTTTTGTTAATCTCACTACAAATACTAGTAACCACCAAAATTTCAGCAATCTTAAAATCGTTTCAGAATTTCGTATTTTTGCCAAGTTTAGACCCCCAGCTGACAAGCAGTCCACCGCTGGCCGGCCATCTGACAAGTGCCAATGATTATTGTATAATATAAGGTGTCTCTCCAAGAAATTTCATGAATCTTAAAATCGTTTCACATTTTCATATTTTTCCTGTTTTCAACGCACCCGCAGCCAAACCCACCGCTACCTAGCCAGCTGACAAGCGGCACTGTTCTAGTTAAGACTTGTACAATCAATAGTGAAAAAATGAAGAATCTTAAAAATCGTTGCATAAAATGTACACGGGCCGACGGACTATAACAAAAACTTGCTCCTGGGGTCGGTCTATGTAGTTGTATGAAACACATTTCTACAGACCTAGTCGAAAACGTTTTTACTTTATTTGTATATCTTCCTAAGGATTATTTAAAAGTGACAACACAAATAATACCATGGAATTAAAAAACAAATTCTAAGATAATAAAAACTATATATCATGAACAAAACAATCGTCATAATAGGTGAATGGTAATACTTAATCTAATCCTTTATCAAGCGCAAGGAGGTAATCAAATCATTGAAGATTTAAACTCCCCTATTTTTTAAATATAAGCCAGCGTGGCAAAGAAACCACTTCGATATTTGTCACAAAAGAGGCCTGGACACAGCCCTAAAACAGAAAATATTGTATCTCTGAAAGTAATAGGAGGGCTGCTGAAAGCGCTTGGTGCCCGAAATACAACATGTGAAAAAAAATGACTATGTACTTTCATTTTTACTGAAGGCCATCCTTTTCTGCCAGCAATCAAGTACTTTAAAACATTACTTCGTTATTATTATTACTCAATTTATACTATTTAAGTGAGTTTAAATACCTGAATAAAAGCAGCTATTGATTAATTATTACTAATGATTCACTTTCCCATGATGCTAAATTTATTTTCCCAAAATTTGTTTAACTTATAATTATTATAAGTGGCATAGTTGAGTACAGAAAATTTTTTCATAGCTAGCGATATGTAGGAAAAATATGTAAATAATGGCTTACGTCCATACCACGATCTAGTCCGATCACTGAAGTTTTTTTTTTTTTTTTTTTTTTTTTTTTTTTTTTTTTTTTTTTTTTTTTTTTTTTATTTATTTATGAGCATCAATGCGCATCTAAGGCGTTTCGCTCCAAACAGTTATTGCATATATACATCAGTTACAATATTACATATATACATCTATAGACAAGTGGTATTTTTCACAAACATCTGGTTGATCAATTAGTTATAAATCGGATTACAAAATTAGACAATATTACATATTCATTCATTACATGTTATTCGTTCTTTACAGTTTACCAAGTGGCGCAGTACCTTCACCGAAGTAAATTAACTCCGGGCGTGGGTAGAACTTGAAAGGGTGGCCGGCAGGTAAATCCACAAGGCGTTAAACCCCTTTTTTTTCCCTTATATTTAATTTATTTTTTACTTACTTATTTTTGTTATTTATGTATTCGGCATCAAAACTTCGGCGATTGGCCTAATCAATTTTAACAAATTTATGAATGCTTATGGAATTTAATTTTAAATGGAAATAAAAATTTTTATTTTATTTACATTTTTAGCGCGGTTCCTCCCTCCCTTCATAAGCAGGGACCCCGCTTATAAGGTTGATCTCATGAAACAATCCGGAAGTTCCGACTAGAAAATCTTGCGTTTAGAGACCGAAAATGACGGTGGTTTTATATATATATATATATATATATATATATATATATATATATATATATATATATTTGTCTGTTCGCTCTCTAAATCCCAGACAAATGGTCCGATTTTGATGAAACTTGGTAAAAAAATCTTTCGTCTAATTTGAAAGGTCAAGTTCTATCTTCACTAGAAGATAGTGTTTGGGGCGAAATTCGCGCAAAAAAAATCGTAACGCTTACGTTTTTGGGTTTATATGCTTGCAGGTACTTGTTTTATAGGTTGCTCAACATAAGAAAACGAATTAAACCTTTTATAAGGCGATATCTGTAACCGTTCCTGAGAAAAGTGGAATCAATGTTTTTGTAAGTCTTTATATTTTTGTGAGTACTTAGAATCGCGGGATTCAATGGAAATATTTTCTACAACTTGGAAATTAATTCCAACTAAGATGTTTAAATTTTGGTTATATTTGGAGTAAAGAAAGTATGCGAAAAAAATTATTTTATTAATAGACATGAAAAGTTTTCGGATCTTCATACATTTTTCGTAAATATCTTGATAACGGTTTGGAAATCGTGGTAAGTGGATAGTGATCATTCGAATGCGTACTAAATTCAATTCTACAAAAAAGGTTCTGAAGCAATATTCGATGGGGCAACGTCAATCAGAGATATAAGCACTTAAAACTTAAAAAGTGTTTGTTTTGTTGTTTTGAAAGGGTTTTTCTCTTTGTTTATCTCACTTTTTAATTGGTTGTTTCTTGTTTTAAATTGCATTTATCAGTAAAATTAGTATAGTAGTAAAATAAGCTAAGAAACGGTGAAAGGTATTGGTAATAATAAGTTTGGAGTGACTGTGGCTAATCATGATGACGTAGTTTGTTTTGAATTCTTCTGTTTATATAACCTTCCTCATAGCCTCTAACTGAAGTTATCGTTATTTCTTATTTTATAGAAAGATTTAACCCACGACAGAATGGAATTTTAATCGCCATGAAGCACATATTTACAGTTGATTATAACAGTAAAACGAATTTGCTAGTAAAACAAGATACTTAAAATTACAACGAATTTTTGGTTTTCTAGAATAGAGCCTTCTCAGCAGTAGTCAAAGAGTAAGTACGTTTTCAGTACATAATTGTATTAACTTATACAGATTAAGAATTATCCGCTTCTGTGTACGTTGGCTACTGTCAGTTTCCTGTGAATTGTCGTGCTAATCTATTCAATTTCTTCGAGACGAACGTAACCGCACTAAGATGACGCAGTTCCTGCGAGTCGAACTTTTTGATGATACATTATTTAACGCAAAAAAATAACTACTTATCTGCCATGACGAAGCACGGTTATCAGCTAGTTTAATTATATTTTACTTCCCAATCATTTATTACGGCTTCTGTATGTAAAAATAACTTGTTATCAACATTCAAAGGATGCTATTTTATCAAATTAATAGCCGAGAAAATGAATATAAGAAAATCTTAATGCAGAATAATTGCTCAGCTTATTTCAAAATCCATTAGAGGTAAAGAGACGTTTAATGTATTAAAACATCCCGACTTTTGAGGAGTCCATTCTACCGATGAAGACCGAAATAGCGCAGACATGAATGGCCGGATCGAGTGGGAGAGAGAAGGGGGGTGGGCCGAAATTGAGCCCCCTTTTGTAACGGGTCTGTATTGAAGAAACGTTCCATCACATATACCCATTAAATGGCCCCCGCTAATGCGATGTCCACTCTGATTAATGGTGAAGCTGCTCTACCTGACAATTAATGGTTTGACAAGAGTAGATAACTTACTCGGCCGCCACTTCATCCGCAACGCACTTATCCTGTAACAGCGCTTCATCCCATATGGGAACATGGCTCAGAAGTTCGATGACTAGTCTTAGGAATATAGGAATATGTCCTATATTTATCCTTTATTTTTGGTCCTAAAATTTACTAAAATTTTATTATTTTCAGAGCCTCCCATCTTGGGCGATAGGCTTTTCAAAATTTAATCTATCGACCCATAAAAAAAAAAATAGAAAAAATAATACAAATAGGTATTCAAATTTTCGACAAGAGATGATTGACCGTCGAGATAGAAGTTTAGGTTTTATAATTCTATAAGGTAAATCGAACCCCCAGCCTTAGACGCGGAGTGCATACGCCTTAGCACTCACTGCTTCCAGTATTTTATAGTTGTTATTATTATTTACCATATCCATAACTGTTGACAGGAATGAAAAAGGCCTCAATGTCAAACCGAAACGTTGGCAGAAAAAAAAATTCATTTTAGTTAAAAAAGGTAGTATTATTCAATATATCGCATTAATATTTCTAAAGTAGCCAAATCTTTGTCATTGAGTTATCACTATGAAAGATTTGGTAACTATATCTTCATCAACCATCAAAACTTTTGGGGAGAAGGGAACTTTTGTCCCTCTTCCTGTCTTAATACTATTCCACATACAGAGGCAAGAGTGACACATTTTCAGTTGAGTTTGTTTTTTTAGTGGTGTCACTTCAGAAATACTAGTGCCATATGACCGAACCCCGATTATTTACACCTTCTCATTATAGAAATTAAATGATCTTAAATGAGGGAAATGTCTATGCATGTGTGTTTATACATGCATGCGGTTAAATAAACACAATCAGAGATACAGGTAAAGCACGAATATGTAAAGTATAAATAAATTAATTTTAAAAATAAATAAAAAAAGTCCGACTCGCAGAAACTGCATCATCTTAGCGCGGTTCCGTTCTTATCCCTAGTCTCATTTGGAATGATTAGAATAGAAACAGTTATTATTTTGGTTCCCCATTTCTTAAAAGGTCTTGATTTATGAATACATTTAATGAAGTCCCGTAACAGGCCACGAGGGCCAGAGGGGCAGATACTATAGAGGTATCTGATTCATGACCATACGGCGCACAAGGGAGATTAGCACCCAAGGTACCCATTATTAAATTAATTAAAGGCTGGGTTGGCCTAAGGGCGGTCAGGGAGGCCGAATTCAACCCATGAGCGAAGACACTAGAAGAAAAAATCTTTAGTGCTTGCTCGGGATTTGAACTCAGGTCCTCCAACTTATTAGTCCAGTGCTCTACCGCTGAGCTAACCTCGCCCCCACTTTATATGTATATATATATATATATATATATATATATATATATATATATTAGTAACAAATATATTTTTTTCTTATTGACATTTATACCAAACCACTTTTTTCTTTTCAGATACCCGTGAAACTTTAAGGAGGTGGGGGGGGGGGGTAATTTTTCAGTCTCTAGTAGGTAGTAAGATTTGGTGAAAAAAAAACTGTTTTTTTTTTTTTTTTTTTTTTTTTTTTTTTTTTTTTTTTTTTTTTTTTTTTTTGAAACAATTATGTTTTCCATAATTTTGTAAGGATATATTTATTTATAATATTTGCGAAAGGAGTTGTTATAAAGACAATTATCAGCATTTGTTGGCCGGTAAAACTCTGTTTGAAAGTTGCCCCAAGCACACAACTCATCCGGGACAGGTCCGCCCTTACACAAGTTGGCCTTAAACAACTGAACCGGGCTTCGAAAGTTTCCGAACAGCACAAATGAAAATCCAACTTCCTACTCCGACCTAAATAAATTTCGTACAAATACCTCGGTATTATGGAGGATTATTTCTGCCGTAAGTTAACTTCGATATAGGGATATGTTTATCCTACCAGATTTGTTGGAAAATTCCAAACTGTCATAACTTTTAAATTGGTTTCAATAATAAATCGTGAAACGGAAAGGGGCTTGTAAATCCACTTACAACGAGTATAGGAAGCTGAGTTATTGCTACTTAAATTTAATATTGAGTCGGGATATAATTTTATTGGACGGAATATTCTGTAAGTGACATAAATTCGCATTTATTGTGTGTGAATCGTCGGTTTTCATCATCAAAGCTTGTTTTGACAATGCTTACATGCGATGTGATTTGATAAACAAATTAACAATTTTAGTGAATGGTATATTTTGCTTCAATAAACACAGTTCATCGGGTTGATCTAGCGTTACAAAAAATGGTCACAAGAAAGTGTCCGCTGGCGTTCGCGCGTGCGCGGTGGCCTCGTACGAAAAAGAAGACTATATGTTATACAGTACATTATATAGGTTAGGCGGGTGGACCTAATGTTTATGTTCCATAATTTGAGCAGAAGGCTCTAAACGAAATAATTTATTTTTTTTAAAGGGAATATACAAAATATTATCCTCATTTTCTTCTTTTTTTTTTCTCTCTAGAAATTGTGATTTTAGGTCAATAAATTTGGGAATTTCTAAACTTTTTTTGCAAACTCTATATACAAGAAAAATTCATTTTTTAATACAAACAGAACAAAGTACGTATTGATCCACTACAGTTCTTAATGAGATAAGTATATATCATTACAGAATGCTAATTTTCACGAATGACTAGTTATTTCCTTATAACTAATATGAAATCAAGGTATTTTGTGCTATATTTGTATAAACATTCTGGATTATGCGTAAAAATATGTCCCAACGTGGACCTAGGAAGGTTTCCAACATTAGATAGTTCGGTCCTAATGATCCAAATGAGACCCTTTCTAAATCTAGGTCGGAGCAGGGAATTTTTGCAATGGACCTTGAAAAAAAAAAAAAAAAAAAAAAAAGCACAATTAAAGTTGCAGCAGGTGGGACTTGAACGCCTCAGGAGAATCCTGGCCCAACACCTATGGAAGGTTTCTTGTCTAGAAAATGAATCCACTCCGACCTAAGCTAATCCCGAGATATATATAGCCTAAACATCTTAGGACTAGAAACAATCAGAAGTATTGGTCTGGCTAAGTGAGTGCGAAGGCAGGTGGAATAAAGAAAAGCAGAGGCTACTGTATCCAAAGTCTACACTAATCAGAGGGTGCCACTCCTCATGATTAGAGTGGAAGAAGGACTGTAGTGAGTGAATGTGCAGTGAGAGGAGTGTAGTGTTAGTGCTAGCCGAGTGTAGTGTAGTGAGGGATATTGGTGAGGGTGACCGGGGGGTTTGGAGACCTCACTCCTCCCCTAAGCCAATCTCGTCCTAATCCTACCACAGGCCAAATACTCCGGGACCGGTCAGGCCCTCTTCAGGGTCCGCCTCATTTATTTCTGCAGTAGGGCCGGGCCGCCTTGTTTTTATTCCGGTTTTATTGAATTGTATTTTTCTAAAACTCAGGGACATTTTTTACCCTCAACGCATACTCCAGAATGTTCATACCACAATACAATATAGCACAAAATGCCATGATTTCATATTACATATAAGGAAATAACTTATCATTCGACAACATTAGCATTCTGTAATGATTTGAAGTTACCTCATTAACGAATGTAGTGGATGTATAGGTAGTTTGTTGTGGCTGTTTAAGGAAATTTACGAGTTAGTAACAAAAGTGCCAAGATACCCATCTTTATTGACATAAAACACAATTTCTAGGAATATTAAAAAAAATTGGGATAATTATATACTCTTAAATAACCACAAATTTAAAACATTTAACACATATCTCATTTTAAAAATGGCGAGGAAAATGAGGTAAAAACAAAAACGTCTAAAATCGAACACGAAGAGGCTCTTCGTTTTTGATTAGGGCTGTATAGCGGCTGCAGGTGTTGGACAATAGTCTCAGAAAGAAAAATGAATGCAGCAGAATAAAAATGTACTGAGCCACTGTAAAAATAATAATAATAATAATAATACCAAGTGCGGGGGGGGGAGAGAGAGAGAGAGAGAGAGAGAGAGAGAGAGAGAGAGAGGGAGGGAGGGAGGGAGGGAGGGAGGGAGGGAGGGAGGGAGGGAGGGAGGGAGGGAGGGAGGGAGGGAGGGAGGGAGGGAGGGAGGGAGGGAGGGAGAGAGAGAGAGAGAGAGAGAGAGAGAGAGAGAGAGAGAGAGAGAGAGAGAGAGAGAGAGAGAGAGAGAGAGAGAGAGAGAGAGAGAGAAAGTGATAGCTGAGTGAGTTTTTGAGAGTTGGAGAGGCTGGGAATTGGAAAGGAAAATAATTCTCAGCTATTTCTAAACACTAATTAGCCACATTCAGCTCCAACGGGTCAATGTGAAGTTGGCACTTTTCAACATGGTATTAAAGACTTTCTCAACATGTACGTCGTACGTTTTAAAAACAATTTAGCCTGACTCTTTAGAAGTCATATTTCCCAGCTTTACGGGGTGTTTTTCGGTACTTTTATTTTATTTTTTAACTCTCGAAACTGCTACATCGGGCATAAAGAAATAAATTCATGCCAATGATTTCTTTCTGCGATCATTTTTCTGATGTTCATTAGGATTACTTCTGGTAGATACATTATAAGAAATGTCACATATCCTCTGTAGGCGATTAAATCCTAAATAATCTCCCTTGGGATCATTTCCTTGGGGTAGACGGGTAGAACTGTTTAACTCATCAACAAATCTCATCAAATATAGAGCCTAATAAAATCTTAGCTTCGAAAATAGTATAACTACTGCTAATTTCAAGATTATATTGTATAGGTAGTAGTAATAAAGTAAATTTTATCATGTACAAAAACAAATAATAGTTAGTTGAGATATTTATAATAAATTTACTTTAACTTGAATAAAATCCATCAGCTATGCGACATCACATAATTTTATATACATTAAAATAAAATAACCAAATAAGAGATTTGAAAAAAATAATAAATTGAAACAAAAATTGATCTTCGTTATTCTTTATAATCATACTTTTAAATCATCGTCTTTTTAACATAATGGTACAGTTTTAAGTAAGCCTCGCCGTTCAAATGGTGTATAGCTTTCATGTGGGATAATCTATTTTTCTAGAGGATTTGTACCGTTACTACATTGGACTGGTTCATATTACAAAGATAGCAGAGGGCACTATTACCAGAGCTGTAAGTGTTTCTGTTCAGGTCAAGGGTTTCTGTTCTTGCTCATTTGGTGGTCCTTATTATTTTAAGGCTATTGGAGTCATTAACAGCTTTCTACATTCGAATTTGAGCGTTTTTTAGGTTAGTTTGCACTGTGCGATTGTCAGTCATCCATTCACCATAAAATTTCATCAGATATAGACCCTTATCCAGCCTTAGATTTGAAAATAATTGAGCGTTATTGCTAATTTCAAGATAATGTAAACCGCGTAATTGTATTGCATAATCTTTAAAGCCGGATTTCCAATAGATCTGGTAATTGTAGAATAGGTTTCTCCAGAATACACGTGTGTTCCTAATTAGAACGAGGGAGGATTGCGGGGTTAGGCTTCGAGAGAAAGGCAAGGAAACGACAAAGTAATCAGACGGCACGCCCCAAATGCTAATACGCCTTACATATTCATACGATCCTCGGCTTCCTCCTCTACTTCAAGAATCGATTCAACTCCATGAACCATTTGGAGGATAACTTCTTTCTAGAAGTGTTGTGATCAACAGAACGGTATCAATCAAAGGGATATTGAATTTAAAATATTAAGCCACCAGCCACACCTTGTTGAAAACCCAAATTCCCGTAGATCAGTTAAGAAACATTGGCCGAGACCAGTAATTGGACGAATAATTTTTAATGACTGGCAATATTTACTTATCCCCGCTGTTGATACACCATTGCTGCACTAAATTCTATGGAGAGCATCCATTAATCTTAATAAGTAAATAAGCGAAATTATGTCGTTTTTAAGATACTGAATTATTTATTTATTTTTTTTACGGCGCATCGACAACTAGGCATAGGAATTTTCTCAACGAGCCTTAAGATGAGAAAATTCCTTCCACCGGTGGGAATCGAACCCACTATCTCCCGCATAGGAAACTAAGGCGCTTGCCACCAGACCACGGGGAGACCCTGATACAGAATTATTATTGTAGAGCACTGGATCGTATGCCTAGCCGAGTTTTTAACAGTAACAAGAGAAAGGTTTACCCCTGGAGATAGAAACTCACCCACCAGTAATAAAAATATTCACCGGGGAAAAATCCTAAAGCAGAAGACAGTGAATACTTCTTTTTTTTCCCCCAAAGAGTTGCTTATAAGGTGGATAAAACGGCCCCGTTAGCATTTTTGCTTAAATTTTGTTATTTTCAGTTTTTTAATCTCCAATCCTGCTCAGCGTTTGCCACATATTTTTTCAGAATAAGAGTTTTGGCTAATATGAATTGCCTTGAAATAACCTTTCAATGCATCAAACCAACACTCTCGACGTTTTAAGCTATAATTTCTGCAAATAAGATCGACATATCGAAAATGAATACAGTACCGATGTTTTGGAAGATTTAATAACCGTTTGAACAATTTCTTTCAATTTATCATTCGAGATATAATATACGAAAATACATACAAGAATATGAATGTATGAATATTCATATTCTTGTATGTATTTTTGAACCACCGGTATTATCGTGGCCCATATGGTCCAAAACGTGTAAATGCCTCATCGGCTCCTCTGTACGTGGGTTTACTATCTCAGTAGAGAGGTAAGAAGAACGATAAAAACAAGAACATAAACCTTCGACAGCAACATTGCACAATCAGTTTTCTTCCACTTAGTCTATATTTTCACACCCAAAGTCACATCCGTTGGACATTGCGACAAACGTTCGTTGACTTTCTGGTCGACGGGGATGCTCTCTAACAAAAATAAAAGCTGTAAAAACCATTTTGTTGAGAATAATAAAGCAAAATGAAGTATACTACGTTAATACAATATACCTCGCATTCCAAAATGTGGTAATATATATACAGAACAGTAAAGGTTGTATAAACCTATAAATTCAATAGACCAACTATTTGATAGAACGGAATCGGAATACCGGGCTTAAACAACGGAGCCAACTCAAACTAGAAACCAAATCCACATAACAATCACCTGAAATTTCAAATAATCCTGTATACATTCTAAACCGACATGTTTTGAATTTGTGCTGTTTGCTATTTAGGACTGTAGCAAATTCTGTAGCATATCAACTGAATTCTAAATACTGTATTCCTTGTTTGAATTACTACAGTATCATTAGATTTGTATTGTTTAACATAATCATATCTATTAAATTATACCATGAATTAGTTAACAATTACAATAAATATAAACCATTTGACATATTTTAAAAATTGTTTATTTACAAGAAAGCTAATTAGTTGGATTTGTTTTTAAAAATTTACATCATTAAATGACCACCGATTCGATTTTTGCACGCTTCTAAGCGACTACAAAATTTTTTGAATACTCCTCGGCAAAGACACCGCGAAACTGCCGAAATCTCTTGGCTGATTTTTATCTTTTAGTTGGAGTAGTGGATTTGGTTTATGGGCCTTTATTTTCTGAAGATTCGCGCGACCGTTAGGTTACTGTTAATTCTGCTGGGTACCTGAAAATGTTACGGGGGTCTAGGCACCGATGACAAGAGGGATATTCATTTAAATTCTTAACAATTAAAAACAGAAGCCAATATCTCTGTATAAACCGTGACCAAAAATATCAACAATTTTAAGGTCTATAAATAAAAACTGATATTATCAAAATCGTCAATTAAATAAAATGGATTTATTTTATTAAAATGGTTTATCAGAGGCAGATGCCTCTTCAGCTTTCTATTAAGTAATATTGCCTAACGGAACGTAGTTAAAATCTCCGTATAAATATAAAATATCAACAATTTTAAGGTCTATAAATAAAAACTGATATTATCAAAATCGTCAATTAAATAAAATGGATTTATTTGATTAAAATGGTTTATCAGAGGTAGATGCCTCTTCAGCTTTCTATAAAGTAATATTGCCTAACGGAACGTAGTTAAAATCTCCGTATAAATATAAAATATCAACAATTTTAAGGTCTATAAATAAAAACTGATATTATCAAAATCGTCAATTAAATAAAATGGATTTATTTTATTAAAATGGTTTATCAGAGGCAGATGCCTCTTCAGCTTTCTATAAAGTAATATTGCCTAACGGAACGTAGTTAAAATCTCCGTATAAATATAAAATATCAACAATTTTAAGGTCTATAAATAAAAACTGATATTATCAAAATCGTCAATTAAATAAAATGGATTTATTTTATTAAAATGGTTTATCAGAGGCAGATGCCTCTTCAGCTTTCTATTAAGTAATATTGCCTAACGGAACGTAGTTAAAATCTCCGTATAAATATAAAATATCAACAATTTTAAGGTCTATAAATAAAAACTGATATTATCAAAATCGTCAATTAAATAAAATGGATTTATTTTATTAAAATGGTTTATCAGAGGCAGATGCCTCTTCAGCTTTCTATAAAGTAATATTGCCTAACGGAACGTAGTTAAAATCTCCGTATAAATATAAAATATATGTATACCTATACTTAATCTCACCTCTTGTTACTCAATCTCATTTCTGAAGAATTCTCATTGATTTAACCGAAGAAGAAATTTACATAACAGTGTCCGATGTCCAGTTAGAGACATTTAATAAAACAATAACATTATACAACGACTCAATACCTTTCGTTTCTCCAACTAGAAGGTAATGTATTAAAAATAAGGTTTCAAACTGTGCTCATAAATTGTATAACAATTTGTGTCTATTATTATTTTTTCTCATTCTTTTTTTTTTTTTTTTGTTTCAAACCCCCCACGAAAATAACCAAAGAAAGAGCTCAATGACCTGGAACCTGGAGCTGGGTTATTCTACCCGAGGGTAATGGAAGGGACGAAGCTAGAAAAACTGAATGTAAAGCCAAAGTGAAATCAAATTTGGAAGAAGTAAAGGGAAAGTAAACGGCATTTCTCATTCGATAAACATATACGTGTATATGTAGTAATACCCATAATTTCCAACATGATGTAACAGTAGTAATTTAATTGTATAACATTTTGATAAATAATAATCTTATATATTTCTACTTTTAGGTTAAGGATATATTTTTAATATTATCAAGTATTCAAATAGCTTTAATTAGGTCTATTCGAAGTAGAGATTGGCGATTCTCGAATGAGAATCGATTGGAATCGAAATAAAATACGAATTTTGAAGGTAATTGTATATAATCGTGGAATCGATCCATTTCGAAGGTCGATCCATTTCGAAGGTCGGTCCATATCGAAGATCGATCTTCTGAGTCTAAAAGATCGAACTTTTGATTCGTTCTGAACTCAACGATCTCTTACTTCGATTCATATTCGAAAATCGCTAATCGCTAATATATATATATATATATATATATATATATATATATATATATATATATATATATATATATGGCCATGTATGTGTCTTATACAGTGTATTATTAAATTTGAAGTGGATTGTATCTCCTAATAAATATGTATATATATATATATATATATATATATATATATATATATATATATCATTTGAATATGCGGAAAGTCATGTATATAAAACTCGTCAACTTCACTTCATATGCTTTATTTTTATGCTCTAAGTTGAGGATCGCCTGGGGTTTTTATTTGGTTTTATAATTTGTTCATTTGTTTATTTAGTGTATATATGTTTTTTATTTATTCTAATTTGGTGTATATGTGAGTGTGGATTATGTTTGGCTGCAGTATGATATCCCTCCATCGAGTATAGTAGCTCTGGTCTAGTGGGTGAAGTATAAGGGTATTTAAGTCTGTAATTTTTTCTTATTATTGTATTTATCGCTTTATAGTTGTTTTTTGTTAGTTGTTATATAGTTATGTATTTTTTTTATTTCTTATTAGTTTTAAATAAGGTACTAATGAAACTGATGTGTACGTATTTGAACTTAGGTCTCGCAGCAACTGGGCTTGATGTTTTCAAGCCCAAATAACGAGGGTGAAGGAGACGCCCAATTGTTAAGTTGACCATGTATGTGTCTTATACAGTTAAATTTGAAGTGGATTGTATCTCCTAATAAAAAAAATATATATATATATATATATATTTATTTATAATTCGCATAAAGAGGTAACCTTGTAGAGGATTAGTAGATCTGAAGCAATACAATGGCGCAGGAAACTCTTCGTCTTTATCAGCCCTCTCTCTGGCCCCGTTTCCTTTTGAAATCCTAATAAGGTGGTAGCCGACAGCACAGATTTATTATCATGGCTGCCGAGAATTATTTAAAAGAAAATGTATTTCAATGATAATTTATAGTTGCATTATGCTCAACTCGGTACATGGACAGGAATCTTCATGATACCTTAGAAAGACTAATTTATTATTTAAACTTCTGTCTTATCTATTTACTTACATGGTACCATACTTATCTTCTAACCACTCTTCTATATCATAGAAAATATGACACAGTAAAAAAAGTCTTTCTTCTGCTTTATTTTGCATAGACCTATGGTAACTTATTTCAAGTAAACATATTTTCTACTTTTACTATTTATGGACTTATTACAGAGCCTTTTAACTCGAAGTATACTAAATAAATAGCTTGCCACTTGCTAGCTTACAAACAAGGTAACCAATTAAGGGAAGTACAGAGCTATATAGAAACATGTTCGAGAGCAGAGAACAAAACGTAACAAAGTTATATTAAGAAGCATGTGAATTGGGCATGCATGGCTTATTCATAAACTAATATATCAGCCAAATAACATACCTTTATGTGTAAAACACTTACTGACTACATAAAAAGGGAAAACTCATATTACCAACTGTCTTGTGCGAATTACAATACCAATGCCACCTACATATTACTACTTTACTCACATATCTGTAGATCAAAAATGTTAATTGTAAAAAAAAAGTATAATGACATTTTCTTAAACTAATATTTTCAATCCAACATCATAATTCCTCATCTTTTAAAAATTACCTAGAGGTTTATTTTATTTCGTAGAAAATTATAAGGTTATTACCCAGGACAAAATTGTACCTTTTCGTTATTTAATCTTACTGTACTCTTCAGATAAATACACATATGCAGACATATTAATTAATAAGTTTATGCATTATATATAAATATATCAATTAAACTGTATTATTTATAAATTCAGTTATACAATTATCGAATTTATCCCTTGGTTACTAACCTTCACTTTATACCACTCAAGCTAACCTCGGGTCATATTGACCCGTAACTTGAAAAGTCCGACTCGCAGGAACTGCCTCATCTTAGCGCGGTTCCGTTCTTATCCCTAGTCTAATTTCCAAAGATTAAAATAGAAGCAGTTATTATTTTGTTGAGAGGAGATCGTTGACCGTTGATGATGCAAGGTAGGGATTGTCCGGGTTCGGTCACTGCTACTTAATAATACATACCCCATATGTGTATGTATGTGGGCATATATATGTACATATGTGTGCGTGTATATGTGTATGTGTATATGCATATATATAAATATATATATATATATATATATATATATATATATATATATAGGTACATATACCTATATATATATATATATATAGGTATAGGGATTGACCGAACCCGGACAATCCCTACCTTGCATCATCAACGGTCAACGATCTCCTCTCAACAAAATAATAACTGCTTCTATTTTAATCTTATATATATAGTATATGTATATATATATGTATTATATATGTATATATATATATATATATATATATATATATATATATATTAGGTATATTTACATAGATATGTGCATATATTAGTGTTAAATATGTCCTACTTGTATTTACAGCCCTGATGAAGGCTTGAAGTTCAAGCCGAAACGTCGGCAAAATAAAACCATTTTTACGATAAAAGTAGCAGTGACCGAACCCCGACAGTTATTATTTTGGTTCCACCAGTCTTGAAAGGTAGGATTTACAATCTTACCTGGAAGGGTCGGCAACACTAGAAACTTTCCCGCTAGTTACAAGGTCTTGGAATCTTGGAACTCTATATTTCTAACAATAAATTGTTTTTGTTATTTTACTAAACCTGTTTTATTTTCGAATAAATTATCCAACGATAAGCAATTATAAAATAACAAGGAATAAAAAACAGACAAAAAGAACAGTTCGAATAAGCGAAATCAATTACTTTAAAGCTTTAAGCTCTATTTCTCCGATTGTCATCGCCTAATCAAAACTTTCATTAGAACTTTTTATGTAGAGCATTTAATAAGCTTTCTAATGGTATTCTTCCGTTTACCAAGATTTTCAACCGTTTTCGAGATATTAATGAAAGTTCCCAAAATTTACATTACTTCTAGCAACAGAAAATTGGTCTCATTTTTCATATCCGGTTTTACACACAAAATTTTCCCAACATAAGAAATTACAAAAATAAAAATCAATAAAAAACAAAGGGAAAGAGACAAAAATTACAAAAAGAACGACAAAAACCCGTTCATAAGAACAAAACAGACGTATTTGAAGTTTTAAGCACTTATTTCTCCGATTGACATAACCTAATCAAAAATAGTTTTAGAATATTTTTGTAGAGAATTTAGAAAGCTTTCAAATAGTTTCTATCCACTTACCACGATTTCCCAACCGTGTTCGAGATATTAATGAAAGTATACGAAGTTCCCAAAACTTTTCATGTCTGTTCATAAAATATTTTATTCTAACCCTTCCTTAACTCCAAACGTAACAAAACTTTCAACATATTAGTTTTAATGAAAGTAGAACATGCAGATAATGTTTCAACTGAATCCCGTAATTCTAGTACCCAAACCAAAAACGGTATTCAAAAACTATTTTTCCAATTTTCTCGAAAACGGTTAAAGCTATCGCCTTGAAAATGGTTCCATACGTTTTCCTAGCCCAAGAAGCCTATAAAAAGAGTACTTACAAGCTTATTCACTCAAAAACGTAAGCGTTACGATTTTTTTGCGCGAATTTCGCCCCAAACGCCATCTTCTAGTGGGCGGATTTTGCTGGTTAACGAACTTGACCTTTCAAATTGGACGACAGATTTTTGTACCAAATTTCATCAAAATCGGACCATCAGGGAAGCCAGAAATGAGCGAACAGACAAATATATATATATATATATATATATATATATATATATATATATATATATAAATATATACATATACATATATATACAAATTTGAACCACCGTTATTTTCGGTCTCTAGGGGTTCTGAAACGCGAAATTTTTTTGTCGGCACTTCCGGATTGTTTCATTGTATCAACCTTATAAGCGGGGTTCCTCCCTATGGGGGAGGGAGGAACCGCGCTAAAAAGAAGAAATAATTATAAGAATGCAATAAAAAATGAAAATCTTATAATTTTTACATGGTAAATATTATATATTTTACTACAAAAATAAATTTCCAAAAATTAAAATTGAAGAAAAATGTTGTTTTCTTGATAAGTAATACCACTCAAATTTTGAAAAAAAAAATAGTAATTAAATTTTGCCACTCTAATTTATACATTTTGATAATTAATAAACTACATTTAATTGTTGGAACAACTATGGCATACATATTCTAAATGTTTTTTAGAAACAAATTTGTCACATTTTACACAAATTGTTGAGACTTTGTTGTCGTTTGAACTGGGGCACAGAACTAATCGCCTCCTTTTCCCTCTGCTGATGGGATTGTTATCATGGTCTTGAGAAATTTCTTCGGCGTCAATTATTAATGCCCCTTTTTCCTCCAGATATATATTTAAACTTATTTTTAAACTTCTGTTAACACTAACGTTTTGAGACCTTTTAATGATATGACTTAAAGTTAGACTGTGGCCAAGATTTTTGAGGTAGTCCCTCCTTCTGTATCATTTTCAAGTACAAATGCATTATTGTGTTTGAAAATAAAATATTAATTTATCCCAGTGACATTTATGAAGTGGAAAAATAGGGCCATCTGCCACCTACATGTCCTTCTTACGTTAAAATTTCTGCAAATTAGGTCATTTGAATCAACCCCACCCTTAGTTGCATTGTAGCCCAGAATAATCTCTGATTCATTTTTATTTTCAGAATCTAATATCGGTTCATGGTGAAGTGAGGATAGCAAAAATACACCCTTTCTTTTCTTGGTAAAATACGAAGTACGAGTGAGGTCTTTAGTGAACACAAATAAACTGGAAGTGAACACAAATAATCTGTTATCGCCAAAAAGCGGAACACTTTTCCGGGTTCCTTTGTTGGGTAGGAACTCTATGGGGACCTCTGGCTTATTTTTTGTGAGTGTCCGAACTAGAGTCAATTTCTTCCCCAATAATGGGTTGGCTAGTGCAACACTTGTATACCAGTTATCAGTGGTTATATTTCGGCCCGTCGGGTCCCCACAGGTCCATATAATTAGAGGTGCACATTTATACATTCCCGCTAAAATTAGTAAACCAATGAGTGCTTTTAATTCCGGTTCATCGGTCTCTGAAGCAAATTTGACATTCTTAAAGTTTTTTGGACTTGTTTTATGTGTTTGTGTATTGCCTGGTGCAGGGACCATAGTGTTCTAGCAGAAAAGTGAGCTGCTGACTTGTGCCTCTCCCACTAACCACGGGTCTTCCCTTAGCCACCATAACACTCGTACTAGCCTCAGGTCACTTACCGATTTATTTTGTTACACTCGCACTAACCGCGGGTCAAATAGTTATTTATTGCTATTATAATAATGAAAATACTTTAAATAAATATTTGGACAGCAAAAGGAAACTAAAAAAACAGATTACATAAGTCATAGAATAATCAAATTTATCATATTAATATAATATATACTATTAAAAGAAGCCTCGGGTCAATTTGATCCGAGGTTAGTAACCAAGGGTTAAATAAATATAATTCAAAACAGCTCAATACGATATAAGAGGATCCTAAATAAAATCTTCTTGAATCTTGTTAAAATAATTCGACGTGAAAATAAACTGGAGTTCTGTATACATAATTGTTCTCAACAGGGAAATTACAGCGACACAAACTGAATGTTAAAAATGCAACATGTTAGATGTAAGTGTTTCATTAGCTACGGTAAGTGCACTTATGCTTTTCAGCTCTTTTCATCCGTTTTAACCTTTTAAAACCTCATTAAACTTTCGTATTAGGCCTATGTAAAAGCCTGGATAATTACCAAACTTTTGCAATATGGACCTTTAGAAAATTAGGACTTCACATTACAATAATCTTTCAAACATAATTAAAATTAATAAAAACATTATGTACAAATGAATAAATATTGTTTAAAAAATGCTAATGGCTTTAAGTACATGAAATAAACATTACAGCTGAATTCAATGTGATTATTACTTATTTTTAATTATAGTTACATTTTTAACGATGTATTATTAATTTTGACGTAAAAAAAAAAACAAAAAAAAAACTTTATTTTTAATTGTGCCTGAATCGTGTTATGAAAACCTGCATATTTTTGGGTAGTCTACAGAATAAAAATAAATTGAAATATATTATCTGTGTTAAATAGGTCCATTCTTCCCAGACTTAAACTTATATTGTCCTTTAATGTTATGTGTTATATCATCTTTCGCTTTTAAGCTTTCGAAATGTATTTTAAGGTTCAAAGACATTTTCAACCAAAATTTGGTTGTGCTTCGACATTCCAGTGATAAAAAAGACCAAATAAATTATGACATATTAAAAATTAATTCTATCATAAAAATGCTTTTGTAAATATTAAACATTCATTGACCGACGGCCATGACTGTGACGTTGGCCTGTGTTCCTTTATCCAGCCGATGTGATGGTTTAAAATAAATGTTTGGGGTAATTCCTTATTATTTTTCTGTTAATTTAAAGGTTAAATTATTGTTTTGTCATGCAATTGGATTTAAAAACAAAAATCCTTTTTAAATGATCGTCTTAATTCAAATGTCAAAAAACAAAACAACAACAGAACAAAATCTCTTTGTTCATTTGATATCACATAAAAACAAAACAACAACAGAACAAAATGCCTTTGTTCATTTGATATCACATAAAAAGATATTTTATTTTATTTAAAGGTAACATGTTCGAATAAAATCTTATCGTACTATAAAATCTTAAAAACTCTTTAGTTTTTTTTTTTTCAGAAAGAGAATTTTTGCGAGGGTACTGTAATGTTTTGTAAAGAAAGAAAGAAAAAAAGTGAAAAACTGTTTGATCTTTTGCAATATAGGATTAATAAGAAAAAAAAAATGAAAGCTAGTTCTCTTGCGTAAGAAACGCAAACACAGGGTGCGTAATAATTATTTTTGATGTCCAGTAGGTTAACATTTTTATTCTTAAAATTCGACACATTTTACTTGAAGGTCGATGTGTTAGGTGCAGTTTAATATATATTTTTAACTACATACATAATTATTAGACTTCTCATCACATAGCTATCTAAAAAGAATTGTATTCCAATAGGATTCAGGAAAAAGCCCTAGTTTTATCACCAAATGGCGAAAAAACTAAAATAAAATAAAAACAAATAAACTACATACAGCACCTATTTTCGAGCATTTCGATCAAATATTTTTTATCAAAAATGAATTATCAGAAGTAACGCTACTGTTATTCAAAATAATTGAACCGTTTAGAATTTGTGTCTGTAGGAGTTGATTTTAAGAACACATCTCCAGAGTAAACAGTCTACACCGAATTAAATTATTTGAATGCTTAATAAAAGAAAAACATTTTCCTGAGAGAAAAAGTTGTGATCTTATCAGAGTACCTAGGGAAACCTGGTGTAGTTGCTCCCAGTGGAATATTTCAGTAGAATGGTTTATGGATTTAACGTATCATCATAAATAATTTGGAAGTAAACATGCGTTGAGAGTAGTAATGGGCGATTCTCGAATATCAATAGATTTTTTGAATCCATTCGAATCGAAATGAAAAGATCGATCCACAAACAAGATCGGCGAGCTCAAAGATCGATCTTCTAACTCAGGAGATCGATCTACAATATGGGCGATTTCACGATTACTTACAATTACCTACGAAATTCGTATTTCATTTCGATTTGAATCGATTCTCATTCAAGAATTGCCCATCAGCCTACGAATCGACCTATGTAAGTCCATTTGAATACTTGATAATATGAATAACTTATCTGTAACCGAAAATTAGAAGACTATTTTTCATCAAAATAATATATAATGAACTACTACTGTTAAATCATGTTAAAATATAAGGGAATTATTAGCTATTTATGTTCATCAAATGAAAAAAAATAGAATAAAATAGTAATAATGGAGAAAAATAGTTAGTTCCTTATAAATATAGAAAAAATATTGTTCCTTATACAAATCTACACCGGTTGAGCGATTTTGACCAAACTTGGCACACAGGTAGGTCTTGATACGCGGAGAGTCATAGGCAGAAAGTAGATGTAGCATGGCACGCCGAGTAACAGGTAGTTTGAAATAAAAAAAAAAACACTTCATTTTACGGCATTCTAGATAGATCGATTGTTTAAAAAAATCGACACTTGGGGATCAATTCTTTGAAAAGATGGGCCCTTGGAGATCGATTTAAAAGATCGATATATCGTTTCAAAAAGATCGATTCAGATCGCCCATCTCTACTTCAGAGCCTTCAAAGATACATTTTGGGTTATTATTCTTCATTTCGGGGACGAGGTTAGCTCACCGGTGGAGCACTGCACTAATAAGCTGGAGGCCTGAGTTCAAATCCCGAGCAAGCACTGAAGATTTTTTCTTCTAGTGTCTTCGTTCATGGGTTTAATTCAGCCTCCCTGTGGCCGTCCCTAGGCCAACCCAGCCTTTAATTAATTTAATAATGGGTACCTTGGTTGGTGCTAATGACTCTAGCAGTCAAAGCAGCCAAGGGGAAAATCAGGCGGCCGGAGCATAGTACTGACCACACTATCTCCCTAATGTGCCGTATGGTCATGAATCAGATACCTCTATAGTATCTGCCCCTCAGGGCCCTCGTGGCCTGTTACGGGACTGATTTTTTTTTTTTTTATTCTTCATTTCAGGAATTTGATGAAGTCTTACTGATTTGAAATTTAATTAAAATATCCATGAATAATTGATTTAGCATAATAAACAACCTTCTACCCCCAGACAATCAGAATGCAAACCAAACTTTCCATACAGAACCATCCAGGCGAGATTTTCATACGCATGGGTTTTATTCCAATTTCATCAGCTTAATGTAATCTGGCGGTTTCGCGGCAAACAGGCGTTACTTTCTTTAATTAATAAACTCTTCAGAATTTATAATGATTAAAAACCTAAATTTTAATTTATTTATTTATGCAATAGGTTTCTAAGCTTTGTACGCAATTTAAGAACAATATAATAAAAAACGAGTCAAATTCCTATGTTATTTATTGCTTACCTCTCTCTATTGAGTAAACCAATTCCAGAATTTAAAATCGATGATCGTATCTGATCACGTGAATAATAAGTGTTCAATTATTTCTTGTATATATGAATATGCCATTTAAAAAATAAATAAATAAAATGTCAACTTCAGGACAACTAGCGGAAACGTAAATATTAATTGTCATGTTAAAAGATTTTCCAAGTTAATTTCTGAGGGTTCAATTATTTAACACATTCTTAATTGCATAAGATCTTCACCTCAACCACATTTATTTATTGCTTATTATTTTTCTTTTTTACATTTTTAAACATAAACTTAAATATTAATGATTAATGAATTAATAATTTTTATTAAAATCTGTAGGGTAATTGGAATTAATTTTAATTCTAATAATGCTACATTTTGAATAAGAATTAATATTCTGATAGACGTTCTCCGATCGGTTTGACATTACTCAGGCACTCTCTGAGCAAAGGGACATACCTTGTGATCTTGATCTAAATGGATCACTGCCAATCCGTCATCATTCCATAAACCAGATGACTAGAAATGAATCATCGCCTTTAACTGTTTCCCTTGTTTCTTTTAAAAGGAATGATGTATTTGTGATTGATTCATCAACAAATTTTATCAGCAGAAATCAACCGAGATGTTCAAGTTTCCCTATTTCCGAAGATCCATGTGTTCATCATTAAATGTGCTTTGTGATACACCTACATAATTTGAACTAAAGAACTGCTTCTGACCATGGGAAAAGCAAAGTGTTTGAAACGTTCTGAAGTTTCAAAATTATTTTAAAATGTACGGAATAAATCCGTTCATAGTACTATAATTTAATTTGTAACAATCAAGAAAATCTAAGAAATTATTATCTTATTTTTATTTTTTTTTAATTTTTCTTGTGGAGCTGCATAACTGAGCATATTCCTCAGAAAGTAGGTTGTTGTAGCCCTGAATAACTTGTTTAAAATAAACTCTCTCTTTCTGTCTGTCTCTCTCTCTCTCTCTCTCTCTCTCTCTCTCTCTCTCTCTCTCTCTACATATATATATATATATATATATATATATATATATATATATATATATATATGTGTGTGTGTGTGTGTGTGTACATATGAACATATATAATCTTACTCTTTTTTATTTTTAATGATTAGGAAACTCAATGTTCTCAGAAAACCGGATAGAGCACCTATGTTCAGCGCTCCTAGTGGTAGAAGCTACAAAGAATACCCGCGCCCGTTCATAATAACTAACACTTCTAATGACCTATTTAGTTTATTTTTTTTTTTGGATATATATGGCGCAGGTAAAAAAAAAAAAAAAAAAAAAAAAAAAAAAAAATAGTACTCCTTTTCCTTATGTACTACTTTATTATTATCTTAATATGGGATGCAAGCTGACCACACATGGGGATTTTATGGCCCCTGAGGAGGTGGCATGAAGGCCACGAAACATGTAAGACAAGACAATAACAATGTAGTACATAAGGAAAAGGAGTACTATTTTTGTTCGACCTCCGCCATATATATATATATATATATATATATATATATATATATATATATATATAAAAATAAATAAATATACGTAATTAATGGACAAAAATACGTGGAATAGAATATTTAGTTTATTTTTACAACCGATACCTAGGATATTTTTTCTCACCGATACCTAGGAAGTATACCCAGTTTCGTTGTAAAACACGAGAACTGACGGTCTATATGAGCAAATTAGTAATTTGGGTCCGTAGTAATCGTCCCTCTTGATGAACCGATTTAGTTTACTTTTATAGCGTATTTTTCACTTTATGTGGCCACGATGAATATTGTGTTTTAATGAAATACAACAGAAATTACGGCCAGTATAAGCAAATTACTCTTTTGAGCCCGGAATAGACCCTCCCTCCAGGTGGAACGATTTTGATGGTTATCAAACTTGTTCAATCGTTTGCTAAGGGAATGCTGTATACCAAGTTTGGTTTTGAAAAACCAAAAACTCTAGAGTATATCGTGTTAACAGACTATATATATATATATATATATATATATATATATATATATATATATATATATAAATTAAATATAATAAATGATAGAAGGTTGAGTGTCACCTCTCTAAACACTAAGAAGACACTAATTATATATTTTTTTTTCAATTAAATCGATTATTGAGTCTAGAAATATTAGAACATTTATTTTTACTCCTGTAGATTTAATTAAACCTCTAATTGTCGTTCAATATTAAATCATCTCCGTCAATTAGCTGATCATCCCGAAGAGAGAAGGAGGAGATGTTCTGAAGGGGTTCGGAGTTTGCAGAGCGCTGATTGTCAATATATTTATTCAGGAGAACCGAATTAAATCCAGGCCGAACCTCCATCAAATTATGCAGCCTGTCCAGATCCTAAAACAGCTGGGATATATCCATTATCAGCTGGCTCTACGGACGTTGAGTTAGGGTAGATTATGCTATTATAGGCTTCAAGATGGGATATCAGATATCTTGCCTCTTTCACAAATCCGCAAACGTTAGCCCCGCAATAAAATATACATACAAAGTTGTATTTAAATGTGTTAAAAGTTGTGTCTGTTAATCTGACAGCGCCCATAGCTGGGGGAATACTTTGGACCTAAATTACCAGACCCATTTTTTGGTATATTGCAACAAAAATTGGCATATTTCTTGACTATCTAAAGAGAAAAAAGTGTTATAAAATGAGGTCACATTACTAAAGTGAGGTGAAATTGGTACAAACCTATACTGCTCGGATATTTTATTTTAACTAATACCAAAGGGTCGAACTTTACCCAAAGAACCGACAAAAATGAACCGATGAAAAATTAATGATATCGCCGTTACAAATACAAAGGATCTAATGTGAAAATCACCACTTTTCAGAGTGGAAAAGCGTTTATTCATAACTTTTTTATTGGACAGTTAAATATTCGGCAGATTTGACTTTTTGACAGTGGAATACTTTTCCTTTCATAGAGTGAACTAAGATTCAAGAGTTTACCGTACACAACTCCGGCAGAAATTAGTAAAGATTTACAATGAAAGATGCATTTTTTCACATTCGATACTTTGCATTTGCATGGACGATATATTTGTCTGTTTGCTTTTGGAAAAATATGTAATAACATAAAAGCAGTCACCCCACTTTACTAATGTAACCCCATTTTACGGTACTAAATGGATCCATTAGGAGGGGGTAAATGAAATGAAATAAAAAGTTTTATTCTTATTCCGGGACACAAGTCCCATAGGAATAATTTTGAAATTACAAAATAATTGTGAATTTTATTTATAAACTTAAAAACTAATAAATTCTATCAGTATATCTTCAGCTTCAATATAGACTAGGGGGTGGGTAAAACTTGCAGGGATAGAAGGTGGTGGAAGAGTCGGGATTTAAAGGTTTCCAGGTTAGTAGAATGGCGGACAAACAGAGGCAAGAAATTCCACAGCGAGGTGGCACGGGTGACAAATATTGCTGTTCGGTGGGAAGGAATATAAAGATTGGAAGGACGAGATCGGGTGTTAGGGGATTGAACAGAGGATTTAAATTTAAGAAGTTGAAAAATATAAGAAGGTCAACGGGATTGAATTACTTGGTAAAGGACTGAGCCGAGGAAGTACTGTCGACGATAAAGAGGGAATAGCCAATTTTGCTCCTGGTAGAAATGTGATATGTGGGAGTCTCTGGGGATCCCGAGGATAAAACGAATGAAACAGTTCATGAGGCGTTTGAGTTTTGCCTCGAGATCGCCAGAAAGTCCACCGTACACCAAACAACCATAGTCAAACTGGGGGAATAATAGGGAGGTTACGAGGAATTGACGGGTCTTTGTAGGCAGGAGATGGTGGGAGAGGTTGTGCTGTCTCAGGATAAATATGGATCGACGGGAAATTTGAGAAAAATTATTTTTCCAGGAATGGTTCTGATCAAATATGATCCCAAGATTTTTAACTGATTTACAACATTTTATAGGGATGCTGTTAAGGTAAAGGGCTGGAAAAGGGGAAGTGGAACTTATGAGGGATTTGGAGCCTATAAAAATGGCTTTGGATTTGTCTGGATTTAGGGAAAGCTTATTAGCTGAGGCCCAAGCATTGATGTTATTAAGATCTACTTGCAGCTTGCCTACAGCATCTCGTAGCAAAGAGTGCTTAAAGGATAGGTAGATTTGGGTATCGTCAGCGTAAAGATGGAACTTGGAATGAACTATGGAAAGAGGAAGATCATTGATGTAAACAGAAAATAGAGTTGGGGATAACGAGGAGCCCTGGGGTACACCACGGGAAAGAGGAAGAGGGCTAGAAGGATTGCTGTCGGGGATGACCACGTATTGGGATCGATTGGATAGAGAGGATTGGAAATAGCTAATGGCACTGTTGGAAAAGGAAAGAGATTGGAGTTTGGTGAGGAGGATTTGATGGTCAACGGTATCAAATGCTTTTGAAAAATCTAAGAGAACTAGGATAGTGAGTTGTTGGTTATCTATATGGTGAGGGTAGGTTACTCCGGAACCAAATTTTTGTAATTTGCTCTTACCGGCCGTTATATTTACTCCTTGCAAAAAAAAAAAAAAAAAAAAAAAACTCGGCAAACAAGATGCCCACACAAGATATATATATATATATATATATATATATATATATATATATATATATATGAGGAATAAAAGTTTTATTAATTAATAATTAATTAACAAATTACACAAATAATCCCGAAGGTTTATAATTCAATATTTCTTGGTAATGTTGAATATTATACAGTTGTATATGAGAGTTAAAGTACGACAATGTACAGCATACATCAGAAGAATAACATTAACTTAATTATAAACATAATTATTATTGCATTTTAATGTAATTATAGTTTATATATAATACATGCTGAGACATTTTCTAAACTAGCATACACCGATGTAACACACAGATCTGCGAAAAACCTGTCGTACTAATTTATTTTATGTTCTATATAAACTAAATTTGAACGAAAATATAAAAATATTTGTATAGGCTAGTGAGCGCACCTACATGACACAAGCGCTATTTTATCTTTTTGAAATGAACTATAAAACTCTGAGATTCGAATATTCATGTCCTACATATGAATCATAAAGTGAATGATTCTAAAGGAGAAACCACGGATTCATTTCAAACCTTTTATAGACGCTTGATATTTATACAAAGGAAGATTTTTAAAAGCTGGTGACGTTCGTAGTTAGGGAAGTTTTAGAAAAAAAAATATCTTATTACCAGACTTGAGAATTTAAAATTTTTCTGAATTATTTTGAAAACGCTTAGGAAATCGTGTTAAGGGGGCAGTGATCATTCGAAAGCTTACTAAATCTCCAAGATTCTACATAGCTTTCTCGTGTATAATATTCCGCTGATAAATTATAAGCATCCGGATGTTAATCACATACCTTATATAAAATTCCATTAATAGAGATGGCCAATAATCAATGCTCTAGCTCAAATATTTATGCGCCAAACCCCTTCGAATATCTGTAATGATTAATTTTATTATTATATTATCTTATTCATATTATATTTTTTCTTTTTTTTTTTAATTCGAAAGCTTAGTAACCTTTTTTCCAAACTAGATCTGAAGTTATTTTAGAATGGACGACCTCTGGCTGAGTAATAAGTTCCTAAAACCTCGGTTTCTTGGGTTTGGAAGGTTGTTTATGTTTGCTTCCGTCTGTGTATTATTGCGCGTTAATTTTAGAAGTGATTGGAATTTGCAGTCAATTGAATTTGCTAAAATTGTTGGTAGTTTATAATAGGGCTTTCCGAGGGCCAGTATGTTTTCAGTACATAATGGTACCTAAATCTTACTTATCCTCAAGATTTCATGAGAGTTGAAGTTTCAAGTTATAAAAAAAAAAAAAAAAAAAATAAGTACACTTGTTCCAATCTTTCGAAATGACACCAGGGATAAAAAGTTTTTGAAACGTGCTATGATGACATTGTTTCTGCAAATCTGACTTTTCAATTAATTTGTTGATGAATATTTAAAAACATAATGAAAAGAAAGGTATGTAATTTTCTTGTGGTTTTTCGTCGACTAGCCATCTTCTTCAGAATAATGTATTGCCTCGAGCACTGTTGAAGTGCACTCGGCTGGAATTGGATGTGTCTGAAGGAGAAAGAGTGTTAAAACCTTAGTTATAGCAGAGAACCAGGGTCCGGAACGAAGAGGTCTAACCTCAACCATTCCCCACATCTCAACAACTTTTATTCTCCCTCTATTTCTCACCTAACAACTCAACACTTTATTTCCCTAGAAAATACAATTCAAGAATATTAATAGCCCTAAATTATGACATTTGAATAATTTTATAGGGATGCCTCCTTGCCATGGGTCTTGGGTTCGATACCCTCCAGGGGTGGATAAAATAAAAGGCCCGTCAGGGGAGGTTCTTTGGAAAAAAGAAAAGGCTTAAGCCCTATCCTGGCTAAAAAGGGTGGGGACCTGTAAATAACCCATTCTAAAATCCTGAGTTAATTATAAATGGTCGTAAAAATTAAAATAATAATAGCCCTGAATAAGGTAATTTTTAATGATTATATAGGTTTCATAGCTTGACAAAACTTAGTATGATAGTTCACGACTTTCTTGAAAGGTGACAGCAATGAATCCATAAACATTGATTTCTTTGCCTACATGCCCCTAGCATCCAATTTTTATAATATTGATTTTTAAGTTAAAATATTGGTATTTTATCGGATATCGATGGAGAGTAGTGAACTGACAGAATTGGAACAAATTAGAATGTTTTTTGGGGGATTAAAGTTATGTTTCTTCAAAAATATTATTTAACTTTCTGCCGAAACAATGGTGGATGTATTATTTAATTTACAGGCTAAATTATTTTTTCATGTGGTAGCTGCCTTATGATAGTGTGCCTTCTCTAGTTTTAATCTGTCTGTAAATGCTAGGAGTGCATCTGGATACTGAAATAAAAAATAATTCATGTTGTTTTTTTAGAAATTTTAGAGAATGAATGTTTTTATGTATAGACATTGAAATATCTGGATAATTTATATATAATAATATATGATAATTAATGTATGATATGTGTCGATATTAAAAACAAAAGTAGCAAAATAGTTTCTTAGTGATTGGCGAACAAGAATGAGAGGAACATAAAATAGAGTGTATTTTTTATTAGAAAAGAATATATTTTTTGATGAAATATTGATTACATAGTATGGTTCATATGACCAACCTTTAAATATAGATAGAAAAGAAAAGAGATTTTTACAAGAGTGATAAAATAGTACTATTCATAAATTTGTACTATAAAAAAAATACTACAATAAAATTTATATGACATGCTACCAAAAAATGGATATATAACTTTATAATTAAAATACCACTACAAAAAAATTAAGCGTGAAAAGAAAATATTGGCATTTTATTAGTGGGTGAATAATGGGGATAAAACGCAATGATTATAAAAATGTAAAATTAATTAATAATGAAAATAAAACAAACATTTAGAAAAAATTAAAAACATTTAAGGTTAAATAATATTTTTTCACACTAAGTATCGAAAGTTTTCTAAGCTTCGGAATAGTTCTTACGAAATAATTTAAATGCTTAATGATGAAACGTTAGGCTTCATGAACATTCTTCTTTAACAAAATGAAATAATAATTTCATTCTCAGAGAATGCCCTAATAAAACACTAATGTGATTACACAAAATAGGCATTCTGGATGTTGATTGATTACAAGAAAAACAAATAAGCTCTTTATAGAACTGTTTAATTTTAGGAAACAATATAAATGACTGCGAAACGTTTGTTATGACATGTGAAAATAAATAGACTACAAATGATTTTTGATAAGTCAAATTAAAAATGTCTAACTGAACGGAACTGCTTCATGTTATTCTGTTTCCAGCTACATTTACGCTAAATCCCTTCTGGAATTCATTAGGCCTTGGAAAAATCATCTTTAACTATCCACGAGTTCGCAAACTGTCTCAAAATGTTTTTAAAAAAAAATGAACGAAAAGTTCAAAATTGTTTATTTCCCTTAATTGAATATTTTTGTTTTAATACTGCCTCTAAAACTATCAAAAGAATTTCAAACTTTACCTTTTACGTTTGTGAAATATGGGAAATGTGAATAATGTTTCAAGTACGCTATTATTTTTCTAACCCCAAAAGAAAATCTAATTTTCCAAGAAATCGCTTAAATATATAATTTTAGAAATATGTTTAGTCGATTTATCTTCTTAAAATAACTAGAAAAACCTATGGGGGAGCCAATAACGCAAAACCATAAGCACAAAGGTTTTTGTTTGTAAGAATTTCTCCGAAAAAAAACAGTGTTAAGGTATGTCTGTTAACGAACTTGACCTTTCGTTTTTTATGTTACTTCGCCCTCCGTACTGACTCGGGCTAGTACTCTTGTGACAAATATAATCGAGGTAATTTCAGTTGAAAAAGAACACGGAAAAGAAGGTTCGGGAAATTGAAAAAAAAAGGAGATAAAAAAAAATGTTATGTAAACCCATAACGTTGTGTCACCGCCCAAACAAATAAACCATATGAAGTTTCATTCTTTATGGGAAAAACTTCTATTTATTAAAATGATATGTTATCCATACATTTAACAACACATAAGTTTCTTAACATTCATCAAAGAATCCGTATGAGTAAAAACAATTGGTTCGAACCATTTGAAAGAATGAATTTTCAGTTTTAATGACCCGCTTTGGGCAGCCAACAGAAGTCGATTTTACGAGAGAAAAATGTGTTGTAAAAATAAACTAAATCGGTTCATTAGGAGGGGGGGGGGTTACTCCGGACCCAAATTACTAATTTGCTCATACCGGTCGAAATTTCTGCTGCATTGTAACGAAACGCGGTATACGTCCTGGGTATCTAATAAGGAAGAAGTGTTGTAAAAATGAACTAAATCGGTCTATTGGAAGGGGGGGGGGATTTAGTTTGTACTAAGTTTGAATTGAATTAAAACAGGTGTTATTAATGTTTTTATTTTATTTACCTATATAGGTTATTTTAAGCAAATTATTCAGGAATGCACTCGACACTACCCAATTCTGATGAAAGTGCTTAGTTATGCAGCTCCTGCGTGACGGACTTTAATAATTAGTTTTGAAATAGTAAACAATGAAAAAAAAAATCTCTACCTGGAATTTATTTCTGGCAAACTACCTACTTCCAATGAAACCGTTTTTTTTCTTATGTTCAATGTTTTCCACTATTGAGCATGATATAGTATAGCGAGTTTTGAAGAAAAAATGCTCAAAAGGAAAAAAAAAATGTCGGCCGGTATTAATTTAATTCTGGCGTAATTTCAAATTTCAAATGGCGTATTACGGATTTCAATAAGTTCATTATTACGCCAATTAAGGGTAAATACATTTTTTTTTGTTTGTTTAAGGAGCGAACCTCAACTAAATAACAATATTTGAAAATACTGGTAGTTATAATAATTATTTATCGGAGCAAACCTCCTCACCTAATTGCAAAAAACTACGGCAAGAGCGGTCAATTCAATAATAAATATCCCCTACCTCTTAATGGAATAAAAAATTGCATCAAGTTGTAGTAATTACAATAATTTGAGAAATTATAATGCCGTTTAGCTGCGTGTATCCCTGAGAGTAAAGCAAATTACTGGGTATAAGCAATAAATGTACAACGTAAAAGAAATGAAAACGTGGTTTTATTTTACTTCAAAGTGGTAATTTTCATAATAAAAATTATTTATTTTAATTATATAGCATGGCCATTAGCATATGCTCAATAATATCCGTAAAAATCGTCACGATCTACTTGCGCATAAATACACCTTAAAAGTGTTGCTATAAATGATGTTGGCTTTTAATATTTAGTGCAATTCTGAATTATTTGCAGATTTTGTTTCTGTAAAAACAAGAAAGCAAAATAATTCAATATTAAAAGAATTATTCTGGATTTTTTAATGATTATTCGATAGTTTTCGAAAACCTAAGTCACAAAATGAATGAACGACCCGATCAAAGTAACGAGGAAGCCATATTTACTTTTTTGATAAATATTGTTTTGTATGCTCATTATGTGTTGCCTTGGAGATGCATGACTCACGTTCGTGTCATGAGTTATGCGTAAATTTTCTCTCATGTTTTCCTAGTTGAACCTCACTGATAAGCTCTCCTTCGTAAAAGGGTGGTAAGAAGAAAAATAAGGTTTTTTTTTGTTTTTTTTTATTGAATAATATTTGTTTGGGCACGTTACTCCCCCGTAATTAATTGCGTTAATTAAATTATTTGAACAATTCTAGAACTTTTTTTTCAGGTTTGAAATCCTATAGTTCATTTATTTTACACTTTCGTTTGACTAGCATAATGCACTGTACGTGTAATATATTCAATTAGACAAAAATAAGCCAACTTAATTATCTTTACCATTTATGTGTAGTATCAATGTAATAAATCATAATTAATTTTCCCTATAATAATTCTGATTAACTAATTTTTTATTATGGTTTATTATTTTATAGATCTATTATACATTTACAAAATTTCGTGCTGGTGTAGAAAAACAATCAAGCCATTCTTTCTTTTTTTTTTTATAGTAATTATTCAACAAAAGAAAAATTAAATGCATTAAGTATGGATGGAAATGTAAGACATAGAATGTAATTACTATTATGATAATAAAATAAAAAAAAAATTGAATTTAACGAAAAAAAAAATAGGTGAAACAAATCGGATTCTCCTCCCTTGGGTGTTCTAATGGCCTCAAGGATTGGCAATAATATGAATAAATAATATTTAAAGACAATTATATTACAATAAAGTTGACGTTTTTTTATATTTTTCAGCCATTTTTACATTCAGGGACTAGCCATCAGTCCGCTAGTTCCTTTGGATTTATATAAAAAAATAAGTTAAGAACAAATTTTATAAATTTAACATCATAGTACTAATGAGCCATTGATGAGTAAAAAAATTGTAATAGTAATAAATCAATAAAGCAATCATAAAAAAATAAAATATAACAAAATTCTTTAAATATACTGCAAGTTGAAAGCTACAGGATGATTGGAATAGAAAATAATAAAATAAATATTCTATTTATTAGGACATAAAATTTAATCGTAAAATTTGATTAAGAACGACCTTAAATTCTTTTTTCTATAAGAGCTAAAAATCATTAATTGTTTCGGAATGAAAGAAATTATGAAGCACCCGAATCGAATAATTTGAAGTACGATCTTATATGAGGTACAATTTCCGTTATTTATAAAATTTATAATAAACGGAAAATAATTATCCAGTACGCTCCACCAATCAATATGTTTTATGTGGAACAATGTAGGGAAAAAAGAATTACACTGAAAAGGTTTTTAAACATGCATGTAAGTGCTGAAAAAAATGTCTACGTTGAATAAATTAGTGGGTTAAAAGGGTTATCCTTGGAATAAAATCTCAATCTTTTAAATTAATTTTTAACAAATTTTGTTTATTTATTTATTAGAGATTCAGAACAATTGAACTAAAAACATGTCTAGTACATTCTTGATGTTTGCTACGCAGATGCAGCACCCACAAGACAGAACTACTGTGGTTGGGCTTTTGACCACTTTGCTGTAGTTGGTGAAAGTGGTTATTTAAGACATAGGGTAGTGAATTTATTACAGAACTATGATAACATTTCCGAAGTAGTATTTTGGTAGCATATTCTTAGGATATTTAAGTCATAATACAAAGTAAAATTCGAAACATAAAACAATGAATCCGAATTGTGAAAGGCTTTTATTCTAAGAATAGAATTTTATGGAATTTGTATATCCTTTTCCTTTGTGTAATATTCAAATTAAAAAAAAAAAAAAAATAATAGAACATTGTAATGCGAAATTACAATATCATATTTTGAAGAAACTATGAAATATTAATTTCACAATTTGGCCCAAAATGTCAGGGACCTTTAATGGAATATGAACTCACGGCTTATGCAAGGCTTCTCTTCCTATATAAGGTTTCCGTCAGCATTTAGCCCTGAAAAGTAAAACCCAAGTTCGGTCAATGTCACGTTATATTAATTAATTATTGAACACCCACGAATATATCGTATATCCTATTATATGCTACATAAAAGCTGCGTACATTTTCGGCATTATAATGCTATAATAATAATAATAGTTTAAGAGAGGCCTGAACTCCTCAAAATTAGGCTTTCTTGAAATAAACCATTGATACATTCCTTTAAATATTCAAAACTCCAAAAGTTCTCTAGAATAGCCTCAGCGAACTTGGTAAATATAGAACCCAATACCCCACGAACGGCGGAAGGATATAATGTATCTTCTAGGCGATTTCCGGCCCACGAGTCCTCGCACATGTCCAAGATATTTTGCTGGGGGTCCAGCAAACTTCGTTATAAACAAAATCAAAACCTTTATGTGGGTTCTTATGGTCTGTTGTTGGCTCACTGATTTCCTCGTAATTAAAAGGGTTTTGTATTTTTTTTATTTATTTCTACAATTAACAATTTTTAAACAAAACAAACCTCGATATTTTGAAACGAAATAATTGGGCTATCAAATTTAAACAAGTACGCGAAACCAAGCTTACAAATTATTATCGTTTCCAGCTATAATAATTTATAAGATATAATTTCAGAAGGGGAAAAATGAATTTCAATCCTTAAG
This sequence comes from Gonocerus acuteangulatus, assembly GCA_946811695.1. Classification (NCBI taxonomy): domain Eukaryota; kingdom Metazoa; phylum Arthropoda; class Insecta; order Hemiptera; family Coreidae; genus Gonocerus; species Gonocerus acuteangulatus. The sequence goes on from OX328125.1 coordinate 85,238,324, forward strand.
AAGGAAGTTCTGTAAAACTAAGAATTTCAAGCAAATCAGCAGATCATCTTGGACTTTTTTTTCACAGGTTAAACATTTATTAAGGGACGTAAGTAGTTAATTTTAAGTTTTAATTTTATTCTGTCTGTTGTAATTTTTTTTTAATTTGTATATGGCGCATCGACAACATATAGTGCAGCCGGAAATTTTCTCAACGAGCCTGGAATGAGGAAAAAAATCCCTGCTGCAGGTGGAGCACCTCCATCTCCCAAATAATAACACTTCTTATTGATAATTTTAATAAAGTTAATTGAAAATATTTTAGTTTTATGTTTTTTTTCTTATGCTTTTCGTTACCTAGTTTATTTTTTCTTTTTCTTTTTTGAACCAACTGAAACATTAGACTGACTATGATTCTGCCGTTCTAATGAGTTAATAACCACAGATAGCGGCGCTCAAAACGAACAATAAATAAATAACTTTTTTGGGGTCTCCAATATTTGGATTGGGGGATAGCATTTTCGATTTCTACGCAAGAAGAAACGGGTTCATGTCTCGTCTGTATTCCTTCGGGTTTTTTTCGTCTATGGGCCCTCTAAAAAGATCCGAAGCTTATGTCCAACATGCAGATTCGCTTAGATTCTCAATAATAACTTTTAATAGGTATAATAATAATAATAATAATAATAATAATAAATGCCTTCTTGTAGTCTATCGATGGTGTGGATAGACTACAAGAAGGCATTTGATTCAGTTCCTCACTCCTGGTTGGTCGAAGTATTAAATATCTACAAGATTGCTGAAAATGTAACGGATCTGTTGTCACGTATGATGGCTACGTGGAAAACAAAGCTCAGCTTTAGAAAGGGCACAAATAGGATTGAAAGTGAACCAATGAAGATACAACGAGGAATATATCAAGGCGATAGCCTTAGTCCTTTATGGTTTTGTTTGTCCCTCAATCCAATGAGCCAGTTACTTCGTGACAGTGGATTTGGTTACCAGCTAACTGTAAATAATCCCGACACCAGGATAAGCCACAGTCTATTTATGGATGACCTTAAGTTGTACGCGAAGAATCCTGTCCAGCTACAAAGCATGACGGATATTGTTCAAGATTTTAGTAGCACCATCGGCATGACGTTTGGTATTGACAAGTGTGCCGTACTGCATGTTTCAAAAGGGCAATCAGTTTTGACCAATAACATTGCGTTAGCTGATGGTGATGCTATCCGTGAACTCGAGGAGGATGAGTCGTACAGGTATCTTGGCGTACAACAACATCTGAAAATAGCCAAAAGAGAAGTAAAAGAGGAACTGAAGGCTGTGCTTCTTAAACGCTTGCGTCTGATTTTAAAAAGCTATCTACATGGCAGGCAGAAAATAAAGGCAATTAATACATGGGCAATTTCATCACTGATTTACAGCTTCGGAGTCATCAAATGGTCGGATACATCGTTACAAGAACTGGATCGTCTCATACGAACAGAGATGACTAAGGCACGTATGCACCACCCCATATCGTCAATTGAAAGGCTGTATTTACCCAGGAATAAAGGAGGACGAGGTCTCGCAAATATTCAAGATTTATGTCGCTCCCAGGAAATTAACCTGAGGAGCTACATAATGGCAAGCGAGAATCGTCTTTTCAAGGAAATGGTCAAACTGGACGAAAATTATACAACCTTAAAATTGAAAACAAGCACATGGCCGGAAATTACGAAAGAATCGGATCGCCTCGGCTCGTGGCTAAAGAAAGCATTACACGGGCGATACCATAGTCAGTTATTTGATCCGGAGGTGGTGCTCTCATGGTCGGTAGCGTGGTTGACTTCTGGAAGGCTATTCCCCGAAACAGAGGGGTTTGTAATAGCCATCCAGGATCAAGTAATAGCAACAAGATCCTATCGACGTCACGTTTTGAAGGATGTCAACATCTCTGACAAATGTAGACTTTGTAACAAAACGTATGAGTCGATCCAGCACATTACGGGGGGCTGTGAGATTCTTGCGGGATCCGATTATCTTCAGCGGCACAATAACGTGGCCAAAATATACCATCAAGCACTCGCAGAAAAATATGGTATGTTGGATGGTGTGGTCCCTTATTACCGCTACGTCCCAAATAGACTTTTGGAAAAAGGTACAATTAAGATGTATTGGGACGAAGCAATGTTAACGGACCGTACTGTCCATCACAATAAACCGGACATTCTTATCATTGACAAGGGAAGTAAGACAGCCGATATTATTGATTTCGCAATCCCCAATGATGAGAATATCCGGAAATCATATGCCGAGAAACTGCGCAAGTATCAGGAGTTGGCCATAGAGCTGAAAGACTTGTATAAGTTGGATTCCGCAAGGATTACAGCCGTCATAATCTCGACCAACGGGCTCATTCCAAAAACGACGATTGCCGCAAATACTTATTTGAAACTGCCGGAGGATCTAATTAAAAATGCCCAACAAGCGGTACTGCTTGATACCGCCAGAACGGTTCGGAAATTTTTAAATGAACGCCCGTAAAAAAACAGCAAAAAAAATCAATAAAAAACAATTCTTTCGGTTGGCAACAGCCCCCGAAGGAATTTATCCCAGGAGACTGAGGAGAAAACCACCAATAATAATAATAATAATAACAATAAAAAACAATTCTTTCGGTTGGCAACAGCCCCCGAAGGAATTTATCCCAGGAGACTGAGGAGAAAACCACCAATAATAATAATAATATTTATTTGTGATTGAACATTGTTCTTACAAATATGGTCGGGGTAAGTATATACAGATCATTGTACATAAATTAGAGTAGACTCTTATAAAAAAATAAATAAATAAAGTAGAGTACACTTTTATAATATAAATTAATTAAGAACTGATTGTTCGGTTCAGCCACTATTCATTGCGGTTTCCTCTTTTCTTCAGTATATTCTCCAGGTAATTGCAAAAGGCATTTATATCGGTGATGCTAGAGGTGGTCAGGAAATAATAAGTTGCGGAGTTGTTGGTGTGTTCATCAATAATAGGTTTCAGAGTATTTCTGAGATTGGAGTATTCAGGACATCCACAGCAGATGCTCCAAGTCTTCTTCCTCCAGTTCACAGTTGGTACATATTTTATTCATTTATATTTTAAATCTTTGACGGTGGATGCTGAGGTAAAGTATATTCTTGTTCGCTATACTTAGTTGACTGATGCTTCTGTGTCTATTTATGTTCATATTTACTAGAAGGTAGCTGTTGTAGGTATGAATTGCACTATATATGGTACTGTAGGAGGTTGTGTTGATATGGTCTAGGTCATCTTGAATCAGGTTTGCTTTTATTTTTGGGGCTATTTCTTGGAGTAATTTGAAGTTTGGGGTTGGAGCTGCGACTTGGTCTGTTATATCATACTTTAGTAGAAAATATTTTAACTTCGTTACCCAGTTTTGCGAAGATATATTGTTCGGTTTTGAGTCCAGGAGGAGTAATTTTTGAAAGCATAATTTTGGGTACCTTGTCTCATCCATGCCGAGTAGTAGTTTAATAGGTATACAAATTCATACATACTTGCACGCACACAAACTTAAAAATATATGTAAATATACACATTCTGTAAGGTAAAACCGGCTACTAAGTAAATTGTGTTATTCTTGGATGAGATTAGTATTGAGATTATCAATTATGGGCATTGAAGTGTCCCTCTGTCATTAAGACGTTCTGAGACGCTCATTTGTCGTGAGTTTAATTTACTCATTATTCTACAATTCCTTACTAAACTTAAGGTTGAAATGGATAAAATAGATATCGTTTATGATGTAAACAAGAATTTGTTTATACCTTTGGGCATTGTTGACACTTGAAATTCATTATGTCTTAATGGAATTCGTCCTTAGGTGAATATAAAAAGGATTAAAAAGCTGTGGTTTGAATTTTTCAAGACATAAGAATGTACAAAATATTCATTGACTAGCTGTACACAAATTTTAACCTTTGGAGTTTTGTAAAAACCATAAATTTACAAATTCCTTTTCATTTTTATTTTTTTCTAAATCCCTTGATACTAGAACAATTCGACACAAAAGTGCTAGAGACAGTGTGCAAAGAGAGAATTTTCCGGAGTTGAGGGAGATGGAAATAGATTCAGAAGAGGACAGAGAGGATGAAATAAAAAGCCAAACTGGGTCATGCTGATTGGTTGGAAGCATCAAGTCAACAACCGGCACCAACAAACAAATGTAAATAGGGCACAATTGTTACTCGTCGCATAAAGAACAAAACAAAAAACGGTACCTCTCATAGACCCAGTAACAACAAAAGTCTAAAGGATTGTTACAAATTTCTTTCTCAGCCTTTTTTTTTTTTTTTATATTTACAAAGAATAACACTGCTGTAGCATAGCACCCGTTTGTTCAAAGTCGTTATGTGTTAATAATATGCATCAAATAAACAAAAAATAGTAGCACTGCTGCAATTATTTATTGTGAAAAAAAATTATTATCAAATTATTCAATAAAAAATATTTGTTTACAATTACCAGCTAAATAAATAGAAAATCTCATTCTTTCGCCTAATCCCTTTTCCTTTCTGTCCCTTAACCCGAACCCGTCCATCACACGATTAACACTATGCGGAGGTGCCGAAAAGAAATGCCCTCGCTTCTGACGCTATACGCCATGGAATACACCGTCTGTTCAAATTAAAAAGTTCTAGGTTATTTTCAGAGATGAAAAAAATATTTTAGAAGACAAAATATAAGTATAATAAAAACCTCGAAATAAGATAAGAACACTTGAGAGAAATTGAACGCAAAGAAATATTAGGTACAGAAATATTAACACATTCAACACTGATAGCCACTTTTGTGACAAGGCCATTTCTTCACTTTGGGACTGAAATCCACCGCCGCACAGTGGTTCAAATCCAGCCATCATGGTGCAAAAAATACTTTGAGTGGACGGATTGCCTTCAAACTCGGCATGATTTTTATTGAATGGTTGAGAAGATGTTTTATGAGGATTATGACAAAATAGGTAAGGGGTGGGGGTGGGGGTAAGAGGGAGAGTGGGAGGTGCTTCATAGCTTTTCGTTGAAGGATTTTGTTCAAATCTTGTATGATGTTCATTGAAGGGTTGAGAAGGTGTTTTATGAGGAATATGACTAAATAGGAGAAGGTTGTGGTGGGGTTGAGAGGCCGACCCCTTTTCCCCGAGCTTGTTGAAGGTATGGCATCCACTTCGCCAGTAAGATTTTTTTTTTTTTTTTTTTTTTTTTTTTTTTTTTTTTTTTTTTTTTTTTTTTTTTTTTTTTTTAACCTTTATTGATAATTACAACAATATGTACACATATGTCCAGTAATTTTGTTGGTTTTGGAAAATTAACAATGTTAGGCGTGATGTGGGAATATGTACAATTACAAAACCCACAATAAATTTTGAGCATTACAGATAGCATGTTAAAACAAATTGTCTCTAGACCACCGCCGCTTCAGCCTTCTATGAGGATTTTGTGGATTATGGAAGGAGGATAGAGAGTTTATCAAAGGATTTGGATGGCCGGGGAGATTGGAATGGAACTTCTGATAGATTGATTTGGCCAGACATTGGATAAAGGGGATATTGAAGTCATTATGGAGGGTTAAGTTCGAGACATAGTAAGGAGCATTGGATATTTTTCGAAGGATTTTGGATTGCATTGTTTGTATTCTGTAGGATTTGGAAGGTTTAATGGACCCCATAGTTCAAGTCCATAAGTCCATATTGGCCGGAGTATGGTATTGTATATAAGTCGTTTGTTAGTCAATGAAAGTTTCGAGCGTTTTTCCAGTAAGCGTAATAAAAGTCTAAAGCGTCTGTTTAGTTCCTGTCTTTTCTGTGTTATGTGTGGCTTCCAAGTTAAACGTTTGTCTAATATCAGTCCTAAGTATCTTACTTGCTGATCAAGATCATACTTCTACAGGATAATTTCTGTAGTAAGTTGGTCGTTTCCAACGAAATAATCGCCAGTATGAAAAATAATTACTACACCACGATGAAAACTTAGATTTATCCCTGTTAGTCTTCCTCCATCTGGCCATATAATTTGAATATAAAATTTTGAGTGTTTCTCTGACACGGTCATCTTTTGTAAGACCAAATGCTTGGACGGCCCTTCTATAAAAAAATTCAAATGATTTTGAAATAATTATGAAATCTCTTCTACGTAGCATCTCTCTTTTTAAAAAAAAAGAATAAATAAATAAATCAAAATATTAAAAAAGGTGTCTTTTAAATTATTTTTTCGGTAATGGCACTTCTATATTTGAAGATCTATAATCTATAATGGACTAAGTGACAAAAAAAAAAAAAAAACACTTAACAATTTTTATAACGTTCAAAGTGCCAGTTTATACATATAGAACCCCAGTGCCCAGACTTTCATACTTTAACAAAAAAAAAATGTCACTCTATTATAATTTTAAGTAATTATTCAGACTTTTTCATGGAAATATTTCACAAGATGTAGCACATTATAGATGATTTGTCTTCATTTAAAAAAGGTGCAAATCAGAGTTTCATTCATTACAGCACAATAAATGACCAAGTTAAAAAAAAAAAAAAAAAAAGAAGGAATTTACCAAAATCCGTCCTTTACTTCTCAGTAAAAATCGGTTCGCAGAAATCTATGTGCACTAGGCCTTCACTCTAGAACAACACAAGGAATACCGACCCAAATTACTGCCAGCAGATGACCTCTGGGTAGGGGTCGTCTGCTGGCATATGAGGGTCAGGACTACCTGCTACCGCAGCAGGCAGCGCACCGAGCCTAGGTTTTCTCCATAAAATGCTCTGCCAATAGCAAAGGGGCACCGAGGGGCAGACGAATCTTACATATTCTGTTAGAGGAATGTAAAGGCTACACGCTGACACAAATAACTTCGTGATTCCTCGCGATGCTAATGTTTAAAACCTTTCTAAATTTCACATAGGTGTGTTAAAAAATACTTAACTTAAAAATCTGTTACCCAACTTCACATCAAGATATTTCGATCGTTTTGTCTTATTTATGTAGTCCATCCATGGTACCTTGATTACAGAAAAAATTATAAAAATTAAAAAAAATATTATGGCATATTAATTGACTAGTATCCTAGGGTTGCAAATAATGTTTGAGCACACATGTATAGAACCGCCATCTTTGAACCGTCCCAGAGACTAAATGGACGGACACAAAATTAAAATTTCTTTATTAATATAATATATGGTTACTATAGAACCTTCTAGACATGTTTTGGTATTTCTTAAAAAATGTTGGGTTTTTCGATTTTTTGCACCATGATGGCTGGATTTGGACCACTGTGCGCCGTGACACCTTTTTGCGTTATCTAGTGTTAGGTTTTGTAAGCTACAGTCACTCTTGAATCCGCTAGAGATTATTAAAAGTGCATTTTGAATTTCCTTCTGGTACCCGATCCCTTTACATAGTCCCCTCGTAAGGGCCTTATTTGTGTTTTAGCACTTATTGTGTACATACAAATCATCTATCATCGATATTATATCAAGTTATTATTATATGGAGTTTTTTAGGCTTGATATGCCTTTTTAGCCTTAGAAATGTGCAAATTTGAGCAGTCTTTATTTTGGTCATTTATGGGTTCTGAAACGTGAAATGTTCAAGTCGGCACTTCCGGATTGCGTCATGTAGTCCATCTTATAGGCGGCGTGCCTTTCTATGGACGACGGTAGGAAACGCTAAAAAAGTCAACATGCCGTAGGTGGGACTCGAACCCCCCTTCAGGTATGAATCGGATACCCTATTTCTCCTACCACGGGACGACCCTGAGAATTATTGATTTTCTTGTCATGACTTACTAAGATTAAGAGTTAGACAAAGTTCATTAAACTTCACAAAAGCCTCTTTAATGCTAAATAAAATCTTCAATACTCATTGACAACTCTTTAGGCAATCTGAAAGATTTAGAACTTTTAACTTAATGACGAATTCAGTTTTGTACGGCATGGATTTACCCTTTCGGCAAATTATATTTCTGAACCTCTTTAAAAGACAGAAACTTACTCAAATGAAATTGACTTTTGAATTGAAAGGAACCGTTAAGACGATTAAGGAAATATGAAAGTGGCTATTATTTACTGTAGTTAATGAATTATATTATGGTTACAGCATTTCTTCTGAAATCTGAAAAATTGAAAAGGTTTATTTTATTAAAGTTATGAGGTGTACTTATTTTCTCCGAAGGGATTTAAGTACTATCTGTATTCATGACGAAAATGTTCAAACCTTAATTATTTGTAATGATTCACTACCCCAGAATTTCAAATTTTATTCTTTTTAACATTTTCTATTAAGTGATCAATAAAATCACATCATCACGTCAACATTAAAGTATTACAGGCCTCGCTTGATTATTGATTTTTACGGGTATTATTAAATAAATTTCAAGGTTAATTTTCTTCATTGAGATTTGGGCATTAGAGGTCACTACACTATTTAATAAGCACACAAAAAATTCCCATTCATGTTTTTTTTGCTTTTGATGAATAATAAAAACAACAAAGAGGACATCCCAACATCAAAACAAAGCAGAAACCCGTGTCTACGAGAATGAAAGCTCTCTATTTGACCTCCCTGGTAATTTGAGGGAAGAGATGGGAGACAGCCCGACAAAGATCACAAATTTATTTAATTTTTTAAAATACTCACAATTCCTAATTAAGCTATGATTGTTGTGGCACATAACCCAACAAGGGGTGTACGTAAATCAAAACCTGGCTAGAAGCTACAAACAGAAATCATTACTCAAGGTAGTTAAATATATATATATATATATATATATATATATATATATATATATATATATATATATCTGTGGCTCTAAAAGGTGGCTGTGGTTCTAAAAGGGCCAATGTCAATTTTTTTAAGTTTTGAGTTATTTATGCCAAAACTTTCCAATTTAGTAAATCTTTAATTCCACAAAAGCTAATGTCTAATAACAAACTCAAAAAGGTTGTATTTCCATTCTAATGTTAGCCAATGTCATTTCTAGTGTTTTCTAATTCATTGCTAAAAGGGGCAATGCTGACATTGGCCCTTTTAGCATTCATGCAGATGTTACTATTTGGTACTTGATCATGACTACCCCCTCTCTCATACCAACAATATACTCTCTCTGACACTCTTCCCCATTTCCGTTTTATCTTAACAATTTGTTTTCAAGACATTTAGTTCAGTCACAGTCACATTCTTGTGCTAACAATTGTCACATTCTCGTGCTCACAAAATATTACAACTTTGTCGCATATCAAGTTTTTTTAAACAGGTAAGTAATATTATTAATGTCATAAAGTTATAATAAATAGAAAAAATAATTTTAAAGTTAAACGGAATACTCCGTTAATTCTTTAAAAAGTATTTAATTGACACTTCAAAGCATAATAAATTATCAATTTTCTAGACCCTGTTGATCAAAAATGGAACTCATCCTGCCTTACTTGTATTTGCAAGTCAGATAAAAATCAATAAAGCAAATCACAATAACAACATGATTGCATATGAACAGGGTAAATGTTTTGAGTTTTCTCTCTTACTTATTTTAAACAGCCATTGAAGCATTTATGTTTTCAAGAACTATTAACAAAAACATATTTATTTTTTATTTTATTTAGATGAAAGAGATTTGGATTATAATAATATTTTTCAACGAATGTTTGAAGAGGTACCTGCTCAAGCCCACAATAATAATGATGATATCACTACCATTGAACAAGACAAGTTTCCACAGTTTTCTTTTCAGGTTTTAATAAAACTGGAAGCATTTAAATTCATGTTTTTAACAATTACGAAACGAAAAAAAAAATACTAACTCATATTTTTTTTAATCATATTTTTTTTTTAGATGAAACAAATTCAACATTTAATAAAAGTGTTCAGTATACAAATGAAGAGTTACCTTCTGAAAGTTCAGATATCGCTGAGCTACTTGCTGAGAGTTCAGATGACTATGTGCCTTCTGAGAGAACTCTTACTTTATATGTTACTGTTACCCGGCGTGCCATGCTACACCTACTTTCTGCATATAGAAGACCCCCAAAAAAAAATAGAAACCAAAAGAGTATTATTAAAATCTAATAACACAAACCTGTAACTGTTTCGAACCCGTGACCTCCCAACTTTGAGTCCTAGACGACTTTGACCTAACCTATAACACCCCCTTATCAAGACATACATTTATGCCAAGTTTGGTGAAAATCGGTCTAACGGAGTGGATTTTTATTAAAAAAAAAAAAAAAAAAAAAAAAAAAAAAAAAAAAAAAAAAAAAAAAAAAAAAAAAAAAAACAGACTGCAGTTGGTAGACGTTTTTGACTTGGCCTATGACAATCCCCTGATCAAGACCAACCTGTGTGCCCAGTTTGATCAAAACATATAGAACGGTTTTGATTTTATAGGGAACAAACATACAGACAGACAGCTGGTAGAGGTTTTTGACCTAGCTTACGGCACTCTCCAGATTAGGATCTACCTGTGTACCGAGTTTAGTCAAAATCGGACGAACGGCGTGGATTTGTACGAAGTACAAACTTACTGACAGACAGCCGGTAGACGTTTTTGACTTAGCCTACGACACTCCCCAGATTAAGATCTACATGTGTACCGAGTTTAGTCGATATCGGACGAACGGTGTGGATTTGTATAAGGGACAAACATAATCGAACGAACGGTATGGATTTCTATAAGGGACAAACATACAGACAGACAGTTATAAGACGTTTTTGACTTAGCCTAAGACACTCCCCAGATTAAGAGCTACATGTGTACCGAGTTAAGTCGAAATCGGACGAACGGTGTGGAGACGATATCGAGTTTATTCAAAATCGGACGGACGGTGCGGATTTGTATAAGGCACAAACATACAGACAGACAGCTGGTAGATTTTTTTGACTTAACCAAGGAGATTTCCCGTATCAAGAGCTACCTGTCTGCCAAGTTTGGTCCAAATCGGTCAAACGGTGTGGATTTGTATAAGGAACAAACAAACAGAAAAACAGACAGACACGTGATATATATATATATATATATATATATATATATATATATATATATATAGACTAGTAGAAATCAAAACCCAGCAGCACTTTGCTATCTGTGGGATGAGACAATCGCAGGTAGAGGAGGTCGAGAAATAGGATCATGTCTGTCGCGTTTTTAAAGCAAATACCAGTCGAAATTGAAGAAGTTAATTTCTTCAGTGATTCCTGTCCAGGACAAAATAGAAATATTTTTATTGATTTGATGTTTTTATTCGCAGCTAAGGAATTTTCTAGCAATGGTAGGAAAATAACGAAATTACCAGAAATTTCTCGAAGCAGGGCACACCCACATGGAGGCAGATTCAGTGCATGCATTAATAGAGAAGTCGAGGAAGAAAACAAATGTTCTCATTGAACTTTCTCGTGACTGGGCAAATTTAATCAGAATGGTTCCCAGAAAACCGCCAATCATTGTACACGAGATGCAACAACAACAATTTTTAATCTTAAATGATCTTCTCAGAACAGTATTCGTTCACAAAAAAGTTAATACTGCTGACGAGCCAGTTAAGTGGACAAAAATCAAATGGATACAATTTCTCGAAGCAGGGCACACCCACATGGAGGCAGATTTAGTGTGTTAAGTGTATAGGATTTACAACTTACAAGAATGAATTGCAGTTTTCAATTGCGAGAGAACACTTAATAATGTTTTATTTATTTTGAAAACATGTGTTTTCTTTTGGGGGTTATCTGATAACCGCTACAGGATTCCCCTCCCAGATGACGGAGTCAGAGAAGCTGACTGTGAAACTCGTTTCACGGTTCTCCCGGAACGGGTCCTGTAGGGCTCTTGAGTTGGCGGTGGCGTTTGAGACTGCGTTTTTGGGAGAACTGGTGGTGTGTCCTGAGTCTGTTCGGATGGAAGAAACGCAGGCTTAAGCCGGTCTATCGATATGGTGGCTTGGCGGCCTGGGAGTTGCACTTCGAAGTACTTGTCGTGTCGTTGGAGAACTCTGTGTGGTCCGGAGTATGGTGGTGTCAGCGGACGTCGGGCACAGTCTTCCCTGATGAACACATGCGTGCAGTTCTGCAACTCCTGGTGTACGTAGGTCTTCTTAGTGCTCTCCTTATACTCGGCTGGTCGAAGGGTGCGAAGATGTTCCTTCAGCTCCTGCAGTAGTACGTGTGGATCTTCCGCGGTCGTGTGTTGCTCCAAGAATTCGCCTGGCAATCTTATGGGACAACCGTAGACTGCTTCAGCTATGCTCGATGAAGTATCATCTCGCAGGCTGGCTCTGAGTCCGAGGAGTACGGTTGGCAATATGCGGGTCCAGTTGTTGCTGTCAAGGTGTGCTGTAATGGCGGCTTTGAGTGTCCGGTGCCATCGTTCTATGCATCCGTTAGCTTGGGGATGATAAGCAGTTGTGCGACCTTTCTCGATTCCCAGAAGCGAAGTCAGCTGATGAAAAAGCTGGGATTCATATTGCCGGCCTTGGTCGGTGGTTATTCTTGAGGGAACGCCGAATCGGCAGATCCAACCAGTGTAGAATGCGCTTGAGACGGTTTCGGCTGTGATGTCACGTAAAGGTATTCCTTCTGTCCATCTGGTTTGACGGTCTATCATCGTGAGACAGTAACGGTGGCCGTCGGAGGGTGGTAGTGGGCCAATTAAATCTAAGTGGACATGCTGAAAGCGAGTGGCAGCTGGGAATGTTCCAGGAGGTGCATGGGTATGCCGGTGTATCTTACTCTTCTGGCAAGCGATACAGCACTTAGCCCAATCAGCTACTTCCTTATTCATGTTTGGCCAGAAATATCGCTCTGCTACCATTTTCCGTGTTGTCCGGACGCCAGGATGACTTAAGGTGTGCACCTTGACGAAAGCACTGTGCCTGAAGTTCTTCGGGAGATATGGCCTTGCCTTGCTTGTTGACATCTCACAGAGAAGGGTCTTGTCAGTGCCAGGAATTTCGATGGCTCTAAAGGTTAGGTTAGTTTGTTCCTGGAGACGGCTGATCTCATGGTCTTCTTGTTGGGCTAAAGAAAGGGCGACAAAATCGTCTGGAGTTTGGATTTCAGCAATCCTTGATAGGGAATCGGCAACAATGTTTTCCCTGCCTGGACTATAGATGATTGTAGTGGTGAATTGGCTAATGTAAGTTAGCCAACGGATGCGGAGAGGTGAAGTAGATTCAGGCTTTTGAGTGAAAGCATGAGCTAATGGGCGATGATCTGTGATGATTGAGAAAACTCGGCCTTCCAGTTGAGGTTGAAGATGTTTGATGGCCTTGTATATAGCCAGAAGCTCCCTGTCGTAGACTGAGTAATTCTTCTGCGCTTTATTGAGTGCTAACGAGAAAAAGCTTAGAGGATGCCATTTGTTATCCTGTTTTTGTTGTAAGACAGCGCCTAGACCGACGTCAGATGCGTCGCATGCGAGTGAGATCTCTGCGTCTGGGTTCGGATGGACGAGCTCAGTTGCTTCAGCAAGGTTCTTCTTGGTGTCTTCGAAAGCCTTGAGCGTTTCTTCGTTCCAATTGATTGGAGTTTTGTCATTTTTCTTGACCTGATGGAGAAGTCCGTTGAGAGGTTGTTGGATTGACGCTGCGTGGCGAAGACAAGGTCGGTAGAAATTCACCATGCCCATAAAGCGCCGAAGTTCTCGAACGTCCTTGGGAAGTGGGAATTCTAGGACAGCCTTAACTTTGTCTTCCAGAGGTGTGATGCCAGATGGTGTTAGATGGAATCCAAGGAAATCGAGCTCTGGAACACCGAAGACGCATTTCGATGGGTTCACAGCGATGCCGTTCATGTCGAGACGACGAAGTACTTCTCTGATGTGAGCTTCATGTTGTTCCTCGTTGTCCGAAGCGATCAAGAAGTCGTCAAGAAACTTGAAGAGAAAGGGTAGGTCTCGGAATTGGTTGTCGACGAAACGCTGGAAGCTTTGACCTGCGTTCTTCAGTCCAAAACTCATCCTGTTGTATTCAATTAGGCCAAATGGGGTAATAATGGCAGTTTTCTCTCGATCTTCTACTGCTATCGGTATATGATAGTAAGCCTTGCGGAGATCTATTTTGGAGAAGATCTTCTTGCCATGTATCTCCATTGTGAAGTCTCGAAGATTGGGTATTCCATATCGATCGGGAATAGTGATGGCGTTCAGGGCTCGATAGTCTCCACACAATCGGAGAGTACCATCTTTTTTCGTCACTACGTGGAGTGGACTGGACCATGGACTTTTGGAAGGTTGGCATATTCCGCTGTCGATGAGCTCCTGGATCTCCTTTTTGACTTCCTGGTAAATTCCTGGAGGCAAACGGCGGCATTTAGCCGTGACAGGTCGTCCTTTGGTCTCTATATGATGCTCCACTGTTGAATTGGATGGTCCACGGATGGGAGTGACCAGAGTGACGGTAGGGAATTCACCTAGGATGCGGGCAAATCGCTGGAAAGATGGAGAAGGTTGGTATTTCTGCTGAGGATATTGTACCTACAATGCTACGTCCTGAGTGCTGGTCGATCAGTCTCCTGTTTCTTAAGTCCACAGGAAGCTGATGCCAGTAGAGAAAATCAGCACCTAATATAGCCTTGGCGACGTCGGCTAAGACAAAGGTCCACTTGAGAGGTTTTCTGTGTCCTAAGTCGACATATCGAGTGATTTCACCGAAGGTTGGAATCGGGGAGTTGTTGGCTGCTATTAAGGTGAAATCAGATGTAGTCTTACGCCGTCCTTTGGGTACAGGGAGAAGAGATATGCATGCTCCTGTGTCAATGAGGAAGGGCTGACCAGTGGTTCTGTCCGTCAGAAATAGGCGGCGGTGCTGCTGGGTTGTGAAAGTTTCCGCCGCAACTTTCACATTTCCGAGTTTAAAGCTGGCTCTTCGGATTTCCAGTTGCAAGGTTGTGTGCAGCGTCGGGCTTTCTCGCGGAATCTCTGGTGGTAATAGCAGGTATCGCGCGACTGGGATCGAGGGAGATTGTCTTGATTCCGGCTGCTGCTGGAGCTTCTTTCGCGGTTCTTCATCTTCAGAAAGCGTAGGATCTCGTCTACGTCGCGGCGTAGAGCTCCGAAATCTTCGGATAGGTGCTCGCATCTGTTCGTGACTGATGTGGTAGTTGCGGAAGACTTGTTTGGGCGAGGTTCTGACATGTCTCGAATAGCGTACGTTTCAGCTGACGGGGATACCTCCAAGATCTTGTCGGCTACTTCTGCCAGTTTTTGGATGTCAGTGTGGCCTGTGGAAATGAGGATGGGACGAATTCGTGGGGGTAAATTCTTCATCCACAGGGTGCTAATAAATCCGTTTGATACATCGGAGCCAGCTAATTGTTGTATTTTTCTGAGGAGCTGTGAAGGAGTCTGGTCTCCGAGTGGAATTTCTTCTAACAGCTTGCTAATTCTACGTGTTTCGGATTCTCCGAACGTGTTGATGAGCCTAGCTTTAAGGTCCTCGTATGGTTGCTCAGTCGGTTGGAGGACGATATCTGAGACTTGGCTGAGAACATCCAGATCGAGATTCGGTATGACGAGCTGGAATTTTTTTAGACTCGATGTTACGCGGGATGTCGCAAATACAGCCTCGATCGTCGCGAACCATAAAGTCGGGTTCTGTTTCCAGAATGTCGGTAGTCTTGAACTCGGCCCTTGGTAGAAACTAACCTCAGGCTGGTTTTCATGGAGATCTGTATCGGACGTAGATGAGTTTCTTTTGGGCATGACGAACGGCGAGAAGTGAAATCAGAAGTATTGTTCAATATCAGGGGTCACCAATGTTAAGTGTATAGGATTTACAACTTACAAGAATGAATTGCAGTTTTCAATTGCGAGAGAACATTTAATAATGTTTTATTTATTTTGAAAACATGTGTTTTCTTTTGGGGGTTATCTGATAACCGCTACAAGTGCATGCATTAATAGAGAAGTCGAGGAAAAAAACAAATGTTCTCATTGAACTTCCTCGTGACTGGGCAAATTTAATCAGAATGGTTCCCAGAAAACCGCCTATCATTGTACACGAGATGCAACAACAACAATTTTTAATCTTTAATGATCTTCTCAGAACAGTATTCGTTCACAAAAAAGTTAATACTGCTGACAAGCCAGTTAAGTGGACAAAAATCAAATGGATACAATTTCGTTGGGACAAACCAAATGAAATCCAGTATAAAAGTTCTTTTAGAAATGAAGAGCCATTCCAAACAATAAATTTTTTGAAAAAAAATATACGAGTCATTGTACCAACACCGGTTATTTCAACTTACGACCCATTTCAAACAAGCCATTACCAATGAGTAATAAAAACTTAAGGACTTGAAAGACTTAATGCAATACATTCAGCCGATTATTCGCATATTTTATAATGTATTAATAGATAAATTGACTAGTTCATCAGATGTTGTAGATCCATTTTCGGATTATGATGAAGATGAATAAGAAAATTACAAAAAAAAAAAAAATATCTTTAAGAATCCCAAAAATCTAATTTTAAACTTTACTTTATGTACCTAAATGTACTTTACAATAATTATTTTAATAAAACTGTTGAAATCAGACGTTTTTTTTTTCCTTCTTACTACCTTCTGGGTCATCAGTAGGTGGACCAATGTCATTAAAAGATGCAGTAGCTTTAAATCCAAAAAGGGCCAATGTCATAATTTTTACATAAAATAGTTAATGGTTAAAAAATTGTATATGATAAAATAATGTTTCTTGACACTAACAATAAACAAATACAAAGAAAAAAAATACTGTGAATTTTTTTATATGAAAGTTATAGCTTTCACAAGAATCTCAAATATCTTTCAATGCCTTTTTCTCGGAACTAGCATTTTTGACATTAGCCCTTTTAGAACCAAGCTACATATATATATATATATATTTATATATATATATATATATATATATATATATATATATATATATATATATATATGTGTGTCGTTTGTTCGGCATCTGTCTCCAGCGGTCTTGCTCCTCCTGTCATCGCAATATTTCGCCGGATTCCTCTCCGGCTTCTTCAGGCAATCATTCATCTTTGCTGGTTGGTAAGGGAATGAGCTCGTCAGTGGTTTGGGCCCTTCTTATCCTTCTTGGTCGGAGACTATGCGAGCCAATGAACTGGGGAGGCTCTGGGCCAATCGGGTTCCGTCTGTCTCTGTTAACTTCCCCGGTCGTCCGTTCGGGGACACCCTGGCTAAGGAAGACACGCTGAACAGGAGACTCATCAGAGAGGCGATTGAGATCCACAAAAATCTAGCCAACTTCAATAGAGAAGAAGGACTCATCCTCTCCAACACCTGGCGGGCCATCCTGAAGAAGACTGGAGACAATCCACTCATACAGGACCACCAGCGCCCCGAACGGGCGACCGGGGAAGTTAACAGAGACAGACGGAACCCGATTGTCCCAGAGCCTCCCCAGTTCATTGGCTCGCATAGTCTCCGACCAAGAAGGATAAGAAGGGCCCAAACCACTGACGAGCTCATTCCCTTACCAACCAGCAAGGATGAATGATTGCCTTAAGAAGCCGGAGAGGAATCCGGCGAAATATGGCGATGACAGGAGGAGCAAGACCGCTGGAGACAGATGCCGAACAAACAACACATTTAATTCCCAGCGAAGTAGCTTGAAAAATAGCATATATATATATATATATATATATATATATATATATATATATATATATATATATATATATATATATATTAAGAAACATAAGTTTAAAAATTCCAATATTCAATAATATAACATTTTAAAGACAATAATTTATCACATAAAGGCTTAATAACAGTTATTACAAGCATACTTACGCTTTAAGAAAAAAAAAAAAAAAAAAAAAAAAAAAAAAAAAAATAGCAGAAACCGGACACTGCTTTTCAGCGGCACCAGTGATAGCAGTAAGAACCAATCTTCGAGGCTTGGCGGCTTAATTCAATTTGAACATATTAAACCAAAAATTCTAATGAACCGATTTAGTTTATTACGCCAGAAAGAATGGAACATTGATGGGAATTATTAATTTTGTTCTAGAGTAATGAACCGAATTAGTTTATTTTTGCAACATATTTTTCTCCTTAAATGCCTACGATGAATACCGAGTTTCGTTTCAATTTTTTTTTTTTTTTTTTTTTTTTTTTTTTTTTTTTTTTTTTTTTTTTTTTACGGCGCTTCGACAACTAGGTCATTAGCGCCAACATCCACGGTGCAGCGAGGAATTTTACCAACTCAAGGATGAGAAAATTCCTGCCGCCGGTGGGGATCGAACCCACCATCTCCCGCTTATGAATCTAAGACGCTAGAACCCGGGAGAGACTAACCCCTCCCCCTCCCACCGATTAAGTACCGATTTATTTTATTTTCCCTTTAGTTTCACAAGTCAAATATCGAGTTTAGTTTAAACAGTTTACAGACTGAGCCCAGTTCCAGTTGAAATTTTGAGGGTTTAATCTTATTATTAGCTTTCTTATTTTTATATTAAAATATTTCAACGACCTTCTTTACAAAAAAAATGCTGAATTGTTTGTTCAATTTAACCTTCCCAGGTGGGGCCTGGTAAGGGGTTAGAACAGCGATAAGTCACAAATCATGTTATATGAAGATGATCCTATTTTTCCAATATATTTATAAGTTGTAAAAGATCAAATTTCAAACAAAACACTCACTTTCTTCACTGCTCCTTTATTCTCCGCGGTATCAGCCGGAAATTTGTCGCACATGAAGTTCAGAAAACCCATCATGGACTCCAGAATGCTATACTTGAAGATTGAAAATGAAGAAGAAAGAGATTAAGAATAAATTCGTTGTTAGAGAATTTCTTCCTGAAAATGATTAGTAGTGAGGTTATTTCAGAGCCCTGGATCGGGATTAGGGCTGCCTCTCAAGAGCCTGGATATTGTTCTACAAATTACTTTTTAAGAGCTTCATTATCAGGAGTGCCGTCTTCTCATCTTCTACAATTATTATGTCCTTTCTTCACATCTTCAGAACACTTTTTTCCGCGCTTCTTTAAAACGAGAAATTGTCGTTTTATACTATGTATTTTCAAAAGTCGCCTTTATTTAATTATTTTAAACGGATGTGATGGTCATTTGTATTAATGTTTAGCTATATTTGTATAATTACTTCACAATATAAGCATGGAAATCTAATTTATTACTACAAAATATTCTTTTTGATTTTTAGTGAACAAATAATATGAATACCAACACCTTCGTGGAATTGTATTTTACAATTCAGCCATACTCTGCTGAGCAATGCAAGCTTTGCCCTCGACGGAGTGCTATAGGTCTGTTGACACAACAGTTACTCACTTCTAAAGAGAGCTAATGTCATAAAGCTGCATAGTTCGACAATAAGATGCCTACACTATCTACTGGGAATTCTAAAGTATACTAGTTGATTTAGATACCGCTACATGCTGGTTCAGATGCACACACATATGTGAGAGCAGCAGTTGTTCAGAAACACAGATCTGTGGTAGTAGCACTGGAAGGAAGCTAAAGTTCGTGAATTTTCTTAAAACTATCTTTTTTCTCATTATTTGGGTCATTTCAACAGTACTTGCGCAGCCGTTCACTGATATAATCGGAATACGTCGTTTGGTGAAATATTTCATTATGAAAAAGGTAGTTCTTTTCTTGCGCAGGTTCTTTCCAAAACATTTGATTTGACCATCAGAGTAATATGAGGTTGACTTGGGGGGATAGTCTAAAGTATTTTTGAGGACTAACAGAGCCCAAACAAAAAAAAATGTGTTTATTGGAAATGATAATTGACTCACATTTACCCAATTTTGAAGGGCTCAGAAATGTTCTCAAACTTTTTTTTTTTAATTTCATTATTTTGACCGTGGGCGATTAGTTAGTTCCATAGAGAGTAAATAAGTATCGGTTTCGGTTAGAGAAGTGGGGGGGGGGGGGGTCTGAATCTGAACATAATACCGTCTTTGGGATACCGCAAAATCAGTGCTTTTACAATTTAGTTTTTGGCATTGACCTGATTCATCTATTTGCAACATTTTAATTTTTATTTCATTTCTTAGACGTCTACGAGGGTTTTAAATTTTTCTTAGACCTTAAAATGCATACTGCAATTTTTAAGGCTAAAAAATGGCGGCTGTCCTATTACGACGGTTGCACCCGATTACGGGACTCCGGGGATTGCGTCTGATCCAGGGTTAATTATTCAAACTTGATCTGTATGATAATTATTAGCCTCTTCAATTGGTATTTTCTTTCTTGGAAATAGTCTTTAACCAATAATATATGTAACTCGCTGTAAGGAAGCATTTTCTTCCCTTTGTTTTCTTTTTTTTTTCTTTTTTTTTTTTTTTTTTTTTTGTGGAAGATTCTACTATTTCTGTGAGATGCTCTACATATCTCGTTTTCCCAAAGTCCATGTTAAAAGTTTGAGACAGAAGTTTGACAAGAATGTGTATTACAGATGTACAAGTTCAGGACGAGAAAAACTCGTACTACCTGCCCAGCCGCTAAGAGTTTATCCGTTTTTGAAGCTCATAATTTTCCAATTATGTTTTATAACATCTCAAGATAAGTTTTCTGAAGTTGCAGAAGTTTTTAAAGAGCTTTTTATGAAGGACTTAAGGTGTGAAATTAGTCGAGCAGCAATATTTCAGTCATATTATTTAATTTTGTATATTATTTTTTGACTTACCGTCTTATATATTTAGAATGATAGTGTATATATATATATATATATATATATATATATATATATATATATATATATACATATATTCTAATATAAGAGAAGATAGAGTATTGTCCTTATTAAGACAACCTCGTTAAGATTTAATGTATTCAAATAAAGAGAGAAGACCCCACCCTAGAGGCTATACGTGCTCAAGATGGCTCCTCCAGCTGATGGGGTATATAGAGTGCCAAGGGATGGGGAGTCTTCTAATACCAGCTCCAGAGCTCAAACATCTACCAGCACTAATGAAACCTCAAATCTTAATGAAAATTTGTCTCTCTATCTACTCCCACAGAGAGTGTCAACACCGTTTCAAAGATCAAATTTTATCTCTCTCTCTCTCTCTCTTTCTGTCTCTCTTGTTTCCTTTCTGTGAATTTCTCTATTTGTTTTCTTCTATGTGTATATATATTATACTATTAATAGGGTCAAATAGAAAAGTATTAATAGGAAAAGGGTAGAAACAAAAATTTATGAAAAACATACAGAGTATATTGGAACTTTTATTTTGACTTAAACTTATCAAATACAAAATTCAAGAATTGAAGCGAATCGCTCACCGTTCAATTTCCAAGTTAATATAAGGGACAGCCACTCAAATTCAGCCCCTTATTCTGAAGGCTTATATATATATATATATATATATATATATATATATATATATATATATATATATGGGGGCGAGGTTAGCTCAGTGGTAGAGCACTCGACTAATGAACTGGAGGACCAGGTTCAAAACCCGAGCGCGCACTAAAGATTTTTTCTTCTAGTGCTGCCGTCCGGGGTTGGATTTGGGGTCCCAGATCGTCCCTAGGCTCACCCAGCGTTTAATTAATTTAAGTAATAATGGGTACCTTGGGTGCTAATGACTCTAGCAGTCGAAGCAGCCAAGGGGAAAATCAGGCGGCCGTAGCATAGTATTGACCACACTATCTCCCTAGTGTGCCGTATGGTCAAGAATCAGATACCTCTACAGTCTCTGCCCCTCTGGGCCCTCTGGGCCTTTATATATATATATATATATATATATATATATATATATATATATATATATATATATAAAGTTTTTGGATATAGCACTAATCAAGGCTTGAAATTCAAGCCAAAACTTTGGCAATAAAACTAATTTTTGTTTTGTTTTGTCGAGATGTATTAGAATACTTGCTGTATGCCCGTGCTTTCTCACGGTAGATAAGTAGTTTTTTTATTGCGTTAAATAATATATCATCAAAATTAAGGCTACTACATATTTTTTTTGCAGTTTATTATAGCACGGTTCTCGTCATAATATATGTTATACAGCAATTGATAAGTTATCAAAGTATAATGTTTCTTGACACTGGGGCACTCCGGACCAGTGTCAAGAAACAGATAACCTAGAGATAACCCGATATCTATAGGTTACCAGTAACAATAGTGTAACCAATACAGGTTATATTTCGTTGTCAATAATAAATGTACGTTAATATTTAAAAAAGTCCGTCTCGCAGGACTGCATCATCTTAGCGCGGTTCCGTTCATATCCCTAGTCTAATTTGGAAAGATTAAAATAGAAGCAGTTATTATTTTGGTTCCACCAGTCTTTTTTTTAAAATTAATTATTATAATGGCGTGTCAACCCTTAAGGTCACTAACGCCATTCCTGTGAGTAGTAAAATCTTGAAAGGTCATGATTTACAATCTTACCTGGAAGGGTCCGATACACTAGAAACAGACCCGCTAGTGACAAGGTCTTGGAATCTTGGAAATCTATATTTCTAACAATAAATTGTTTTTGTTATTTTACTTAACCAGTTTTATTGTCAAATACATTATCCAACTATAAGCAATTAAAAAATAACAAGAAATAAAACAGACAAAAAGAACCATTGGAATAAACGAAATCAATTAATTTAAAGCTTTAAGCACTTTTTTCTCCGATTGACATCGCCTAATTAAAACTTTCTTCAGAACCTTTTTTGTAGAGCATTTAGTAAGCTTCCGAATGGTAATCTTCCGCTTCACAAGATTGTCAACGGTTTTCGAGATACTAACGAAATTATCCAAAGTTACCAAAACTTTTTTTGTCTGTTAATAAAATATTTTATTCTAACCCTTCCCTTACTCTAAACTTAACAAAAATTTCAACATATTAGTGTTGATGAAACTCGAACATGCAGAAAATGTTTCAACTGTATCCCATAATTTTAAGTACCAAAATCAAAGACAAAGGACCCTCCCTAGGAAGGACGCTAGGCAGTTGAAAAGCTATATATCTTGGAAATCCATATCTCTAACATTAAATTGTTTTTCTTATCTTTCTTAACCTGTTTTATTTTCAAATACATTATCCAACAATAAGCAATTAAAAAATAACAAGGAATAAAAACAGACAAAAAGAACAGTTCGAATAAGCGAAATCAATTACTTTAAAGTTTTAAGCTATTATTTCTCCGATTGACATCACCTAATCAAAACTTTCATTAGAACCTTTTTTTTAGAGCATTTAATAAGCTTTCTAATGGTATTCTTCCGTTTACCAAGATTCTCATTCTTTTTCGAGATATTAAGGAAAGTAAACAAAGTTACTAAAACTTTTTATGTCTGTTAATAAAATATTTTATTCTAACCCTTCCTTAACTCCAAACGTAACCAAAATTTCAACGTATTAGTTTTGATGAAAGTAGATCATGCAGAAAATGTTTCAACTGAATCCCATGATTCTAAGTACCCAAACCAAAAACGGTATTCAAAAAATATTTTTCCAATTTTCTCGAAAACGGTTAAAGCTATCGCCTTGAAAATGATTTCATTCGTTTTCCTAGCCCAGGAGTCATATAAAACGAGTACTTAGAAGCTTATGAACTCAAAAACGTAAGCGTTACGATTTTGTTTGCGCGAATTTCGCCCCAAACGCCATCTTCCAGTAGGCGGATTTTGCTGGTTAACGAACTTGACCTTTCAAATTGGACGAAGGATTTTTGTACCAAATTTCATCAAAATCGGACAATTCGTCTTCTATCTAGAGAGCGAACAGACAAATATATATATATATATATATATATATATATATATATATATATATACAAATTTGAACCACCGTTATTTTCGGTCTCTAGGGGTTCTGAAACGCGAAATTTTCTAGTCGGCACTTCCGGATTGTTTCATTGTATCAACCCTATAAGCGGGGTTCCTCCCTATGGGGGAGGGAGGAACCGCGCTAAAATGGATGTTTCTCAGATGTCATTTTGAAACACCCATTATATTTGCGAGCATTAATGTTCAGACTGGGGATGCTGATGGGTGAGGAGGCTGTTCAGGGGTTCGGGATATTATTACCTCGGATGGACCATCACCAGGCATACCGTAAACTACTCTATGGGGGACAAGTTGAAATGAACCGCAATTAAAATATTCTGCATTCTGAAATGCAAAATTTTCTATTCGGCACTTCCGGATTGCGTCATGAGGTCAACCTTATAACCGGGGTTCCTCCTTATGGATGGAGGGAGGAACCGCGCCAGTAAAAATCCAAACCCTCTAAAAATAATTTCGTATCAAATACTACAAATTTTAATATATAAAAAACCTTTTTTACCGAGTCTTTACGTCCCAAAGGGAGTGTCCTTGCAACATTTTTCTGTTGAGTGTTTTGGGTTTGGCGATGATAGTCAGTGAGTGAGTGAGTGGTATCTGACAAATATATTGTAGATGCAGTTTTTTCAAACAATTATGACTATCAAGCAGAATTCCAGAATTGCAACTCTATTTCAGTTCAAACGGTTCCTGGCTGGCACTCAGGATTCCGTTGCAGAGCGTGATCCTGTTCCAAAAAGTCTGTCAGAAATCCGAGCAGAGATTAAAACCACATCATAAGGAGCGTCCACAAGACAGGCAGAAATAGTGATCCTTAATCGTCAGATATCTGTTATTGGTTAGAAATGATTTTAACAGATTTATTCTCTTCTTTATCTTCAACAAAATTACTTTAGAAATTTGAACGCCAAACCAATTTTTAATTTATTGTGGAACGAATTCAGTAGGCCCAATATAAATATTAAACAGATACCCAGGTACAGTATCATTTAGCTTTAAGAGCATTACCATGTTTATAGCCAGCCAGAATTGATAAGTGGTCCTGGTAGTTTGAGCAGTGGAAACAATTACTTCTGATCGATGCTAGGGTCTGGTTGATTTGCAAGTGTAATACTAGCGGAGGGTTTGCAGGGAAGGGTTGAAAGGTCCTTGGAGTACCATCCCTGTCCTGTGCAGGACCACTGGACTTCTAGTCCACGAACAGGGCAAGGATATAGGGGCATTCAGGACTACCTTAAGTCTAAGGGTAAATTCGCTGCTAGTAAGGAATTTAAACGAGTCCATAAAATGATGAAATGAAATTTACTTTTATTATCGGAATACTATCATTAATCAATTTGATTGTTTTAACTTTTAGCACTTTCCTCTTTTACCTGTGATTAAGAAGTTATGAAAACGCGCTAAGAGTTGCTATGAGTCGGACGTTTTCGCAAAAATATGCTTTAGCGATGACTAAACTGAAAAAAAAAAAGTTACAAAAAAGCGTTACCAAAAAGTGTCACAAAAATGTGTCCTTGACACGCCATAAATCCAACCCCCCAAAAAAAAGTCCGTCACGCAGGAGCTGCATAACTAAGCACTTTCCTCAGAATTTGGGTAGTGTAGACTGCTTACAGAACAATTTGCTTAAAATATCCTACATAAATAAAATAAAAACGTGAATAGTTCTCTTTTAATTTTGTAATGAGTAACTGATCAATTATTAATTTGCTTCCAGAGTTATGTTTACACATGGTACCTACTACACTACGTAATAAATACAAAAAACCTCATATTATCGTATTTTGATCTAACGCAGGAACAGGATACATTCACTCTAGTGGTAGAAAGCGCTCCTTGCGGCGGCTTTGTGAACCTACGTCTGACGGGCTTTTCTATTGAAATATATTACAAATTAAACCCCCGCTTTCCGATTGACCGATTCAGCTCATTTTTACAACACTTCTTTCTCATGAGTTACCCACGACGTATACCGCGTTTCGTTACAATACAGCAGAAATTACGACCGGTATGAGTATATTAGGAATTTGGGTCCGGAGTAAACCCCCCCTTCTAATGAGCCGATTTAGTTTATTTTTACAACACATATTTACCTGTAGATTACTACTACGAATACCGAGTTTCGTCGAAATATACCAAAAATCACGGCTGGTAGTGGCGAACTGGTATTGTGGGTCCGGAGTAAACCCCCCTTCTAATCAACTGATTTAGTTCATTTTTATATCTCACTTTTCTCTCTATATTACTACTACGAATACCAAGTTTCCTTGAAATATAACAAATATTACGGCTGACATAGTCAAATTAGTGTTTTGGGTTCGGGGTAAACCGCCCCCTTCTGATGGACCGACTTTGGTGGTTAACGAACTCGTTCAATCGTTTGCTAATTGAATGCTATATACCAAGTTTTGTGACGAAAAAACAAAAACTCTGGCCGCTATCGTGTTAGCAGACATATATATATATATATATATATATATATATATATATATATATATATATATATTTATATATATATATAGATATATATCAATTTTAACGGGGGTCATTTTCGGTGTCTACTAGGTAGGATCGATAAAGATTTGAAGAAATTTTTCAAAAATTCCGTCATGAGTCCAACCTCAATAGCTACTTTCCTTCGGAGGAAAGTGCTAAAAGTGCCTGCTAGTGTTCACGCGTGCGCGGTAGGCATGTACGAAAAAGAATACTGTATGTTATACACTATAGTTTTTTTTTGTTTTTTTTTTTGTTATAGCTCTTTCTTAATTAAGGATAACATACTTAATATGTTTCCACTATTATTTTTCAATTATTTAAAATTACTGATGGATTTATTTCGTTGTTGGGCTATGCTCATTTCCATCTGAGGACATAGGAACATTCTTTGTAATTTATTCCCAACACTACTTGATAAATTTACCTTCTACATAAATCATTTCTACTACTTATTGATGGGTGATTCTCCAATATGTATCGTTCTTTTGAATCGGCGTATTCAGAACGATTCAAATGATCGATGTTCTAGGCTCACAGGATATGGATCGATCTTCGGTATGGATCGATTTCACGATTACGCACAATTACCATCAAAATTCGTATTTTATTTTGATTCGAATCGATTCACATTCGAGAATCACCCATCACTGTTACCAATTAACCTAAATAAGTCGATTTTAACACTTGATAATATGAAAAATTGATCCTATTTCACGTGTTTCTGACCAATCAAATTGATTCACTTTTTGGATTTATGTGGCGTAGGTCAAAAAATAGTATTTCCTTTTTTTCTTTTTGTACCACTTTATTATTCGTTTGCCAAGGTGGCACAAAAGAAAAAATGAATAAACTTGATTGGTCAGAAACACGTGGTATAGAATATGAACACCTCCAAGGTGGATATAAGGAGGGACGAAGAACTCTAATTCGAGATTCTGAACATGAACATTAACAAGAAAGGAATTAAGAAATTATACAATTTTATCAATATTATTAAGAAAACTGTCAGAATTAAAAGTAGAATTGATTTTTTTTTAAAAACTGTAAAAAAATAAAGACATTCCCAAAATGGGCAAACAAAACGTCGTACAAAGGGAAAAAAGGAAGTACTATTTTTTATCTACGCCACAGAAATCCGAAAAGTGAATCTGTAACCAAAAAGTAGAAAAATGTAAGACAATTTGTATTGATTCGTTGTATAATGTCATTGTTATTTTTAAATTATCTGATATCACTCTATGGTTTGGAAAAATTTAACCGTAAAGCATGATCAAATTTGAAACAATTATAGATAGCGCGATTCTTTGAAAAATTGGTCCAAGGAGATCGATCAAAAATCGAAATATCGTGTTAAGAAGATCGATCTTTTAAAAGATCGATTCACGTAGCTAATCTCTACTACTATATTTGTACATTTGCTAAAGCAAGTCTATGATAACTTCTGCCAAATTAAGTGTTCATTTCAAGATAATTTCAATCCCATAACGAAATTCTAACCACGGTAATGATAATTACATTCTTTATTGATTGGTTTTCCAAGAAGTTTTTCAATAAAGCCTTTTATGAGAGCTAATTAATATTAGAATTTAATGACAACATGAACGGGAAAATACAAAAGGGGGAATGGAAGGCTATCTAAACAACATCATTAATAGATGCGGCCAACAGGGCAAAAAACCTTTGATAAACCTTGATTGCCTTTATGAATATTCAAATAGGGTTTCCTGCTATACGATAGCGCTCCCGTCACTAAATATGGCTTTTATAAATGGCTAACATTCAAATATAAGAAAAATATATGAAAAAATATAACTTCCCTCTGTATTAGTAAGCCATTTTACTAAATTCGGCGAAAAATATTTCCCTAAAATGTCATATGACTCAGTTCTTAGTAAGTTTTCTTTTTACTATATTTTCTGGCTGTAGAAGCGCTTTTAGTGGGTTCTTATTAATGACACGACATCTAACATTTATTTTTATATTATTTCTATTATTTTTCGGACTATTAAGACCGCCTTACAGTGGTGACGAGAGGGAAAACACCCTCAAAACCGAAGGTGTTTCATAGGATTAAACTAACATTTTTTATACCTAAGTTTTTGTACAACACTGCTCTATTGTCGATTTCCCGAGGAAAGTAGCTATTGAGGTAGCTCTTATGACGGACCCGAAACACTAATTTGACCATGCCAGCCGTAGTTTTTGTTATATTTCAACGAAACTCGGTATTCCCTCATACCGATCGTAATTTCTGTTGTATTTTAACGACACTCGGAGTACGTCTTGTTTATCTAATTAGAAAGAAGTGTTGTAAAAATGAACTAAATTGGCCTATCAGAAGTGGGGTTTACTTTGTACTATGTTTGAATAGAACTTTGTAGTGAAACGTTAGTTAGCAAAGCTGCCGCTAGGAGTGCTTCTGTCTTGATATTACTTCTCATGACTACCGCGCTATCCCATTCCTGCCTCAGACAAAAATGTGAAGTAGTTCAGTACCAAGCATACACAAAACTCTGCAAGGAAATTATTTATAAAATTAATAATTAAAATAATTTGATTGGGCTGCTCATTACAAATGTAGAAGAGCAGAACTATTCATGTATTTATTTTCTTTATACCTGTAGGTTATTTTAGGCAAATTATCCAAGAATGGACTACCCAAATTCTGAGGAAAGTGCTTAGTTATGGAGCTCCTGCGAGACGGACATTTTATTCATAATTAATAAGAAGCAGGAGCTGACAATTATTGTTCTTATCATATAACACCTTTTTGTGGTGTTAAAGATTTCGCAGTTTTTAGTGAAAACTAAAAGAATATTTTATACCACTGATTTTTTTTTTCTGAAAAATTGGTAATATCCAGGAAGTCTCATGAGTCCATGTAGCATATAAAAGAATTTTTGTTTCTGCCAAAGTGTACCATGAACTTCGTGCATTTTGGTTGTGAAGTTGTGAGTAATTAAACTAGATTCTACTTATTTTATTTGGTGTAGAAAAAAACAAAATAAAAGCGGTAGGTAATTAGTTATCTATCCTTCCGTTTTACCTAAAAGTGCCTGTTTTGAAGTTGCTGACCTAAAAATTTCATCACTCTACTCAGCCGTATGTTTGCACAGCCTAAATTAATGAAGGTGTCAATTAGCGATGCGATTATTTAAAGAAAAACTAATTTACCATTATTATTTTCTTTGTTGAACAGTTGGTGATAGCAAGTAACTGAACATTAACAGTTAGATCCTCTAAATATCTCGTGTGAAACTGTCTACATTTATTCGTTATAGGCGATTTTTTTTATAAAAAGGAATACGTCGAGAACAGTTAACAGTATTTCATTTGTTGTAAATTTATTCAACCCAGCACTAGAAAATACATTTGGAAGTATACATTTCTCTACCAATTGAGTAAAATATGATTTTTTTAAAATTGAATAGTTGCTGTTTTTGACGGTATTCATAATATAAACCCCGTTTATCATTAACAATAATTATTCTATCGAATTTGTTTTTTTTTTTATTCGTCTTGGCACAAAAAAAAAAACACCGAAATCAGAAAGATTCAAGTACCTACAGGTCTTTCCCAAGTTTGGCACCACTGTGTGCCGTCAAAATGGGACCGCAAGCTGCTTTCCATACTAATCCTTCATTGAAGGCCTACTTAAACAAATCAAAATTATTAACGAAACAAAAGAAATGCCCAATAATGTTAATAATAATATGAAATTTTCTAGTCAGCCCTTCCAAATTGCGTTATGTGGTCATGAGCGGGATTCCTCTCTGTTGAGGGAGGAATGAAACGCGGTAAAATAATGAAAATTATAATAACTTATATTTTATGAGTATATGGATATAGAAAAAAAGTAATGCTCTGCAGATGACGTACATCATTTCATTTAGAGAATAATACCAGTTTCATAAGCTGCCCGTAAGCATGGCTAAAGAACCGTAGCATTTGATAATGCGAGAACTGTCTACCGAAAGAATCTAGAGTCTGTAAGTCTCGCCAGCAGGGGGCCGAAGTGGAAGGCTAATCTCTTCCTGAGAGTACGAACCTAGAGACTCTCGCTGGCATTACAAAGGAATTAGGGGAGGGAGAAGGAGGGTTGAGTGATAGCAAGAAAGTGAGGGATTTAGAGGAAGAGAGGAGAGTGAGTGTGAGAGGGAGAGAGAGAGAGAGAGAGAGAGAGAAGAAAGAGAGAGAGAGAGAGAGAGAGAGAGAGAGAGAGAGAGAGAGAGAGAGAGAGAGAGAGAGAGAGAGAGAGGAGATGCATTGTCTCCATGGCACGGAGGACAAAAGGAAGGGGGAGCCATTTGGATCCGTGTTTTCACCATCTCCCCCCAAGCTCCGCCAAATACCCCTTGATCCTGTTCATGTTTTTATGCATTAACATGGATTAATTTGCATATTAATTAAGAAAGAATGAACTTCCTAAGGGTGGGAGAATGTATTGTATAACTGAATACTTTATTACCCACATGTACCAGTGAAAAAAAGTTTAGAAGGGGTACATTTCTCATACAAAACCGTATGGCTAAATTGTTCCCATTCAGAACACTTTATGGATTTTGAACCTTCACATTTACTATCTTCTTTATGTTGGTTACCTACATAATACATTTAATAATAATGTTGTACTTTAGTAATGTGTTCTATATTTTATGCTGTCAGTAGGTAATTTATTCATGTCGTGTTATACGTAGATTGTAGAGTTATAGGCATTTTAAAAAGTATGTGTTACACCTTTAATAACATGTTTTGCGTCCAAGTTTGTCTTTTTAAGTCTCATCAATTTTGTCTCTGACTGGTTCGTCACTCAGTGTTTCTGGTAAGAGTTCTTATTCTGGGCTTTGTACCAGTCAAAATCTTTTACTGTTTTTTTTTTTTTTTTTTTTTTTTTTTTTTTTTTTTTTTTTTTTTTTTTTTTTTTTTTTTTATAAATTTTCGAAATTATCATTTTTAAAACAATATCTCGGCGTTTGAATAATATCCACAGACCATAATGTCTACTTACACATGAAGTAGTAAAATATATATAAGGCCCTTCAGAGATACCCCAAGTAAAGGGACCGGGTAGTTGATGGAAATTAGAATTCAATGGGCTAAAACAACATTTTGAACATTCTAGTGGATACAAGTGGAGCCAGAGTTTATAGAACATTCCGCTAGATATGGCAGTCATAGCGCTGGTTTCAGTCCCAAAACAATGCAACAACAAGCATTATAGCCCCTTGTCACGATAGTGGCTACAATATAAATCAAATGAAATCTACTTATAAAAACATGAAAAAATTCCAGTATAAAACAACATATAATAGAACCTCAACAAAATATGTTTTTAATATTAATTGGCAATCATTAAATATTGTCATATTGATATCAAAAATTTTATTTGTTAACTTCTTTCTTGTTTCAATTTTTGGTGTTTGGATTTCATCGACTATAATCTATGGACTTGTTGGTATCTATTGTTCTTAGCTTTAATCATAACGTTGCTTGAAAGTGTTGCCCTGGCAGTTTACTTGCCTAATGCTTTAAAAATCGCTTCTGATGAGGCACTAAAAGTGTGAAACTAGTTGAGCAATAATTTATAAATCATATTCCTTCATTATGTGTAATACTTGACTTGAAGCTTTCAACTTATTCTAAAAAATGTCTACTATTTGCAAAGATTATGCGGAAATTGAAATTCAACAAAACATTTGCCACAAATGGAAGTATTATCCGAAGTAATCATTTGCTAAGGGGTCCCCTGTTTCACACCTGTGAGATTTTTTCTCATTAAATTATTATTTTTCTTATTCTTTACAGGTGATTTTAATTTTATTAAAATTTTAAAAAACGCATTGGAATCCTTGACATGAAAAAAAATATAACAAAAGGATAATTTTGAAGACAACTAGTGAAAATGAAATCATTTTTTTTTTTTTAAATCATATTGTTCTATCCCTTGTATCTATATTTTCAAGTTCCTGTTTTCATAATCAAGATATACCTATTCAGCAAGCTATGAAGTTTTAAAAAAAAACCATTACAGGTTATTTTAAACAAAAAAACCTTTGGGTCACTTTTGACTCAAGGTACCACCAGTGTATTCCTGAAAAGGTGATCCCAGCTAAAGGTTTACTACGATTAGTTTTCTTCAGGAGGTTTAATGCCCCATTATTTCTATGGAAGAAGAGTTATTTTCTAAGTTTAAATAGTAACCGGCATAGAATGCATCCGTCGAGTACTTGTACTATTCGAAAAACCCTATCCGCTTGAAGGGAGAGCTGCCACGTTAAAAGCTTACAACGGCCCTTCAACAGTAATTATACTTAATATCCCGCTTAAACTACCCCTCTTTAACTGCCGGCTATTTGTCCAGAAGTTTTACAACTAAGAGGGCCTAAAGGCTCGGTAATTTACTCCCATCCTTGTAATTTTACAAATTCTTTTATTAATATCCATTTCTGTATTTTATTAATATTGTTGCTTTATTTTTGGAACTGCTATGTTAAGGATACACTGATGTAATAAACAGTAATAAGAACAAATATGCTCATTCTTTAGATTTCTTTAGGCAAAATTACAATAATACAATACAATAGTATAAGCAGGATATATTAGATAGACGGGAGCATTATATTAGATGTATACATTCATCCTTCAATAATTTTACCTAAAGCAATCAGATAATGATAACATATTTGCTCTTATTACTGTTTATTACATCAGTGTATCCTTAACATACCAGGTTAAAAAAAAAAAGAAACAATTTATTTAAATATAAATTGTTATGTAATTGCTTGGCGAGCAATTACATGGAAATAAAAATGAAAACACTTTAGCCATGGACATTCATCCCCTAGGAACAAAAATTAAATTTAAATTATTGCCAATGAGTAAAATTCCACATTAACAGAATCGTCATTTTATTAAAAAGTGGCTCATGTTTCGCATCTTTAGATATCTCTTCAGGAGTCTAAAAACTGAAAACTGCCAAATGGACTGAAGGCGAACCTCATACTAGAATGTCCAAGGCATAACTGAAGATCATCTAACTGTCAGCTGTGATTCTAGTCAGCTGTTTAAAATTAATTAAATATTTTATTTCGGTTTTCTTATTCACCACGTTTTCACTATTTTTTATATGTATATCTTACTTTATGTTATGTTTCATGACATTTCCTAATTTATTAAATTTAAATAATTGAATAAAATCTACTTTACAAAAAAATAAATAATTACAAAAACGCAAAGAATAAAATAATTTTACATAATCAACATGAGAGAACACGAATGTGGGAGATGGGAGCAATGAGGGGATGGGAGAATAAGGAGAAATTATAAACTTATACACAGAAAAAAAATAAGGCATATCGCAAATACTTCCATAAAAAAAATAAAAAAATAAAAAAAAAAACAGAGCAAGTTTAAATGAAGGAATAACAATTAAATTCAGACAAATATAAAATATGACATCATAAAGAAAAAACAAATGTTAACAAAAAGGGAATAAATTACACTTTTATAACAAATATTAAAATACGTTGGTATAAGAAATATTGTAATGGGTCTAGATTCTTAAGAAGGAAGGAATAAAAACGAAAACATAATAAATAAATAATAACAGGTAGTTAGATATTGACAGTGATTATATGAGGTTATTGATCAGCTGTGAGTATAATATTCTATATTCTACCGATCGGAATTTTTCCTTTAGGTCTTAACGTGAATTTAATTATTTATTTATTTTTTTTTTTTGCTGATTTTCTCCCACAAAAAATAGAAATACGAATAAAAGGAAAGCTGATAGTTAACCGCAGTTTTGTAGCCTAATCCATATCATCCGCAAGAAAATACTTAAATGATAAATATGCATAAAAATATTAAACCTATTTCTTTAGTTACCTATGTTTTTTTTTCTATTATGGTGCTTCGACTACCTAGGTTATTAGCACCAATAACCTATAGGTGAGAAATGAGTGGAATCAATGAAAAATTAGAAGCACCTTGGTAATTGTTTGATTTTCTTTTGGCTCAACCGTTTATTATTCGACCGGCTCCCGTTAATTACCGAAGTTAAGCAACGTAGAGTGTTGCCAGTACCTAAATGGGTGACCGACCATGGGCTTTTGATATTATAAATGGGTTACAACCTTTAGATAGCCCGGCGTTTATAGCCCAGTAGTTGATACGTCGTTAAACACGAAAAACAAAATTACCATTTTAAACGAAGTGACTACTGCTAAATTTCAGTCTTATATTTGACAAGATCAAGCAAACGACACCTTAATTCTCAGAAAGATCCCAATTTATGTAACAACCGATGCAATATAAACATTATTAAAAGGCAAAAAGCTTTGTGTTTTAAAAGAATCACCAATTGGCGTAATAATCTGCGTGAAAGTTAGTGATTCAGAAAATAACTTATCCTTTCATTTAGTGGCATCGAGTAGTTATACTGACATAATGAAATAATATATTAAATTAAAACTGTATGTTGATTTAAAATTTTCTAATCAGCGTATTTTTGACAAATTACTAATATTCACTTTTTTTATATGCTTGGCATAGGTCATAAAAAAATAGTACGTATTTTTCCTTTTATGGTCTACTTTTTTGTATAATTACCCTAATGATGCGTGGGGTAATTTTTTTAATTTATAGTAGATATTTCATTGCGTAGATGTAGTCAAATTATATCTGAGATTAAGAAACAGTTCGTTCATTTTTTAAAGGTAATTATCATGGGATAAATTGGTTTGGAAATGAATGGTATATTAATTGAAACTTTAATTAATTTAAAAACAAGTAAAACCTTAGTGTTGGTTAATTTCGGATTTAATATTATTTTAGCCTAAGGTTTTACAAGCATGCTTTTATACTAATGAGAGTACTTCAAAGTTTCAAACCGCACTCTAGGTTTCCTCTTTCATCTTTGAAGTTTTAAGTGAGGGTTTATAATTTTCTGCTCATAGTTTAATTTAGCCCTTGATAGCTGAGTAATTTTCAAAAGTTCTAAGTGATAGCTAATGTATTCTTATTTATTCAGGGAAGAGAAGTTTTTATGTGATGTCTTGTTTGTATTTACTTTTTATATCAAATATCATTTATTTATATTCAAGAATATTTCATTAAAAAAAGTTTCAAATGTTTTCGTAATTCGAGTAGACTGCAAATACCTCGATCATGCCTCAGTTATTTCCAGTAGTTACAAAAATGACTTTTTCAGAATTGGTGGATTTTTGAGGTTGAACGCTACTTTCTCCACAATAAATGAACAATATTCTTGCGTTTTCCGCAATAGTGTTCCATCTAGTTTCTTTTGTCTATTGTCTCTATAATAAGTTTATAATATTGTTTAGTAAAATTACTTTTTATTTGCAGGTTCCAGGAGTAATGGCTTAATTTTTTTTGGAGAAATATAACTTGACCTGTTATTTGTAAGTACTCTTTTTTTTAAATATATTTGTTTTCAAGAAACAGTTTATTTTGTTATGAAATCGGAATTCTTTGGTTGGTACACTTATGTAATTTTGAAATCAATATCGTTCACTGGTAAAAAACTGGTCTTGTCCTAAAATCGAATAATGAAGGCTTAGAGAACATTTTTGATTTTCTGTGGTATGTTTTGGTGGCCTTAATAGGCATTCTTGATCTCCTAGGGCCCATACGACCTTTAATGGGTACATAGAAAATATAAAATCAAGTAATTGAAATATACTATTGAAAAATATGCATCATTTCACCGTAGTACATTAAAGGAAACTGCTCTTTTGATTTTAGCTCGGTTCCTGTCTCCCCCGTTGGGAGGAAACCCGCTTATGAGGTTGACCTCATGACACAATCCAAAAGTGGCGACTAGAAACTTTCCACACCAATTTTCACTTTGGGTATTCAGAAACGATTGATTCAGTTGAAACTTGTTCCAGATGATTGAATTTTATCCAGTCTAAGATAGTTAATTTTTGTTTCTTTTGGAGTAAAGGAAGTTCTGGAAATAAAATATTTCATTAAAAGGAATGAAAATTCTAATCATTATATTTTCTAAAATATCTTGAAAACGGTTAGGAAATTGTTGTAAGTAGAAATTAACGACTCGGAAGCTTACTAAATTATACACAAAAAAGTTTCAAATGTAATTTTTTATGGGCGATCTCAATCGGAGGAATATGTCCTTGGAACTTTGAAATTGTTAGTTCTACTCTTTTGAACGGTTCTTTTTTATCCGTTTACCTAACTTTTTAATTAGTTGTTGTCGTTTTTTTTTAATGCATTTAACATTGAAATGACTATTTTAGTTAAACAAAGTAATAAAATGTGAAACACTGTTATAGTGTTTCCTAGAGCGAACATTGTGACAGAATATGGAATAATTTCCGCTTAGGGTACCGTCAGTTTCCTGTTGTGGTTAAACTTCCTTCTTTGATTTTATTTTATTTATTAAGATGACGCAGTTCCTGCGAGTCGGACCCTTTTTGTATTTTCTCTTGCTCCTTTTTCACTGTTATACAAATATCAGGTAAATTATTGGTTTTAAAAAATATATTCCTCAGTGCCTGTTTCATGAGAGCATTTATTTTATCATGTATCATACTCCAAAATAATGCATGCCATGTTTTCTATTTTTTTTTTTTTTTTTTTTTTTTTTTTTTAAATAATACCCGCATTTTTGAAGTGAGAATCGAGCTCACACATAGGTCTCAGCAATTAATCGGACATTTGGTCTCCACAATTAATTATATATACATATAACTATTAACATTTTAATAATTACTTTTTGATTCATTTAAGGAATGATTTGTTTTTTTAAAGGACTTCTACATATTTTCATATTGTGAAAAATCCCGTTTCTAGGACCTCAAGGAAGTAATAACAAACATCCGAGTAGACGATAAAAATTTAATTTGTATTAGAATTGATCATCAACAAAGTTTCTTTTTTATTGAATTTGATATTTGATTTTTTCGGAGGGGGGGGGCGTATAAGGATTGACACAAAAGGTCTTTCTAACCATAATGTTCATGTACGCCCAATGAAAGAGGAACCATATTTCCCGTATATTAGTTACTTCCATTAAAATGGTTATTTGGAAACAAGGGAGATTTGTTTTGTTGAATCTGAGCCTGTAGATTTGACAGTGACATGGGTTTCCCCCCTCCACTACTCTACCAGATAAAGTTCTCCTCCCACTCCAACACTGTTTTTACACCGTCACTCATTCATGCCAGGTGAGGTTTCACGTCGCACTTTTTGTTTAATTAATTTTTAACTTTTTAATCTCTCTTTTTCGGAGACTGTATTTTTTTTTTTATTTTTGTAAGAGAGAAAGGGTCTCCCTAGAGTTTCATTATTTTTTAGTAAATATTACATTTGTTGTTAAGCGTAGGGAGAGGCGTCAAACAAAAAAACAAAAAATCATTTTATTTGTTCTTCTTGATTTATAAAGACGAAATTAATAGCAATTTTCTTTAAGGATATTATCTAATTATATGCCTACCAAACGAAAACAGTAATCACACAATCGGACAATCATTCTGCAAACTTTTTTATTATTATTATTATCATTTAAATGCCTGACTACCAAGGGAAATCTCATGTTGCCAAGTGACACGATAAGATCCATACATTATTTTACGATTTTTCATACAATGGAGTTTTAGTGTTATATCATATACATAGTTCATAAGTTAAAAGTTCAGTATTAAAGTTATAAGTAGAGCCCGGAAGATAGGCATTTATTTTTGGTTAAAATAGGCAGGCAAAAAGGCACTTGAAATACTGAAAATAGGCAGTATTGTAATTAAAATGGGCATTTATTAGGAGTGAAGGCAAAGAGGAATCTCACTCATTATTAATGAAAATATGTATTTTAAGTACTCATTCATTTCTTTATTATCAATTTATCACAGAATTAGTGTACTTACTCTTACTTTCCCTTCTTACAAGCAACAACAAGATGCTTTTTCAAAGTATCAACTCTCATAGACCTTCTGAGAAAAAATGTTTTTCATTCTGGAAAAACTTCCACTGCATTATCTTATCATTTCTAAATCCGGAATACCAAGTAACCACACCATTGTCACAGCAAAAGGGGTGTGAGGAAGGAGTACTTCTCTCATCCTCTCTCTTTCCTGCTATTCATTATACTTGTGCATTCCTTATACTAAGGAAGGTTCTCTCATTTACGGAGGTTCAATCCATGGGTTGGGAAAACAAGCTTTCGAATTGATATTTGTGATGGCAAAATGTAATTTAATTTGTGAAACCTTTTTTGTTTTCGACGAACTGAAATTCGAAATTCGTTATGTGCTTTTTAAAATGTTTAAATCGCAGAGAAAAATTGCATTAGGAGCAAAAAAGGCAAAAAAAAGCTTTAAATCTTAAAATAGCCAAAATAGGCAAAAAAGGCAAAATTAAAATTGTCTCTACACTTCCTAAATGCACGGAAACATATTTATTTCTATCTGATTCTTCAATATATCCATTCAGATAAAAAAGGCATTTTGCCTAACTTCCGGGCTCTAGTTATAAGTATCAGTTTAAAGTTAGTATGTATATATATGTATATAAATCACGTGTCTCTCTGTCTGACTGACTGTTTGTTCCTTACACAAATCCACATTTGTATAAGGAACAAACGGACCGATTTTGACCAATCTAGGCGCATAGGTAGGTCTAATGGGGAGGGTCACAGGCTTAGTCAATCTTCAATAAGCTATCTGTCAGTTTGTTTCTTAGACAAATCCACACCGTTTGACTGGTTTTAACCAAGCTCGGTACACATTTAGGTCTTGATCTGGGGATTTTCACAGACTAGGTCAAAATCGTCTACGACTCTTAGTTCAGAGGTCACCGGTACGACACTGTGAATCCGAAAAGTTACTGACTTGGTTAGATTTTTCTTAATATAGGTAATTAATTTTGATCATGAAAATTTCATTCGGGAGGTAAATAAAAAACGATTATTATTAGTGTTGTTGCTCCTCTATAATATATGCAATGATTAAAAATGAATTTCCGTCAAATTACGAATTTTCTTTCCTCCGAAAATTTAGGACGACTCCCAATATGACATTTTTATGTAAAATTGATTCCCGTCTGTAAAACAGGTCTAATTTGTTTTCTACTGATGAAGAAAATCACATTTACAATTTTTATCGATCATTTCTCCCGTAATAAGCCTAATCAGGGGTCACCCGTGGTCTAATGGCTAGCGCCTTGGATTCATAAGCGGGAGATGGTGGGTTCGATTCCCGACCTCCGGCAGGA
Source organism: Gonocerus acuteangulatus (assembly GCA_946811695.1). Taxonomy (NCBI): domain Eukaryota; kingdom Metazoa; phylum Arthropoda; class Insecta; order Hemiptera; family Coreidae; genus Gonocerus; species Gonocerus acuteangulatus. Next base: position 85,277,849 of record OX328125.1, read on the forward strand.
ATTTTATCATCCCACGGCTCGCTGGTAAAATTCCTCGCTAAACCCTGGATGTCGGCGCTAATGACCTAGATGTAGGTGAGCCGTAAAAAAAAAAAAAAAAAATTAAAAAAAAAAAAAATAAGCCTAATCCACAGCATAAGTTCCAAGTTGGGGACCATCACACGCCTTGACAGCTTAGAGAGTCAGATGGTATGTAAAGGTATCTGACTTTTAAACTTAAGGCACAGTAGGGAGATAGTGTGGCCAGTAACGAGCCCAGTCTCTATATTTTAACAACGTTTAAACAGAATTTAAGCCAATCAAGACCTCTTAGAGGACCATTATTATTTCCATTGGTCGTTCAACATTATTATTTTTCGAAAATAATGATTGATCCTGCATAAGTATAGTGAATATTGCAACTAAATATAAAAATTTCTTATGAACATGCCTCCAGAGCTTTGTATGTTAATAATAAACTTTGTCCTAAAAGAGAAAATTAATCTCTCGCTTCTATTATAAGTTAATAAATAAACCAAATATTTAAAAAAAATATAGTATAATATTCAGCAAGCTGAGGTTTTAAAACTTCCTATTTTGTTGAGTTATTATCCTTCATTCATTAATAAATTTATAAGCAAAGCCAGGGAGCTTTAATTATTTCTAAAATTCCTCTCGAAAATAAAGCATAATATTACGTTTTTACTCAGACACTGTTCTTGCATAATTGAGAAATGTTATATGCTCTGCTTATATATTTCTTTCCATGACATTGAAAAATTCTTTTGAAAATTAAAGATAAAAAAATGATAGATACAGAAAAAGTGCAGTGTAGCGTACATCGCACTCCTGAATACTTTGCTTAAAATAAACTTTAAAAATAAATAATAGTTAGTTATTATATTAGTTAATATCTTTGTTATGAAAAGGTAGCTCAATTAGCAATTTTTACATTACAATTACATTTCTTTCAGGGTGATGTTTTCACTACTTGATAAAACTCGAACTTTTTATTGGCCTTGATGAATAATAAGAGTCCACATGTAAAATGAGAACACCCCACATGTATAACAACGGAGGAACCGTATAAAAAGCCCTGCTTCAGCGCTCCTACTGGTAAGGGATACAAGTAATGCCCGATCTCGCTTGGCGGCTTATTCCAATTTAAATATAATACGCAGTATAAACCAACTTGCAATAAACCGATTAAGTTTATTTTTACAAGACATCTTACTAACCAGATGCTTATGATGATTGTCGAGTTTCGATTCAACATGGCAAGAATGGATCTTTAATCCCAATAAAGGAAGAAATAATCCAATGGCCTTTTTTTTATCTGCACAATAAATTACGTACAATGAAAAATTCAACTCAAGAGTGGATATCCAGCTTCCGCGACAACAGACGAGAGGAAATTGTTCTTGCTTGACTCTGAAGTGGCAACACAAGACTAACACACGAATATCTCATGACGGGACTCAACAAACCCATTTGTGATATATGCAATACAGACTTTACTGTAACACACCCACTTACGGAGTCCAGAAAATGACCAATCCTAAATAATCCACATGACATGATCGAATTTTTGAGGGAGAGCAGCCAGTACATAAACACAATACTTTCTTACTTGCAGGACACTAAAATATACACTCTCACTCACCTGCTAGATAACCAGAGGCTTCCAGGCGTATTACAAACCTCAGGTTATGGAAACATGGGAATTAAATATTTATCTCAATGCGGATTCATTTGAATATACAGGCACCACCTTGAAGGAGTGAAATCGCCGTAGTAGCGAATCACTTATAAATAAATCATAATCTGCAATGTGTTTTTGAGCATCATTTTCCACCATCCAGTAATTCCTGAAACAAATTCTTATCATTAAATGACGGAATGTATTGACTACTGTGGCCGAAATAAAACCAAATTATTAAGAATAAAAAACATAAATAACAAGAAAAGAATCGTCACTTGGCTATATATCTATAGCCATTTGATTACTAGCCTTTGGCTTTAGATCTACTAATACATTTGTAGAAGATTTTACTAGAATACCTGCTCTCCTTATCTCGGGCGTTGTGCTCTTTCCGAAAGCTTTTACTACTGCAGTTTCACTTTTACTTATGAACCTGTTCCTCTGTACCACTGAGCTGTTAATTATCTCTCAACTTCGTGCATAAATCATGGAGTAAATATTTGACTAGAAAATTGATATTACTTAACTGCATTTACTAGGTATTCAACAAATATAAACGAAGCGTCGACTGTTACACGAAGGCAATTTGAGGAGGAACACGTTGGTATAATAGCTTGGCTGTATCATGATTTCCATGTGTTTATTGGATGAGCTCGCCATATCCTAGGAAAAGCCTCGGCAAGTAGGCCGAATAACAAGGCGAGCTAGATTCTAGAGTGCTTTAGCTGGCTTCTATAGCTTGGCTTCTCTAATTACAGGAGGCTGCCTTGAGTGCTACTCTCTCGAGCCAGGATTGGGTTTCCACGAGCCTCCGTGTGCTTGACTCTCTATCTTATTTCCCCTGACCTAAAATAATGGCATATTATTGCATTTTATAGAAATTACCGCTAATCCTGCAATAAATACTTTTGTACACAATCACACGTGGGGAGTTAGAATCACAACAATATAAAAAAAAAGACTTCTAGCAGTTATACCCTTATTGTCTGCAACCCACCCGGATTTATTGCCATTTGTTCAGACATTTCAGTGGGGCTTCTCACATAAATCTTGAGCACCTAGGGATTAGCCTTAGCTTCTTGATGATGATGATTGCCTATTATTAATGAGGTTACTTTACAAACTAGGCCATTCTTTCCTTTCCGAGGCTCCAACAACAATCTAAAGAAGTCGTATATTGATCCCATTGTGTACTGCTAGATTCAAAGTGGTCCATGTCCTGGGAGGAGTTCCACTATCCTTCTCAAGTCCGCCTACGCACGGTGGAGGTAGTATTTTGCCGTTTCTTTAAAAGCTTTGTTTTACCCTAACCTTTCATATACGATTTCACTGTTCCATTATCTTGTCTTACTCTCAGCAATAGATTTTCTTCCAGGTCGAACTTCTTTTTATTCTACAATGGGCTTGAAAAGGTTCCTCTGATTACATTTTTCATCTTTTAATTGTATGCATTGCCCAGTATCCCAATAAACCCACAAATATATCCTTATTATTCCTTCCAAAGTGTTTTATAACATAATGGCACTCAATGGCTAATTTAGAAGATACACTGAGCGATTTTTTGCCCTTTCATACACGTTTCAATGTACTCCCCGACTTAAATTTCATTTGCATGTACTTCTCAATGATTTAATAACACTGGAAAATCATTCAAACGTTTTAGACATTTCGATTTTGGAACAACTTTCTAACCTCAGCTACGGTTGGGTTGTATAATAAGTATTTCAATTAGTTCTTATTCCTTAGAATACACTTGACGTAAAATAGTACAATTATTATTAATAATGTTTTAAACAAATTCAAACGTTTTTTTTATTGATTGACCTTTTGGCTAGTACTTGAGATAATTTGATCATCTTTGAATATCACTATAGATATAAAAAGTGCGTATATTAGATTATATTGTTTACATATTTACTCCACGATTATACGGGTTGTTCCGACCCTTGGCCTACCTCACAAAAATTGCTCAGCATAAGCTAACATTGGTAGTTTGTTTCCAGTTTGTTTTTATTCCCATTATTCTTGCATACTTGCTAGTAATAAGTGTATTCTTCCTAGTCCCAACGGCCTTGTGGTCAGCCTTTCCTTGTCTTGGCAATAATTGCTGCCTTCAGAATCTTAGCTTGTGATCTAGCCTTCATCCTAGTGTTGTTAAAATCGAGCCCTGACTAGAGGCTTCAGGCCTAAACCTTGAACCTAACCTCCACAGGCCGAGCTCTGAGGGCTCCATGAAGGCGAGGGTGTGAGGCTCCATCCTAACCTTATCAAGCCCTGAAGGTTCGGCAAGGTTCTCCCTCGAGCCTTGAAGCCTCGGCCTTGGAGCCCTGGGAGAGTAGTAAAGCTTTGGTAAGCACGGTTATAGTCAAACCCTTTCTAGTGATTTACTAGATTATCTATATACAATATTAATTACTTTTTAATAATTACTTTTTATTAATTTCGATAATTTGGTGACATTTCTCACCATTTATTTCACAATAACAATAAATATAATTTTAAGCGGCATTGTTATTTACAAAGGGAGGTAATTTAGCTGTTATCTTTGATAATTCTTATTTTGCTTCAGTTGTAGTTTATTCAAATTCAACAGAATGCAGTTTATTAAGTTAATGATTAAGCTAAATAAATTGACCCATTTAGTTGATTTCTTATATTCTAAATTCTTATGGATGAAAATTTTCATGAAAAATTGGAAAGACTCGTATTATTTTGAGGATATATAAAAAATTGATTTTAATTTTGTTGGTGAGCGAAGATTAGACAAAGGGAATAGTTTTTAGAAGAAGTGTTTTTGACGTTTTAACGATTTATATCATAACAATGAAACATATGGAAAAAATACTGTTATGGTCGCGACATTTTTTTCACGTTTTTATTCTTATTTAGGTTGAAATGAATAAGTATGATAAGTTTTACGAATATCGGAGTTGGGACACTAATTGCTCAGAATTACCTTCGGACAAATTACTGCAAGAAGGAAGCATTAAGTCGAGACATTTTAATGTAATATGATTTTCGGTACTTACTTCTCACACTAAGTAGAAACGGTAATATTTTAAATGCTCAGTAGGACAAATGTTAAGAAGTACAACAGTGTTGCCATCATTGTCTCACAGAAGAGTTTATTTTTTAGGAAACGTTACTATTTTTAACCAATTAGTGATCCCTATAAAGTAGTTTATCGATGCCATGGTAAATTTAATTGCCAACGAATTGCAATTGAAATTGCGACGGAAACAATTTTGGACGAATCTACTAAAGTATATTTCATGAAACATCTGTTTGCCCGCCATCCGCCATTTTGGAAATGAAAAGTAAAAGGCTTCAAAGCATGCGCCTTCTACCAAGCCGAGCCTTGAAGGCTCGCGCCTTCAGCCAAGCCGAGCCTTGAAGGCTTGCGCCTTCTATCGAGCCCGGGCCAAGCTCTGAGAGCTCGAGCTTTTAGGAGCCGCGCCTTCTAGCCTTAAAGGCGCGCTCTTTTACTACACTACTTCATCCCTCGCAACACATGTCCATCACATTCTTTATCTTCACGACTTTGTGTACTTTTTGACGTCTTCGTTATTTAGAATATTCTGCTTTTAGCGCGGTTCCTCCCTCCCTTCATAGGGAGGAACCCCGCTTATAAGGTTGATCTCATGAAACAATCCGGAAGTGCCGACTAGAAAGTTTTGCGTTTCAGAACCCCTAGAGTCCGAAAATTACGGTGGTTCAAATTTCTTTATATATTTATATATATATATATATATATATATATATATATATATATATAAATATATATACATATATATATATTTGTCTGATCGCTTTCTAGCTCCAAGACGAATGGCTCGATTTTGATGAAATTTGGTACAAAAATCTTTCGTCTAATTTGAAAGGTCAAGTTCGTTAACCAGCAGAATCCGCCCACTGGAAGATGGCGTTTGGGGCGAAATTCGCGCAAAAACATCGTAACGCTTACGTTTTTGAGTTCATAAGCTTGTAAGTGCTCGTTTTATAGCCTTCTTGGGCTAGGAAAACGAATCGAACCATTTTGAAGGCGATAGCTTTAACCATTTTCGAGAAAATTGGAAAAATAGTTTTTGAATACCATTTTTGGTTTGGGTACTTAGAATCGTGGGATTCAGTTGAAACATTTTCTGCATGCTCTTCTTTCATTAAAACTAATATGTTGAACGTTTGTTACGTTTGGAGTTAAAGAAGGGTTAGAATAAAATATTTTATTAACAGACATAAAAAGTTTTGGTAACTTGGTATACATTCCTTAAGATCTCGAAAAAGGTTGAGAATCTTGGTAAACGGAAGATTACCATTAGAAAGCTTACTAAATGCTCTACAAAAAAGGTTCTGATGAAAGTTTTGATTAGGCGATGTCAATCGGAGAAATTAGTGCTTAAAATTTTAAAGTAAGTGATTTCGCTTATTCGAACTGTTCTTTTTGTCTTTGATTTTGGTACTTAGAATCATGGGATTCAGTTGAAATCTTTTTTGCATATTTGAATTTCATCAAAACTAAAATGTTAAACTTTTGGTTACGTTTGGAGTTAAGGAAGTGTTAGAATAATATATTTTATGTACAGACATGTAAAGTTTTAGGAACTTCGTATACTTTCCTTAATATCTTGAACACGGTTGGGAAATTTTGATAAGTGGATAGAAACGCTTTGGAAGCTTTCTAAATTCTCTACAAAAAAGATTCTGAAACAATTTTTCATTAGGTGATGTCAAGCGAAGAAATAAGTGCTTAAAACTTCAAGTACGTCTGTTTAGTTCTTATGAACGGGTTTTTGTCGTTCTTTTTGTAATTTTTGTCTCTTTCGCTTAGTTTTTCTCTTTTTTTATTCCTTGTTATTTTTTGATTGCTTATAGTTGTATAATGTATTTGACAATAAAACAGGTTAAGTAACATAAGAAAAAGAATTTATTGTTTGAAAAATAGCTTTCAAGAGAGAGACTCTAAGACCTTGTGCCTCTATGCGGCGGCCTTTCTGGGGTCGCCGACCCATGCAGGTAACACCATAAAACCTTTTCAAGATAAGTGGAACCTAAATAATAACTGTTTATATTGTAATCTTTCCAAATGAGGCTAGGGATAAGAACGGAACCGCGCTTTGATGATGCAGTTCCTGCGCGTCGGACTTTTTTGTTGATAAGTTCAGTCCACACTTGGATACATAATGATCCATCAATGCTGCAGACTGGCCGTAACACTGTTGCAAAACAGTCCTGCAACAATAAAAGTTATCCACATTCAGAAACTTGTTTCATGTATACCTCAAATGCACTCCTGATACACGGTAATGTTACGGAGCTGTAAGGTGACAGTGTTTCGGAACAGTGGTTTCCATAAATCCCCTTAGGGCCGGACTATTCATGACTGCTGCGAAACTTTGCGTCCAAGTGTGGAAATGGACTGACCAAGTGTTGTAATTTCCTATTCTCCGTCAACGTAATTTTTTTGCGTATATCGCTGTAACTACTTTTCTTTCAAACTTCTACAATTTAACGTAGCACTATTAACCCAAGAGGGACCACGTGAACTTCTAGGAATCAAGTACCTACGTTGGGTGCAATCCAACCCAGTGTTAAATTCTATGATTTTTTATGTTAAATTCAAAACATTGTATGAAGTAAAGATAGCTAATTCATAGGGAAGTGATAAATCATCATTTTCAGATAAAACACTTTGTCTTACATCATGTAGTTATGAAGAAAATGTATAAACACAGGTACAATATTAGAGAACCATATAACAAAACAGCTAAACGTCACAGCATTGAGAGACTAGGAATACAAAAAATGACTAAGAACAAACACACAAAATAAAAATCTTGAACGAATCAAATCATTTAGAAAAATCATCATTGTTCTGGCAGTCAGAGCAAATCACTTTCTTATGCTCACCACATAAGTATTTACCGCAAAATGAATAGCCCTTCCTGTCCTGCGTTCTGCTTCCTCCTTTGCACACCTCACAGTTTCTTGGTTTGCTGGTTCCCTGTTCTCTAGTTACACAAAGAACCACGTTGGGTGGTTTCCCACCCAGGGCGTTATAAATCGGAAAACGAGTAATATATATATATAAACGAACAACGTGCCTTCACCTGCAAATGCTATAACTAGACTTACTACCAGGGTACTGAAATGGAGGAGGGGTTTAAAAATCGTGGTACCTGCACAGCTGCAATGAAATACAGCTTGGATGGGATTCCACCTATACGTGGTCCCTCCTGGGTTAAATTACTTATATATAAATTCAAAAGAAAATTATTTGTAACAGATTATTTTCTTTCAGGGACATTTTAGAGAAATATCCGTTACATTTACTGAATTGAGGTAGGTGTTGAAAACCTTCCCATTAAGCCAAGCAATCTCCACTATAGGCCTGAACTGGTTTCATCGCAAAGACCCTGAGGCATACAAGCCTGCACTCCTTGAGCGAGATCCACCCTCGGCAGCTGCTTTTGTCCCAAGACCTACTTCCAAGAAGCCGCAAGGGTTGTATAACTAAACGACCCAGACCACTCGAAGTATGGCGCACGCACGATGAGAGTGTGGCCTGGATTTAAGAGCCGGGAGCCCCAAGAAGAAACCCCTCGAGTCGAGTGTTTGGAGAGGAAGGCGAGAGCTGCATACCCCAGCCCTAATGAGGTGTTTAAAATTCAGCGCCCCCTCCCCTTTCTCCCTTCCTATCCTTCGCCAGGAAAAACAAGGCCTTCTCTTAATGGCTAATCCTTTGGGTCAGTCCTGAGTCATCAGCAACCCGCTTTTCTTGTTCGGCTTTATCTTCGTCATTCTTTTGAAGGAAGCAACAAAAAAAGAAGACCCTTATTACGGAAAGGAAAGGGAGAAAGACAATGCCACTTATTGTTTCATCCTTCTTCCTTTGTAACTTTATGTAAGCCACTCTCCAATATCACTCTGCATTATTTACTTTTTTTCCAGCTCAATCCGAAATATTAATAAATTAAAGGATATTGCTCTTCATTAATTAACCCGAGGGGAGCATAGTAGACCTCCCGCTTTTTCTCTCTCATTTATTAGTTTAAAAACGGAACTGAAGGATTCTTAAGTATATATTTCACATATTAGTAATTCAGCATATATATATTCAAGTAATTCAGCATATATTTCAACATTATTTTGTGAAATATATGCTGAATTACTTTTAAAAAATACTTAACCCTGGATTGACACTGCCATTGACATCTACGTTAATGACACTGTGGGGTAAATTTTACCCCATACTTTGAAAATATTTAAAATAAATAATTTTCATTTATTTCTTTTGCTTTTTTATGCAAGAGCGACGTATAGAGCAGGAACATCAAGAAATAAATTCAAACAGGAATAAATCTGCCGAATATTAATTAAAAGTCACAAAATAGCTAGGAAATCGTAAAACTCAATATTGTTCATACACCAAATAATTATCCTGCAAAAAGTTTACTAATCTGAAAATATTTTTTACGAACAATAAACTAGATTGATCAAAAGCCATAAAAAACAGGAACTTTAGAAAAATACAATGTTCTTTCAAATTGAGACTCGTTTACATTTAACACATTTTAGTGATCAGTGTGCAAGGCCTTTCTAGACACAGAACATTGCGTTTTCGTCTTCCTAAATGTTTTCTGTTACAAAATAAACATTTCACATGTTTGTACAAGATAACAAAAGATGTTGAAGGTCCATCAGGAGTTGATTCATCTTCCAAAACAACAAGCGTCAGTGTCTTCAGTGGTTTTGGTATGTTCTCCAGTTGGACACTAACTGTCACACGAGCTTTCACCAGTTGGAAGCCAAATCAAAGAGAACATCTTTTCTGGGCAGTTTTCAGGCCATTTTGTCACTTGGAAAGCCGCAACTTGAAAGTAATCGACCCGTGAACTACCCGTAACGTTAAGTATTCGACCCGTGACGTTAACTACACCGTGGGGCAAAAAATGCCCCATACCCAACTCGCGACCTTCTCATGCAGTGGTTAGCAGAGAACTGGCGTTGTTTATATTAGGTCAATATAAACAACGCCAGTTCTCTGCTAACCACTGCATGAGAAGGTCGCGAGTTGGGTATGGGGCATTTTATATTTTATATTAGGTCATCACAGTTGGTGTCTAGACACCGTCGGGGTAAGACGTGTTAGGTTAGACCAGTGCCGATTGTAGCTATATCTATAGGAGGCTGATTCAACCCTTCATCGGGCCGGCTACCACCTGCCTTCAAAGGATCTGCCGCCGACACTTCCTGCTTCAGCACTTGCTATCAGGGAGTATTTTAGTCATTTAATATATAATTTTTCTTATTTATATTTCACCCTTCTATTTATTTATTTATTTTCGCATTAATTTCTCATTTTATGAACATGGAAGTAGTAACTAACAAAGATCCGAAACCCCCTGACATTTTTTCATTATTTCATTCTTCCAAAAAATGGTGTAAAAAATTTATTTTAGTATCAATAAGCGATCCAACCGGTCAAGTTACATTCAACAGTTTTAGCCCATTCAAAGTTTGCAAATTCTTTAAGAGTTATGCGCCAAAGTCTAGAGTAAAATTTTTAAGAAGTGGTACAGTATTATTAGAAATCGATGACGCCAAGGAATTTTTGAATTTAGGCAATTTGAAGACTTATGAAAATTTTACATTAGTTTTTGCTGCACATCGATTTTTGAACTATTCACGCGGAATTATAAATAGTTTTGAACTAGCTAATTCTTCAGAAGAAGAAATTCTTTCTGAGCTTTCAGAACAAGGAGTCGTCAAAGTTAAAAGAATTATGAAAAATATCAGAGGAAGTAAAAAGCCAACTAACTCATTTATATTGACATTTGAAAAGTGCACTTTACCCGAGTATATCTCTCTCGATTTTCTCAGAGTCAAAGTTCGGCCTTTTGAACCATCGCCTATTCAATGTTTCAATTGTTATAAGTATCGCCACTTTGCCAGTAGATGTGATTTAAAAATTTGTGGAAAATGTGGAAATCAATCACACGATGAAAATTATGTCTGTGAAAGTTTGAAATGCGTGAACTGTGGGGATACAAGCCATCCCGCTTGGTCAAGAAATTGTCCAGTTTACAAAAAAGAAAAATATATCGAAAAAATCAGAAATGAAGACCGAGTGACCTATAAACAAGCCGAACAAATACTAAATAATAGACGTATTCCTAATAACAGTCCATCAAATATAACCTACTCACACGCGACTACAAGTAAAAATCAGTTCGAATCTCTCTCAGAACAAGTTAAAAAACTAACGGAAGTAGTTAATGCACTGTTTTGCAAAATTAGTACTCTTGAGTTAAATCATACTGTATCTAATAGCGATAAATTAAATACTATAATACATAACGAAAAAGAAATTCACGAGGCAAGCCAACAGAACATTTCAAAAACAACAAAAAGTAACAAACAGTATCAAGCACCTTCAACATCACATACATTAGATTCAGAAAAATCAGTCGTAGATTTAGGAAAAGAAAAAAACGGCGGAAAAATTGAAACCCCAAATGATTTAGAAAATAACACTGCAGAAAAACCTTTGTCTCAATCATCCTCTACATCTAAAACAGACCCTATTTCAGATATAAATAATAGCAATCCCAACCTGCCTCCAAAAACAAGAAATCGTAAAAAGAATATAACTTAAATAAATTATCAAATACTATTAGGTATAATAAAAATCATTATTATTACTGTAATTTATTATTAAAATTAAAACATTTTTATAATATTAGCACTATTAGTTCCATACAATTTATTCCATTTTTATTTTTTTATCACTAATGAATACAAATTCCAACTCATCATTTATTATTCAGTTTAATATAAACGGAATCTTGCTACACAAGGCAGATTTACAATGTCTAATTAAAGACACAAATCCTGCTATTATATGCATACAGGAAACACATCTTAAACCCACTAATAGTTTTCATTTAAATAATTATAAAATCTTCAGGAAAGACTTCACCCTTGGTCGCCGAGCCTGTGGAGGCGTAGGGATTTTTGTTCAAGAAAATTTTCCAGTTCTACCAATTTCAATAGTTTCAGACCTCCAAATTATAGCTATCAAAGTTTTTCGGCCTTTTAGCTTTACCTTATGTAATATTTATCTTCCCCCAGGAAAACCATTTACTATCGAAGACCTCAGAAATATTTTAAAACAACTCTCTGGACCTGTTCTATTTCTTGGTGATTTTAATTCCCATTCTAGTTGGTGGAGTAACGCCAACACTGACCACAGAGGAAATATCGTTGAACAATTCATCAATGAAAACAATTTAATAATTTTAAACGATTTATCCCCCACTTATATTTGCACACGTACTAGGAATTTATCTTCCATAGACCTAAGTCTTGCCGCGCCAAGCATAGCACCTAGACTAACGTGGCAGGTCCTTGACGACTCTTATGGAAGCGACCATCTTCCAATAACAATAAATTGCAGTCAGAAACATTCCTTAGCTACCAAACTGGAGAGATGGAAACTAAATGAAGCTGATTGGCTTAAATTTGAAAATTTAGCACAAATTACAGAAGCTGATTTAACAATGAATATTAATGATATTATTCAAAATATTAATAGTATAATCCTTGAGGCAGCCTCGGAAGCCATTCCTAAAACAAAGTCAACCCCAAAAAATGTAGGCGTTCCATGGTGGAACAATGATTGTGATGCTGCAGTGAGAAAAAGAAAAAATGCTTTAAAAAAATTTAAGTCTAACCCTTCTTCAGCAAGTTTGGAGAAATATGAAGAAGCTAGAAAGCATGCCAGATACACTATAAAGTTAGCAAAAAAGAAATCCTGGCAAAATTTTATTTCTAAAATAAACATCAACACTTCTTCTAAAGAAGTGTGGAATGTTGTCCGAAAAATAATGGGTTATAAATCCTCTTCGATCCCGTCTATAATTAAAACTACAAATAAAGTAATAACTGAACCTCTCGAAATGGCAAATTGTCTTGCTGAGCATTTTCACAATAATTCTTCCAATTTAAATTATACCCCTGAATTCTTAACATATAAACATACTATTGAAGCCTTACCACTACATATTTCTTATAACCCTCTAAATACCCTTAATATCCCATTCACCTTTCATGAATTTGAAATAGCACTGAAATCTAGAAAAGACACTTCTCCAGGACCCGACAACATATGCATTTCAATGTACAAACATTTAAGTCCTATCAATAAAACATTCTTACTCAAAATTCTTAATAAAATATTCAAGTCAGGTTTATTTCCAGACTTGTGGAGAAAAGCTGTTATTGTCCCTATTCCAAAAAAAGATAAACCTTCCCACCATGTAACTAGCTATAGACCTATTTCGCTGACCTGTTCACTTAGTAAATTGCTGGAGAAATTAGTTATGAACCGCTTAGAATGGTATCTTGAAAAAGAAGGTATAATAGATGAATGGCAGAGTGGATTCCGGAAGGGTCGTAGTACGCGGGACAATCTCGTAGCCATCGAAACTGCTGTCATAAAGGCGTTCCGCGAAAAAAAGAAAGTATTAGCAGTTTTTATTGATATCGAGTGCGCATTTGATAGAGTATGGAGAAGATCGGTTTTAAATACTTTGAATGAATGTGGTATAAACGGAAATATGTTGAAGTTTTTCGAAAACTTCCTCAATTCAAGGACTTTTCAGGTTAGGATTGGCTCAATAAACTCTGATGAGTTTAGTCAGGAAAATGGTGTGATACAGGGAGGCGTCTCCAGTGCAAAATTATTTTTGTTAGCCATGCATGGCTTAAGAAGAGAAATTTCTAGGGAGATACAAATTATGTTATTTGCTGATGACTTAATAATTTATTCTGTAGGTGAAAATATAGATTATCTATATGAATGTATTCAGGAGGCTCTAAACAAAATCAATCTGTGGATGAAAAATCATGGGTTCAAAATATCTGCTCAAAAATCTAAAAGTATTCTTTTTAATAAACGAACACCGAACACTTTAAGATACCTCAACTTGGATGGAATAGATTTAGAAACAGCTGACTCCATAAAATATTTAGGCTTAACTATAGATAAACATCTCACTTGGTTGCCTCATATTAAAGCCCTCAAGAATAATTGTAATAGATCCCTAAACCTGCTTAGATTACTGAGTAACACTCACTGGGGAGGTGATCGAACAAGTATGTTGATGCTATACCGGTCACTGATCAGATCTAAGCTGGATTATGGATGTATGGCGTATGGGTCAGCGAGCCCTCGTATTCTTCAAATGCTTGATCCCGTACACCATTCTGGCATAAGAATAGCCACGGGAGCCTTTCGCTCCAGTCCAGCCCCAAGTCTGCTAGTAGATGCCGGAGAATTGCCCCTCAAGTACAGGAGAGAAATTCTAACTACAAAATATTATCTATCTGTCAAATCTCAACCTCATCATCCTATTAATAACATCTTTTTGGAAACTAACTGGGAGAACTATTTCATTGCCTATAAAACACCCTTCCCCGCTAGAGCTGAATTGTTTTTAACAAAATTAAATTTAAACTATGAAAACATTTTACCCTCTTCACCACTTCAAATTCCACCTTGGACTCTCATACCACCGCTTGTCAATCTAACATTAACTAAACATATAAAAAAAGAAACTCCGCCATATTTGTACTCTGCAGAGTTAAATAAAATTAAAGCAAGTATGCCTCCTTCCACGTACATATACACAGATGGGTCGAAAAGTGCTAATGGTGTGGGAGCTGCCGCCCTCTGCGAAGGACGACAATACTTGTTTTCTCTCTCTCCTCATTGTTCCAGTTATTCCGCCGAACTATTAGCAATTAAAAAAGCATTAAATATTATTCCACCTAGCCATTCTAATGTCGTTATTTGTACAGATTCATTATCATCTATAATTAGTTTACAGAATATTTACACCCATGATAGTATGGTTTCTGACATTCTATACAGTATTAATGAATTAAATAAAAATATGTTCAAAATTAAATTCGTCTGGATCCCTGGTCATTGTGATATTAAAGAGAATTCAATGGTTGATGAGCTAGCAAAAAACGCTTCTATAAGCGGTTTTAAATTCTCAGGTATCCCACTCATAGACATTAATTCTATAGTTAAGGCTGAAACAATAAAGATTTGGCAAAGGGAGTGGATTAGTATGGAATTGGGAGATAAACTCCGGGAGATTAAAGATGAGGTATGTAAGTGGGCTAGTTCGGAGCGGGATAATAGGAGGGAATCAGTAATCCTCTCAAGATTACGGATAGGCCACACTAGACTGACACACGGCTATCTCATGGAGAGGGGGGAACCTCCGGAGTGCGAGGTTTGTGGCGTGCCCCTCACTGTAAAGCATATCCTGACGGAATGTAGGGCATATGAAGATGAGCGAGTTCGACTGAGTCTCCCGATACATCTTAGAGAGCTGCTAGGAAATAATTCAGTTCATCTTTCTAATATTTTTTCTTTCCTGGCTAAAACCAATTTAAAAAACAAAATTTAGCGCTGATTCTTCATCGTAAATTAAAATCTTTTCCAATTATCACCTATTATAAGCAATAAGGCCTCTAGAATATATTTCGACAAAAATTTCACCTAAACTTATTTAACAGCAAACGTAAAACATATTAGTCCCTTTTAAAAAATGTATAACCATTATTAATTGATATAATTTAAATTATTAAGACGTTTACTAACTAAAATTTTGTTACAAATACTTTTTTTACCGTTGGTGGCGTTCGGAACGGAGGTGGGGCGCGTGTGTCGGCGGGAGCGATGGGCTTGGTTAGGGTTGAGGACGAGCCCCCCCCCCCCCCCATGCGGTCTGCGAAGGTTTGGTTGCCCTGGCACCAGCAAGCACACCTTCTATCATAGACCTGGCAGCCAGTCACCAGATGCGGGCCACTAAGGTAGAACTGGCACGGGGGACTCTACTCGACCTTGGCTGGGTCCGCCTCCCGCTGGCCTCGGGCTCTGTCTCTGCTTTCGATGCTACCAACGGACCGGCCAAGAGGCATAAATGACCCAATAGTGGTTGAATGGCCTTTAAACACCAAGGAAAAAAAAAAAAAAAAAATATTAGGTCAAACCAGATAGTACACTTCCGATTATTTAGGAAGAAGGAGGGAGTCTCTAAGATTTACAGAATTTAAGACACACATCATAGAACAAAGTGTGGGGTATTTTTCACCCCACGGTGTCAATCCAGGGTTAAATTATTTTCTTGTTGGATATTAATTTCAATCGTATTCAATCAACACTGTTCTATAGTCATACCCAAAATCTAATTTTGAAATTCATACTTAATTCGCTGACCTGCCCACCGTAATGTAGTTTTTTTGTTGACTCAATTTTTAATTATGACTAGAAATGGTTATAGTTATAAGGTCCCGAAGAGGCACCAGAAGGCCGGGAAACAGGGGAATAAACGATTTGTTGCTAATTGTGTTTTTAATTACACAGGCACACACACAAAAAAAAAAAAGAAGTAGTCTTTTCCAAACACGCCATACATATATTATTATGCATTTCGACACGCTGAATTCGAATCCAGAGTCTGTTTCACGGGCAAGTCAGGTTTAAGAGCTTTTGAAGGTCAAATTTCGTATGAAGTCGTTAAAGAAGAAATAGCAAGAGCTTCCATGGTTATGAGGGCCACTGGATTCGAATCCCTGGTCTGTTTCAGCACTTCGGCGCAAAATCAAGGTAATTTCAAGGACAAATATGTTTGTTTTGCAAGAAATGAATCTGCAGTCAAAATGCTTTTCTTGCAAGAAAAACATATTTTTCCTTGAAATTACCTTGATTTTGCGCTGAAGGGGTGAAACGAATTCAAAGTCAGTGACCCTCATAACCATGGGAGCTCTAGTTATTTCATCTTTAACGACTTCATACGAAATTTGACCTTCAAATGTTCCTAAACCTGACGTGCTGGGGTGAAACAAACTCTGAATTCGGATTCAGCGTATCGAAATACATAAGAATATATGGATGGTGTCATTGGAAAAGAGCAATTTTTTTTGTCTGCGGCCTTCTCATGCAGAAAAGTGGCTTTGTTTATATTAGGTTATACCACATTATGCACTTTCGTTTATTCAGGTAAACGGAGGGAGTCTCTGTGATTTACAGAAATTAAGTAACACGCCATAGAAGAAAGTGTCGTTATTTTTCATCCTACGGTGTCAATCCAGGGTTAAAGCAAGCCGATCTTAACCCCCCTTAGAGGTTTGCCACATCTAAAGCTCTGACCTCTACCTGATTCGGTGTGTTTCGCAATTGATTTTATGAGAGTATTCGTAATTCCCCTATTGAAAATTTATGCTGGATAAATTCAAACAACATATTAGAGTTATGTCAATAAAGCGATCGGGAAAGTTAAAACAAACATCAATGGATACCTCGGGGCTTGCTGGCTAAAGCAGTTAGTTTTTTTTTTTTTTTTTTTTTTTTTTTTTTTTTTTTTTTTTTACGGCGCATCTACATCTTGGTCATTAGCGCAGACATCCAGGGTGTAGTGAGGAATTTTACCAGCGAGCCGTGGGATGATGAAATTCCTGCCGGAGGTTGGGAATCGAACCCACCATCTTCCGCTTATGAATCCAAGGCGCTAGCCATTAAACCACGGGAGACCCCGCAGTTTATTTATTGTTCGTACATTTGTTTTATATACCTTTGTAATATTCCAGGAAAATTTACGTTAATTCGCCTGCTCATTATTTACGAATTACAGTATATCCGTCGTAATTCATTAAAACATTTCTGGTAGCTTCTACTTTTAATTTCATATCTGAGGTGTTTAATAAAGCCTTTGTGCTTTCATCCATTACTCTGACATTAATGGTTATTAACCGACTTAAATTTGAAATTCAAATACATTTTCCCCCTCCCATAACCTTTGCATTTTCATATTAAGGTTTGAATCATGGGAAAACCTCTCTCTCTCTTTCTCTCTCATTCTGTAGTCTCCCGCTCTCACTCACACTGAATCTCTTTCATATTTGCTACTTCTCTTTTACTTTTGGCATTAAAAACTAAATCTGACAGAATCAAAATATATAAATTTAATAAAAATAATTAAAATGAGGCTCCCCAAAACGATAGGGTTCCTAAAGCACATATCTGAACAACCAGTCCAGGGATAAATTCATGATCGTTTTCAATAAAAATTCATTAAAAATCTGTCCTCTATATCGAGCAACTCCAAGCTTTGGAGTTCAGAGTACAATTCTTCATTCTTTGAGGTTATAGAGATGACATCAACAATATTAGTTTGTGGAAAACAAATAAGGGCATATTTTGCCCAAGGTTTTGCAAATTGTATAAGTCACTATTTCTTCTGCTAAAATGTGTCGCATGTAAATAATTTAATTATTATAGTACTTTGGCCGAATATGCCGCTAAAAGTTTTACAATTATAGATTTTTAAAATTACTGATAATGGTTCGGACATTAACAGCGTAAAAATAGCATTTTACAAATGATATGTCTATTTTTTACCCATTAATTATTCCTAAAATAAAGAAAATATTCCTAATATACCAATTCTTTTTGTGACTTTTAGCTTCTATATTTTTTTCATATTTTTCCATGAAATAATTCTTTCAATTGGAGAAATCATTAACCGATTAAGACTCTGATTTGCTGAATCAGTATCTAAATGTTAGTGCTACATATTTTCACTACTAAAATTATTTGTGATTCCTGTGCTACTTATGCAACCCTTGATAAGGGTACCTTACCCCTACATTTTGATCTATGGGAACTGAAACTTGGACATTTCTCTTTGGCCCCTTCAGGTGGTATCATAAGCAGGGTTTTCTGTATAGAGGGAGAAAAAAAAACGTCCTTTAAGAGGCGAGTGCTGTTCCACTGAGGCAAACTCGCCCCCAATACTTCGTATAATTTGATCTTGTGAAGTCCATATATTAGTGGCAACATTATTTTTTGAAGTAACGCCTGATTTGAGGAAGTCATAAACTCTTGTCTAATCTCCGTTTTTGGCAGAATGTATATTCAGCAATGCGTGGATCGTCCCAAAGTCCCAAGAGGAGTAGGTGGGTGGGTTAAAACTAGGAATTGGAAGATAACAGGGGGAGTTAGGAAGGATCTGGAACCGATCCAGGATTAGCCCTAATTTGGATTTAACTGCGACCAGCCACCGACAGAGTGCGCGGTCCCTTCACAGTCACTACAAATTCACTTCCCTCCTCTATATCTACCTTCATCCCTTCTACCAGTCTGCCTAATTGATTTCTCCTGTTCTCCTTTCATTCTCTAGCATGTATAATCTATTGGATTATGTGGATTTGCCATGTTCTCCTCAATTTCTCTCGTGTTCTCCGTGAAACGTATCGAGAACATCGCATTCCCTATTAACTTATTCATGAACTGCAGAAAATACCAATAAATTTGGCTAAAGTCTTGCAGACCGATGTAAAAAAAAAAAATGATATAATTCTGGAATTTCTAAATGGTGCAATTACTTCAGAATCTTCAGTAATTATTAATTCCTAATAGACTCTAATATGTCCTTTTATTTTTTTACCTTTTGATCATGGTACCTAGACGAACAGTAATGCACCAGGTAGGAGCCAATTTTTAGCCTCTCATAACTTTGAACCAGTTAAAGATAATCTTATGGCATTTTACACACATATTACGCTAGTATATGTGCGTAAAATTGCAATATTTCATAATTCTAGTCTGAAGCGTTTCTACGATATAGGCAATGAAAAATTGGAATTTATCTATTCATCAAAATCTTCTCGAAAAGCTAGAGGTTAAAAATTATTCAGAATGATAGACATTAGAGAGTTATTAAACGAAAAAATCGAAAAATCCAGAAAAGTTGTGTTTGACTCCGCTCCCACGAGGGGGTTGCCCGTTTTAGCACTTTCCTCCGAAGGAAAGTAGCCCTTGAGGTTGCACTCATGACGGAATTCTTCAAATCTTTATCGATCCTACCTAGTAGAAACCGAAAATGTCCCCCGTTAAAATTTATATATATCTATATATATGCTTAGTTATGCAGCTCCTGCGTGGCGGACTTGTTGTTACTTCCGAAACCTATCATATGGAGTATCGAATGAACGGGAAAAATACAGAAAATTTGATCGTTTTAACTTACATAGAGTTTATACGTCCCTGTTTGTTTCAAGTCATCAGATAGTTTATACTAAACCTGAATCTTTGATTGCCAGAATTTTTTATATAAAATCCGATCTTCATAGCGACCATCTATTAACGAAAACTTAGCCCAATACTATAATAACTATACTATACTGTACTACTATGATTTTTTTTTTTTTTTTTTTTCTACGGCTCACCGACATCTTGGCCATCAGCGTCGCCAACGCTATGATATCATAACTTTCGTTGGTAAGCTGTTTTTGGGAGGGGCCTGGATCTTGGCCTCTTTATCTCAACGTTAGTTTTTGTGGGTGGGACCTATTTTTTAACTTTATTGGTTGATGGTATATAAAATTCTTTTACTGCTCTCCCTACTTGTTAACTTGAACCTTTTATGTATGTACACTTTATAAATTTCATTACCCTATTTACAGTTTTATGTCGAGTTTAGGCAGCTCCTGCGTGGTGGTGAATGAGAAGTCCCTACCATAGGGAGTTTATTGCAGGTGTATGGTGCGAACGTGACTGAGTGTCCTATGGGGTTTCCACGGAGGCCCCTCGCCTTTCCTGTTATTGATACTGGATTTTTTTTCCCCAAGCCCTTGCCCGAGGGGAAGAAGTTTTGTCACGGAGATATGAGTAAGTTTTCCACCAAGGGATGGTTTGGGCAAAACAAAAGTTCCCCCAACACCCTCGCTCTAAGTTCCAAATAGCTCCCTCGTGTCACTCTCTTTCCCGTGGGATTCGGTGTCGTCTCTTATCGCCTAAAGCCCGGCAAGCTATTTGTTCTTACCAGTTCTGACTTGCTAATTCAGCTGAAACTGTTCTTATAAAGTTATTCATGCGTTATATATACTGCACGAATCTATGAATTAAATTAGAGAAATTCCAACTGGCATTTTGTTCGTGTCTTGATTTTTTTAATCCAACGGAATACCACAATTTTCAAATCGGATAATAGCGGTGATTCCTTTCAATTGATGAAAAGAAAAATCACCTCGAAGTGCAATGGAATCCACCAATCTAAATCTTAACATTTACGGCCATTTCTTAGCAGAATGTCTTCGAAAAGATACCAGAAAAAACTTATCCTTGGAATGATAAGAAATCTGTTACGACCAAATATGGCCAACAATCACTTGGAAATCACTGTTTTAATAAATATTATGATTTTTAATAAAACAAGCAGAAGAATGAATGTAAAAATAAAAACAATTTTTTATAAGAGTAATTTTCATAAAAACTTCCCTACCAATTTCACATTTACTTTGATGCCTCTTCAGGCTAGTAAATGAAGTATCCCAAAAAAAACATAAATGTGAAATAGAGGCCAAGTTCCTGCCCCCACAAAGAAACACCCCCTTACTCAAAAATATCCCCTCCTAAAACCCCCCAAAAATGCCTTACCATTCTACACTCCAAAAAAGTAGTATGAGTTGGTGTATTAATTCAACCAAAAATATTTGCCAATACAAGAGATGATACAAGAAACAAATGTCCAAGTTCATTACTTGGAAGACCTCATAGTTACTTACTAAGAACAGTAAAGACACTTCAACTGACCTTTAAAAACAACAATAAAAATACTTATATCCAGTTACTAAAATATCACTTTCCTCAACGAGGTATATTCTTAAACTTGGCAATGTTTTTTTTGTGCCGAAATTATCTTTAAAGAAAAACTAAACATTGCCAAGTTTAAGAATATACCTCGTTGAGGAAAGTGATATTTTAGTAACTGGATATAAGTATTTTTATTGTTGTTTTTAAAGGTCAGTTGAAGTGTCTTTACTGTTCTTAGTAAGTAACTATGAGGTCTTCCAAGTAATGAACTTGGACATTTGTTTCTTGTATCATCTCTTGTATTGGCAAATATTTTTGGTTGAATTAATACACCAACTCATACTACTTTTTTGGAGTGTAGAATGGTAAGGCATTTTTGGGGGGTTTTAGGAGGGGATATTTTTGAGTAAGGGAGTGTTTCTTTGTGGGGGCAGGAACTTGGCCTCTATTTCACATTTATGTTTTTTTGGGGATCTCATTACTTTTTTCTAAGTATTAAATAGAATTTAGTTGCCGCATACCTACTGGCTTTTGTACTTCATATAAAACCAGGGTCTTTGGATTCTGCATAAGGTTCTCCTTACTGCTTGATATTTGATACCAATAATCAACCTACATACATCTAATCACTAGACTAGAAAAGTTAGAAGCTCTTCCAGATGACATTACTCTAGAGGACAAATTAATTGCTCTCTTAACTAAACTATTACACTGTAAAACACAGGAACCTTATCCCGAGGATAAAGATCACAATAGGGAAAGTGCAGAAGGCCTTCAAGAAAAATATAAGAACAAAGTGTATCAAAGACGATACATTTTGGGTTTGTGATCCTAAACTTTGTAATTTAGATGGCTCGACTTTGAAAAACTGCTTTCAAGTATATGATGCAGTTAACCCCTACGACTTTATTTACTACATTTAAGAAAGAAGTCACAACTGTTTTTGTTAAGATGCATCGAAATGTTTTTTAAAACTTCAAATATAGGTTCTCCTTACCAAGACGATTCATTTGATACCCCACATGATGGGTTTCAGAAGGAATGATGGCATTTCGATGGAACAAAAAGTAGAAAACGTCATAGGTAATATGACACTCCCGTATCAAGACCTACCTGCGTGCCAAGTTTGGTCAAAATAGGCCAAACGGTGTGAATTGGTATAAGGAACAAACATACAGACAGACAGCTGAAAGACCTTTTTTACCTAGCCTAGTGCATTCCCCGGACCAAGGCCTACCTATGTGCCAAGTTTGGTAAAAATCGGTCAAATGGTGTGAATTTGTGTAAGGAACAAACATGCAGACAGACAGCTGATAGACGATTTTGACTAGCCTATGACACTACCCGGATAAAGACCGACATGTGTGTCAAATTTTGTCAAAATCGGTCAAACGGTGTGTATTTGTATAAGGAACAAACAGACAGACAGACAGCTGATAGGCAATTTAACTTAGCCTATGATTATCCCCGTATCAAGAACCATCTGTGTCCCAAGTTTGGTCAAAATCGGTCAAACGGTACGGATTTGTAAGAGGAACAAACATACAGACAGACAGCTGGTATAAGATTTTTACCGAGCCTATATGCGTCTAATTGTTTCTTAAAACATCAAATATAGGTTCTTCATACCGAGACAATTCATTTGATACCCCACATCATGGGTTTCGGACGGAATGATGGGTTTCCGAAGGAAGTTCAAAACTGGCACGCCCCCGCCCCGGAAGCGGAGTCAAACACAACTTTTCGCGATTTTTCGATTTTTTCCTTTAATAACGTCTTCATATCTATCTTCATGCAAAATTTCAAGTCTCTAGCATCATGGGAAGTGCCTAATAATTTTGATGAGTCAGTGAGTGAGTGAGTCCTATAAATCCCGATTTTCGATCGCTTATATCTCAGAAACTATTTGATGTAGAATTATGAAAATTTTCAGTTTTACTAACATCTAGTAGTACAATACCTGTGTAAAATTTCATAACTTTATCTTTACCTGGTTGAAAGTTATAAGAGGGTAAAAATTGGCTCTAAGACTGCCTGTAATATTCACACAGTATGCTTAGGCCGGAACTTGGCCTGGCGCACTACCGTGCGCCTAGATACAGACTAACTATAGGAAGGCGAACCTTCACCTAGAAAAGTCATGTCCCAACCGAGAAGATGTATACTAGACATAAGCAATAACATATCTTGTAATCAAATAGTAAAAATGGTTTATGTTTTGTCTAATGAATTTAAAAAATATTATTTAAATATTTTATATCAGTTATTATAATTATTATATATCACGGTTTTCCTAGTTTTAATAACTTCCACGTGTTTTATTATTTTTTTTTCTTCTTTTTTGCGTTTCGTCTTAAACCAAAACAAAACTCTTTAAGTGCTGATTTATTATTAAACAATATATACTTTATTACAGTTTTAAAAATGTATTACATTATTTTATACGATAGGAGAATCTTCACAATTACCTACTAAAGAGGAGAATGAAACAGTACGAAAAAAAAATGTCGATGAACACGATTATAAAACAGCAATTGCAAACTATGCCATCGGGGTATATGAGGGGGGACAGCTCCCCTCCCCCAACGAAATTTTGATTTAATCGGTAAAATGTGTGTGTTTAAATCTTAAAAATAAATCAATAATCATCACTTAGTTGAGAAAAAATCATTTTGTTGGGGTCAATTAGCGTTTTAGTTGGCTTACTATTCCAAGTTGTAGATTGTTAGTATTCCATACCTCCAAAATGCTCCCAGCCTCTCCCGTCCCAAAATGCTCCAAGCCCGCCTCACGAAACGATTTCTTATATATGCCCCTATTCTGTATTAAATAATCATGAATTCAACTCCAAAAATAGTATGCATTTTTTCGTCATTCTGTAGACAAAACTAAAATGATATTTACAATTTGACGGCATGATATTTTTTTTTTTTTGCATATTACGAATAACATTTTAAAATTTGACCATTTGTCGATAAAAAAAAAACATTGAAAATTTAAGGTAATTTTTGAGAGTCGCTAGAAATATATGCTTATAGTAATATTTCTTACGTACCTTAATCCTGTGGCCACATTTCCTCAAGCCTTCCTAATCATACTTGAATAAAGGGATTTTCACTTGAGAAAGCTCACATTTAATTAGAGATCCCAAGTCTTTCATTTCCACGATTTCTCAAATACAATTACTCAGTTCTCTCTTTCCTGGCTTCATTTGGACCTTTTTACTTAACAATTTCATTAAACTAATTTTTATCTCATTCAGTCTTCCCTCTCTTTGCCTTTTAGACGCAAGAGTTCAATTCCTTCAATTGTCTTTGAGTTCTATCGCCCGTTGTGAATTTTTTCATTCAAACGAATTAGTTATAGCGTTACAATTTTTAATAAAATAGATTTTTTAATAAGTGAATTTAAATTAAAAAAAAAAATAAAAAAATAAAATAAAAAAAGTACGAAGACAAGGTATAGTTGGGATTCGGCTATGAGAAAAATGTCAGACTTTCAGGAATAAATCTGTATTTGGACGTTTCGGCTGCACATTGGCAGCCTTCTTCAGCTAAAAAAAATACAACTTATAAGTAAAAAAATAAATATACAACTTGTAAGTAAAAAACAGGCAGAAATGAGCGTAGTATATACATCAAGACAATAAATTTTAACCAATCTTATTTTTAAACAATGAAAATACGGTAGTTGGAAAGTAAACAGCATGTAGAAAGTAGTAAGTAAGCAGCACAACAAACTAATCAGTACAAAAAAGGAACATTTGTCACATAGTGAGAAAATACAATCTATTCTATAAGTGAATACAATTTATAAAAATTAATATATAGATACGTACCACTAGAGAATGCCTAGGGGGGGGGGGGGGAGGGAGGAAGACCTCGAGGACAACTTAGGTAACCATGGTTGAATGTATGAGGGAAAGCAACTACACAGGGGGTTTTATAGTTTTGACTGGGGGAGGGGTGAGGAAGCGGTAAGTCGGTGAAGATGAAAGAAGTGCAATTGCTGGGTTGTAAAAGCGGGTTGTAAAGGTGTTAAGAGTTTCGGGACAACACAAGTAGAAAAATTGTCTGGAGCCTGGGAACAAAGATAAAAAGGAGGTCAGGACAATTTATGGAAGACGGCGGAGTAGGCAGGGGAGATGTTTTGTTTGTCGGTTTTGTAATTAATGTTATTGGGGTTTAAGTTAATGTGGACGCATTCGGAAATCTGTCGTTTTTTGGTGTTTCGTTCTGTGGAAAGTATTTTTGTGTCGTCAAAGTTAAAAGTGTGTTTTTTTGTTATGGCGTGTTTTGCGAGGGCGGATTTGTGGATTTCTTTGTTTTTTATTGTCCGTTTGTGTTGTGTTATTCTGTATTTTTGTAATTAAGCGATGCGATCATCTTTCAATGATCAAGAAACGCTTACATATAAACCATTAACAAATAAAAATAGAATGTACAAAAAAACACATGATGATATAAAACATAGAAAATTAAATTCCGATATTCAACAGACGAGGAAAACCGAAAAAGAAAAGGAAAGACAAATAAAATAGAAAAAATATTACTTTCCAATATACAAATTGTAGGAAAATGAAGGATAAAAAAAGTCTTACTTGCAGGAACTGCGTCATCTTAGCGCGATTCCGTTCATATTATTTACTATTTGCGGACAATATAATATATAAAATAAAATATCTCAAAGATAAAGAAGAATTAAGGCGACACAACAGGAAAATTACAGAACCTTTTAGAACATTAATGCATCCTCTGTCTCAACGTTCGCCCTTAAAAACACTATAAAACAATATTACTACATTTTTATCCTCTAGTAATTTCATCTTCATTATATTTTTATATTAAAATTTATATTAATCATTTTAATTCTAATAATACCTTAATTTAAAATAAATTAATCCTCTATTCAAATAAACCTGGGACTTCTACTAGACAGCAGGCTAACGTGGAACACACACTCACACACGACTAAACAGAGCTGAACAGGAGATTCGGACTCCTACGACAACTACAAAGACCTACTTCGAAGCTTACGACACACAACAAACTCACTATATACAAAACTATAATCAGACCTATTTGGACTTACGGACTTGAATTATGGGGAACAGCGAAGCACTCAAAGATACAACGAATACAAGCATTCCAATCCAATGTGCTTCGTAGAATAGTCAATGCTCCCTTTTGTGTCTCCAACAAAACACTACAGAACGACCTAAATATCCCCTTCGTAAAACACCTCACAAAATCCCGTTTCCTAACGTTTCATTTCAAATTGTCATCCCATCCAAATCCTAGAGGCCAATCCCTTTCCACTCGGACCCATCCTAAAGACCTTCCCAGGAGGCTTTAGAGACTTCGGCCCCGTGACCAGCTACCCTAGCAGCGGTTAAAAATTGTAAATATATGAATTTTAGCATATATTAGGAAGTGCCAATAATGATTGGCTCCTTCCATATACCATTCATTCAGATTTATATAAGACGAGCAAAATTAATTACTGTATTGTATAAATTGTACAGATTTTAAATACACATTTATTCAAAAAAAAAAAACAAAAAAAAAACAATCAAATATAGTCATTATAATACATTCCTGGTTTCTTAGAAGACACACGAAACGGGTCACGTAAAATGAATAAATAGAAAGTACCTGATTCGACCAGTTTTTGTATGTACAAGCGTACAAACAAAGCAATGAAATTTCCGTTCCTGTTTCGTTTTATATTTCAGCCTTGACGTAAAGGGTTTTACTCTGAATACAGAAAAACTCAAGCCTTGCCCTAGATCAATGAATTCTCTAACTGCCCTAGCCTATAAGGAAAAAGAATTTCTTTTGATAAAGGAGCAGAGCTACCTTTGCTCCCAAGCGACATCAACAATTCTATACGAGGCACGTAGGGACCGGCCTACTGGAATTGGAAACCCGCTCAGGTCCTAGATCGCCTTTACCGCTCTTGAGATACAATTTAATTGAATTCCTTATAGTTTACCCTTTATCCTTTTCGCATCAAATCACAAAAAAAAAAAAAAAAGTTTGAAGGCCGTGCTGAGAGATTTTCTCTACCTTTTATTGCTGCCAATACTTTCCCCAATCTCTCATTCCTTTCGTCGATTTCTTTGGTAGTGTATTTACTCGCCTTAGACGGTCCCTATTTATTATATATTCAATTAAAACCTTCCATATAAATAAGTTGTTGCATTAAATGGGTGAGAAGTCAATTATTAAAACCTTCCATATAAATAAGTTGTTGCATTAAATGGGTGAGAAGTCAATTATTAAAACCTTCCATATAAATAAGTTGTTGCATTAAATGGGTGAGAAGTCAATTATTAAAACCTTCCATATAAATAAGTTGTTGCATTAAATGGGTGAGAAGTCAATTATTAAAACCTTCCATATAAATAAGTTGTTGCATTAAATGGGTGAGAAGTCAATTATTAAAACCTTCCATATAAATAAGTTGTTGCATTAAATGGGTGAGAAGTCAATTATTAAAACCTTCCATATAAATAAGTTGTTGCATTAAATGGGTGAGAAGTCAATTATTAAAACCTTCCATATAAATAATTTGTTGCATTAAATGGGTGAGAAGTCAATTATTAAAACCTTCCATATAAATAAGTTGTTGCATTAAATGGGTGAGAAGTCAATTATTAAAACCTTCCATATAAATAATTTGTTGCATTAAATGGGTGAGAAGTCAATTATTAAAACCTTCCATATAAATAATTTGTTGCATTAAATGGGTGAGAAGTCAATTATTAAAACCTTCCATATAAATAAGTTGTTGCATTAAATGGGTGAGAAGTCAATTATTAAAACCTTCCATATAACTAAGTTGTTGCATTAAGTGGGTGAGAAGTCAATTATTAAAACCTTCCATATAAATAATTTGTTGTATTAAATGGGTGAGAAGTCAATTATTAAAAAACGATTTAACTATTTTGACATTTTATTAAATCATTTCGATTGATTTTACATTACCAAGGTGTCCTGTAAGAAGACTTACTAAGCCCGCTGCTGTATATCATGTTCCACAAGATTTGGAGGGTTTATTTGGAGAGAGCATCGACCATCTGAATGACATAATTATACTGATGGCGTAGCGATTCTTGTAGATACCTCAGCTGAATATCCATCACAAACTAAATATACTAGAAAATAAATACAACCACAAAAACCAACTCACAATCAATACATTCAAGCCATAAAGAAGATACTGTTCAACGTTCAATCGGACTATGACACAAAAAAAAAGGATTTCACAAACAGTACTCAGCTTAGTATTCCTCTACCTGTTAGTAATAAGTGGCCTTTGACACACAAATACAAACAATAACTTCCAAATATTATAAATCAATCCTAATTCTACATCAACCAACACTGTTTTATCCGTTTAGACAAAAATGGCAAAACTATTTCAACACAAGCAGTGCAAAATATTGCAGGTTCGTGGATTAAACTACTCGGAATAGCTGAGGAAATGCAAATAAAAATATTTTTGCAAAAAAATAATATCCCAGAATTTTACATAAGAATGAAATCATGCACCAATTCGTATTTCGAACACTAAATTTCGCATTATCCAAAAAAATATTCGCTAAAGTAAAAGCAAAGCTGATTAAATATGATTTAGAGCACAACTCCCTACAGCAGCGCATACATACATATAATAGCTTCTTATAAGGAAATATGTATTTAAATAGACTCGGATATGTACTCCAGCCTCAGAAATGGACTAAGCATTATTAGGAACACATCAAGAATCCATTAACAAAATTTTTCTTGCCTACCGCTAATGATAATGCTTTTTACATTTATTTAGAAAAGATAATGAAGGAAAGAGACAATTTCAACATCTAGAGAGCAAAATCGAACAAATTTGGTTTGGTTAATTCAGATTACAAAAGATTATTTTAATTTACTTGTGATTTTACTAATTTGAAATGTATATATTTACTCCTGTCCATCTTTGTTAGAATGATGTTCAAATACAAATAAATATTTTTATTATAATCATCAGGTGCCTCTTCAGAAGAGGACGAGATCTACTTCAATTATTAGTTCTACATCCTAACCCTAGAGAGACAAATCTTCTGCTGAAAAGACTGATTTATCATGTATCTCAAACCAAACCACTGTTTATAGAGGCGAATTTTGGTCAATACAAGCTCAACAATTTTGGTCTTTGAATATAAGCTCAACTCTTAATACAACGATCATAATACACTAGAAGGAAGGATATCATATCTACATTCAGGTGTTGGTCTGCTTCATCGGCGGAACTGTGGCTTCCACAGTAAAATGAAAACGTTCATTCTACTTGGTTGGTATCCACCAGATGCATATGCCCCTGTTAATGTTTTTCCGTTTTAAGGATAAATTTATTAATTGTTAGCAAATTTAGTATTTATTGGTTACACAGGTCACTGACATGAGTGAATCTTCACAAATGATTGATTCATTTTATTTTTATCATCCACTTATAAATGGCAGACAGTTTTGGGCCTGGTTTTCTTACATCTTACAACCTTTTTTACTAGCCAGATTATATCTAGTGCATTTTATTCTTTTTTTTAAAAAAAATCAATTCCCTGATTGTAGAAATCGACCCCAGAACCAAGACATGGAGTAGTATTTGTATGGAATAGTAGTGTTGTATGCAAATACCATTTAATTAAAAAAAAAAACAAAAACAAAAAAAAAAAAAAAAAAAAAAAAACCCTATACGGTATAATCTTGGAATATTTTATTAAATTTCTCTCAATGTCCGGAAGCAGTGGATTGAACAGTTTTTGAATTCTTAAGTCTTGTTTTAGTTTGCATTGCTTTAATCTACTATGATTTCTCTTGAATAATTATCAAGTATACAATTAACTACATGAACCTGTTTGTACCTGTTTTCCTTGTATATGAAAATTGTTTTCCCAACATTTCAAGGGAAGTTATATTTATTTCAAGTATTCTAGCAATTAACTTGACTACCCCTGAATTCATCTTCACCGTTAGTTGGAGTGGATGTAAGGCCCAGTTTGGTTGAGCACACTGGGACAAAAGGATTGTGTAAGGTGAGCACCAGTTTGGTTGAGCACACTGGGACACAAGGATTGTGTAAGATGAGCACCAGTGACTCTCAGTGGGGTGAGAGTATAACGCTAGGCTGAGTGCTCTTTGAAGTTGTCTATTGGAGCAACATATGTTTTCTCTTCATCACTGTAAGCACTTCCCTTTGCTGCAGGTCACAGTTCTCATTTAAATATAGATGTAGTTATATATAGTTAGTTTTAATCAATGAAATTGAAGTTAGAGCCAATTTACCATAACTTTGAACTAATAAAATTTGTTTCTTCGTTACTTATAGAAACAGTCGAAAGAACATTTTCAACATTGTTATTGGCATTGATAAGTAATTGGAAAAATTGATCAAATTCAAACAAAACCTAGTCCTCCACATGGGGTATTTTACTTCCTATAAAAACGGGCATGATTTTATTTTTCACTGTCTCTTATCTTCGTTATTTATGGGAACAGTACATAGTGTGTTATACCATTATATGGATCGGAAATTCCAAATTAAAAACGTGTTGTTAGTTCAATTCAATAAAAAAAATGGACATGGTTTCCTTAACCTCCGGGGCACAGAAGTGTGGCCTTGAAAATCATTTGATCTTGACGTCAAATTGCTTATAAGAGACGTACCTAAAAACTGAATGTATCCAATGCCATAAGCATGCGATTTTTCGCACAAAATTTGCCGAATAAAACAGTTACGGTAGGCACAGTCCGCTGGTTAACAAACTTTACATTTAGAAGTATGTTTTTGCAGGCAGAGAAGGACGATCCTTACTAGTATATATCCTTACTAGTATATAATCAGCTAGGAGAAAAAAACATCAGATCTTCAAGCCAAAATCTATATTTGACGTTTCGGTTGCGCTTTAGCATCCTTCTTCAGCATGTATTAGTAACTAAATGTAGACCAACACTTAACCATAGACACCTAAATCCTATTGTGGTCTTCTCCTAGGCATTTTGTAGTGCTGCAGAAGGCGGTCAATTGGCAACTGAAACGCCCAATAGATTTTTGCATGAGGATCTAACGTTTTTATATGCTAGCCGAATGCCAACCATCTCTACGAAGCCTCTAACTACTAAATGTATTCAAAATCGGAGCATTTTATTTTCTTGTTTTGTTCTTAAGAGAATGAATACTAACATATAAGGAAGTACTGTATGAAGAATGTTAGCGAATTATTACGGCCTGTTGTATTGTTCCTGACTAAATACTGTAATTCTTGCTGTTTAAAACAATTTGGAATGCATATTAGCAGCTTTGTGTACCTGTTAGTTACGGCTTCCCCAGTTGAGACTGTGTAGAGATGATTTATTCATAAAGCGTAAAGGGTAAGTTTCGCATCGGGATTAAGTTGTTAGTGAGGGGAAGTTAAGGCCCTATTGAGAAGGGAATAGCAGCCTTAAAGCTAAATATTCCATGAATCGGGCGTTAGTAACAATCCTCAGCTTGCTTTTTAGTGGGTACTTTTTCATTAAGGTACCTACTTAGACGGAGCTGAGGATCCTAATGTCAACGGAGTAATTCAAAGCTGTGTATCTGAATGAATTAATTTGCTCGTTTAGACTTATGGTTACTACCGTCTGGGGGACTTTAATGGATGCTTAAATACTCCCATTAAAGCACGTTAATTAAGCCGCAGTGGGGGGCCCACAATTTACTAATAGGAGGGGTAATATCAACTGATGAATGAGAGCCTCTTTATTAGCGAAAGTAAACCCATTTAGCTTGCACATACCAAAGAAGTTCTTAAAAATAATGTGTACCAGAAATGTTTAATTACATTATAGACCAGGGCATTTCTGTTTTGGAAGGATGTTGAGAAGGAGAAAGCTAATATTTGCGGAAACATGTTCAGAACAGATCAGATAACAAGAAATATATGCTGGCTATTCGTTTCTGCTCACCAATTCCTAGTACACTTCTTTTTTAGCGCGGTTCCTCCCTCCCCCATAGGGAGGAACCCCGCTTATAAGGTTGATACAATGAAACAATCCGTAAGTGCCGACTAGAAAATTTCGAGTTTCAGAACCCCTAGAAACCGAAAATAACGGTGGTTCAAATTTGTATATATATATATATATATATATATATATATATATATATATATATATATGTATATATTTATATATATATATATATATATATATATATATACATATATATATATATATATATATATATATTTGTCTGTTCGCTCTCTAGGTAGAAGACGAATGGTACGATTTTGATGAAATTTGGTACAAAAATCTGTCGTCCAATTTGAAAGGTCAAGTTCGTTAACCAGCAAAATCCGCCCACTGGAAGATGGCGTTTGGGGCGAAATTCGCGCATAAAAAATCGTAACGCTTACGTTTTTGAGTTCATAAGCTTGTAAGTACTCGTTTTATAGGCTTATTGGGCTAGGAAAACGAATGAAACCATTTTCAAGGCGATAGCTTTAACCGTTGTCGAGAAAATTGGAAAAATAGTTTTTGAATACCGTTTTTGGTTTGGGTACTTAGAATAACGGGATTCAGTTGAAACATTATCTGCATGTTCTACTTTCATTAAAACTAATATGTTGAAAGTTATGTTACGTTTGGAGTTAAGGAAGGGTTAGAATAAAATATTTTATGTACAGACATGAAAAGTTTTGGAAACTTCGTATACTTTCATTAATATCTCGAACACGGTTGGGAAATCGTGGTAAGTGGATTAAAACTATTTGAAAGCTTACTAAATTCTCTACAAAAATGATTCTAAAACTATTTTTGATTAAGTTATGTCAATCGGAGAAATAAGTGCTTAAAACTTCAAATACGTCTGTTTTGTTCTTATGAACGGGTTTTTGTCGTTCTTTTTGTAATTTTTGTCTCTTTCCCTTGGTTTTTTATTGCTTTTTATTTTTGTAATTTATTATGTTGTATTTGTAAGGAAAATGTATGTGTGTGTAAAACAGGATAGGTAAAATGAGACTAATTTTCTGTTGTCAGAAATAATAAAAAGTTTTGGGAACTTCGTATAATTTCTTAATATCTCGAAAACGGTTGAAAATCTTGGGAAGCGAAAGGTTACCATTCGAAAGCTTACTAAATGGTCTACAAGAAAGGTTCTAAAGAAAGTTTTGAATAAGCGATGTCAATCGGAGAAATAAGTGCTTAAAACTTTTAAGTAATTGATTTCGCTTATACGAACTGTTCCTTTTGTCTTTGATTTTGGTACTTAGAATTATGGGATTCAGTTGAAACATTTTCTGGAAGTTCGAATTTTATCAACACTAAAATGTTAAAATTTTGGTTACGTTTGGAGTAAAGGAAGGGTTAGAATAAAATATTTTATTAACAGACAAGAAAAGTTTTGGTAACCTTTTATACTTTCGTTAGTATCTCGAAAACCGTTGACAATCTTGGGAAGCGAAAGGTTACCATTCGAAAGCTTACTAAATGGTCTACAAAAAAGGTTCTAAAGAAAGTTTTGAATAAGCGATGTCAATCGGATAAATAAGTGCTTAAACTTTGAAGTAATTGATTTTGTTTATTCGAACGGTTCTTTTTGTCTTTGATTTTGGTACTTCGAATTATGGGATTCAGTTGAAACATTTTCTGCATGTTCTAATTTCATCAAAACTAGTATGCTGAAAATTTACTTACGTTTGGAGTTAAGGAAGGGTTAAATTAAAATAATTTATTAATAGAGATGAAAAGCTTTGGAAACTTCGTATACTTTCCTTAATATCTCGAAAACGGTTGAGAATCTTGGTAAACGGATGGTTACCATTCGAAAGCTTACTAAATGCTCTAGAAAACAGGTTCTGAAGAAAGTTTTGATTAGACGATGTCAAACGGAGAAATAAGTACATATAACTTAGAAGTTTGATAAACGATAATTGATTTCGTTTATTTATACGGTTCTTTTTGTCTGTTTTATTTCTTGTTATTTTGTTATTGCTTCTAGGAGGAGGATGTATTTCTCAATAAAACAGGGGAATAAATACAAATTCTTTGAACCTGTAACAGAACTGAAAACGTAAATATTCTCCGTGTAGGGTCAGTCCGGGTCGAGGTAGTAGGCCGGTTCAGGTAGGCTTTTATTGCACTTCATAAATCAAGATTCATTGTTCTCATCAAGCATTCTAGGACAGCTGACAGTTACCTTTACCTGTAGGAAGTCATGCAGCCAAATGCTATACTAGAAATATAATTATATTATTCAATAAAAAATAACACTACTTTCTCATTTTCATGTACAATTTTATTTTGTTTAATTGCATTTAAAAGTAAAATGGATATGTTAGCACTGCAAGTTAAGTAAATTAGAAATATATTCGTAGAAGAGTCTTCGTAGACCGAAACTTGGGACGGAAGAAAGAGTAATTTCTGCTTAGGATAGTTTCATCCCTAGCCGAAAATCTTGTTTTTTTTTTTTCATATTTGTTTACATTAGGAATGATCCAAACAAAGTAATAACTGTTTCTATTCTAAGTCTACAAAATAACACTAGGGATATGAATGGAACCGCGCTAAGATGACGCAGTTCCTGCGAGTCGGACTTTTTCTTATTCTACACAGACTGACCAGAAATGAAGGAAAAACGTCTACAATCGAAATGTTCCTAATATCGCCATTTAATATAATAATAAATTCTGCTTAAAACTCTAATCATCATTTTCTTTCTCTTCCCTGCAGAAGATTTTAAACAATTTACACGGGCAGTTACAAAATAAACTTTTCGAAGTATGGTAGTTCCATTTCAGTTGATAATACTGAAAAATGCTTTGGAAAAATACTCGTCTTTCCCTTTTTTTCTATTTGAATTCTTCTCTAGGTCTTTCTTATATCCTCAAATTTAGACTGGATTTTCACCACAAAGCCAAAGCCTTAAAATCATTAATACAAGTATCTGTGCAATTTCAGGTGAAAACCCCGAGTGAAATTGTAAATGTATTTTCTTATTTCCCTAGAAATTGCTCTGAGGTTGTCCCGAAATTTAGGGTGAAATATTGGTAATCGCAACATAAGTGTTTCAATTATTAGCATATATTTCAAATGAGAACATCCTGGAAAATACGAGCAAATAATTTATCACATCGGTTTTCGTCCGATAATTGAGGCCAAACATAGGATGGCAAGGGGAGTGTAAACTGTACAGTAGTGGGGTGTCATTCCAAGGACCACCGGGCCTGATCGGACCCATTTTTTTAATCTTTTGATTATACATTGAAAAAAAAGTCTATATTTGTCCGAGAGTTTCGTCTATTGAGTCTACGGAGCTGAGAAATCGAAAAAATGGACAGAAAATTCTTTATTTTATATTTCAAGGGTGGAAAATCAAACAATTCATATTCCTATCATGAACTTCAATTTTAATTGAGAACTCTCGCCGAAACTATAAATAAGTCTGATTCTCTCTTTCTCTTTCGCTATTCGTTATAATTAGCTTTGATGACAGAATGAAATTCAGACGGCAAATAAAACAACATCAAAATGATTTTTTTTTAGAATAATAATGCATTACAGTTGGAAATCTTATCCCCAATCAGCTGGATTTCCCCTTCTGATTCAAGAAGCTCTGCAGTATTATTCTAGCAACCATAAAAATATGAAGATTTAACACCTATGAGGATGACATTAACATATTAGTATTATTGTCAGAACACTAAATGGAACTTCGATTAACAGTTTTCCTTATTGTGAAAATATATTCCATGTTAAATGGCCTGTGAAATTTCTGATGACATTCCAAAATACTACATATAGTACAATGCATTCGACAATACAATATTTAGTACCATACATCCTAGTGTAATATGATATACTATAACTCCGTGTCATGTTTAGAGGCACTGTCATTGTCCTAACAAGGCTTGATATTTTGTCATATATTCACGTAACCCGTCCGGCGGTGTCATTCAATTAACTTGGCCATTATTAGAGTTTTAGTATTTATGTAAATTTCTGTATGATAAAATACTGGTAGAAGCAATGCGATTTCTCCACCACAATAATTTTATTTGTTTGAAAGGATTCGCTTTTAGAATTAAGCCATTATCAAATGCGTTTTAGCGCGGTTCCTCCCTATCTCCATAGGGAGAACCCGCTTATGAGGTTGACCTCATGACGCGATCCGGACGTGCTTTCAGACCCCATAGATCACGAAAATATAGGTGGTTCAAATTTGTATATATATATATATATATATATATTTGCTTGTCTGTTCGCGCTCCTGACAGCTTAAAAATGGTCCGATTTTGATGAAATTCGGTACAAAAATCTATCTTCTAATTTAAAAGGTCAAGTTTGTTAACCAGCAGAATCCGCCCAATGGAAGATGGCGTTTGGGGCGAACTTCGCGCCAAAAAAAATCGTAAAGCTTACGTTTTTGAGTTCATATGCTTCCAGGTACTTCTTTTATAGGTTTCTTAACATATAAAAACGAATGAACCCATTTTCAAGGCGATATCTCTAACCGTTCCTGAGAAAAGTGGAATCAATGTTTTCGCATGTCATTATTTTTTTGTGGGTACTTAGAATCGCGGGATTCAATTGAAATTTTTTCTACATCTTGGAAATTAATCCAAACTAAGATTTTTAAATTTTGGTTATATTTGGAGTTAAGGAAGTATGCGAAAAAAATATTTTATTAATAGACATGAAAAGTTTTCGGATCTTCATACATTTTTCGTAAATATCTCGATAACGGTTGGGAAATCGTGGTAAGTGGAAGGAAGCCATTCGAATGCTTACTAAATTCTCTACAAAAAAGGTTCTAAAGCAATATTCGATGGGGCAATGTATATCAGAGATATAAACGCTTAAATCTTAAATAGTGTTTGTTTTGTTGTTTTGATCGGGTTTTTGTCTTTGTTTATCTCACTTTTTAATTGATTGTTTTTTGTTTTAAATTGCATTTATCAGTGAAATTAGTATTTTAGTCAAATAAGCCAAGAAACTATAAAAGGTAATGTTAATACGTTTGGAATGACTGTGGAAATCAAGATGGCTGTGGCTAACCATGATGGCGTATACATAGGTTTGTTTTGAATTCTTCTATCTATATAACCTTCCTCCTGCTACAACTGAAGTTATCATTCTTTATTATTTCATAGTAAGATTTAACCCACGAGAGAATGGACTTTTATTTGCCATGAAGCACATATTTACAGTTGTTTATTACAGTGAAACGAATTTGCTAGTAAAACAAGGAACTTAAATTGACAACGAATTTTCGGTTGTTTGGAATAGAGCCTTCTGAGCAGAAGTCGTAGAGTGAGTACGTTTTCAGTACATAATTGTATTGACTTATGCAACCTTCCTGAAGAATGAAGATTAAGAATTATCCGCTTCTGTGTAAGTTGGCTACTGCCAGTTTCCTGTTATTTGTGATGCCTAATCTACTCCACTTCTTCGAGATGCACGGAACAGCGCTAAGATGACGCAGTTCCTGCGAGTCGGACTTTATTTTAAAATTACTATGCTTAATGAATTCGACGAACGTGCTTGCAACTTCAAGTGCACACGCAGCACACTGATGACTTAGATGTGACTCAAAGCGCCGTGTTAGGAACAAATAAAGTATTTTTGAAGGAGATCGGGAGTTTACATTTCATAAATTAAGCCTAATTCCCGACATTCAGCCAAATCAATGTTATGTTAATTTTGAGTTAGAAATAATAAGAGATCAGCGTGTTTAATACCTCCCTTAATTAAAAAACCCCCGCTTATAGTGGGAAATGCTGAGTTTGTATATAATTAAGTAAGGTGCGAATAAATAATTTACACCAGAAAGTAATGGACATACATTATAACTGTTATATTAATTTGTAAACATTTTATTGTTATACACAGATTACAAGTTTTTGATTTATATTAATAAGATCAGATTTTACAATGAGTGCACCATTTTAGCTATAGCACTCGGACATTAAATGAATAAATAATAAAAAAAATGAATACATATTATTTTGTTCCTACTTATTTTCCGCTGCTGTTTTTTTTTTTTTTCCTTCTGTTAGTTATGAATTGTTAACATTGTAAATAATATACGTTAACTTTTTAAATGTTTAAATCGTCATCCATCTGATAATCTAAATAATATAAATAGTCCATCATATACCTATGAAAAATGTTATTATATTTAAAGTTTATTCATTTATCGATGTAAAATTCTATTATATTTAATGCGCTGTCATCTATTTTTGTAAAATACTATCATATCTAAAGCTGGAAACAGTTCAAATATTAAAACAATATATAATAAATATTTAAAAGTTAAATATTTAAAAGTAAGTTTACAAATTTAAATATTTAAAAGTAAGCCACTAAACTACAGAATATAGAAACAAATGAGACAACGAACGAAGACCTTATCGCACATTACAAAAAACGAGTTCAGTGGCAGACAGAATGGACTAACATAAACGACAATAAACTGCGACAAATTAAACAGACAGTACTAGAATGGCCTTCCATTATTATACATAACAGGAGAGATGACGTAGTTTTAAACCGACTCCGTATTGGCCATTCTCTACTTACTCACGGATACGGAACAATATGTAGACAATGCAACGAACTACTGACTATAAGACATTTACTTACAGAATGCAGTCGACGACCTTGCAGTGCTTCTGGCAGCTGGTAGCCATTACTTTGACACAATATTTAAAAACCTATATATAAGAGGTATATGTGACAAAATTTAACTAAAATACAATTGCATTATTTTTATTTTGGCTTTTTAAAATGGTTATTTCTTTTTTATTTTATTTATTTTTTTTTTTTTTTAAATTTTTCTTTTTGCATAAATTTATTTCGTTTTATACTTTTTCCATAATTATGTATACGGTTATTATAATTTATTCATCACTTAGTTATTATTTTTAAGCCTCGAAACGTTTAAAAACTGACGTTTCCATACACTCCATCACTATTGCAAATAGCCATTGCAGCGGTCAAGCAATAGGAATAAATAAATATTTAAAAGTAATAATAAAAATTTTTTTTTTTACTACTACTCTTTTTCCCAAAATTCGTAGAGCTATTAAAACATACATGTAATTTAAATGTTTATAGTAGGTCACATGTAGATATTTATGAATTTCTTTCCTACAATATTAATTAAAGTAATATTTATTTTATAGCTGTACAAGGACGAGAACAATCATAGCCGTTGATATGGGATTGCAAGAAGAGAAAATGTGTCAGACAGCTTGGCTGGGAGAGGTAATTAAGCTAGTGTATGGTTAACTGCTATACGATAAGGACACAGCTGATGAATGGGAGATTCCCGTGTTATCTGCATCTTCAGCGTGTAATACACCTCCTGAGTAACGCCGCATATAATCTGCACGTCTCCCTCTATTCAGTCGTATGTATCCAGGTCAGCGTGTAGGTGTTAATTGCACGGTATGACTGGCCTATCGTGTAAATCTTGATTATAATAAAATTACTCATTTTCTGTAAATGGTAAACATTAAAGAATAACACCATGGTTAAAATTGCCCTTTTCTGATATATTGCGATAGCAAATATTATATGTTTTATAAACTGTTATATTTCTGATATAATATTTTGTATTTTCGTGGCAGCAACGCAATACATTTTCTTTTATTTGAAGGGTACAGGGAAAAAAGGTGATAAGTAAGAAAAAAATCGAAATTGAGTTAAGCAAGGCATCCGGTAGTTTGAGAGGAATACTATGTTGCGTAAAAACGGCACAGGTAAAAAAAAGTCCGACTCGCAGGAACTGCATCATCTTAGCGCGGTTCCTTTCTTATCCCTAGTCTAATTTGGAAAGATTAAAATATTTATTTATTGATAAGGCTTCGCAACTTTGGCGAATCGCCTTAAGATTAAAATAGAAGCAGTTATTATTTTGGTTCCACCAGTCTTGAAAGGTCTTGATTTACGATCTTACCTGGAAGGGTCGGTCAACACTTGAAAGGGTCCCGCTAGTTACAAGGTCTTGGAATCTAGGAAATCTATATTTCTAACAATAAATTGTTTTGTTATTTTACTTACCTAGTTTTATTGTAAAATACATTA
Organism: Gonocerus acuteangulatus; assembly: GCA_946811695.1. Lineage (NCBI taxonomy): Eukaryota > Metazoa > Arthropoda > Insecta > Hemiptera > Coreidae > Gonocerus > Gonocerus acuteangulatus. The sequence continues at coordinate 85,318,305 of OX328125.1, forward strand.
TCCAACTATAAGCAATTAAGAAATAACAAGGAATAAAAACAGACAAAAAAATCGTTCGAATAAACGAAATCAATTACTTTAATGGTTTAAGCACTTATTTCTCCGATTGACATCGCCTAATTAAAACTTTCGTCAGAACATTTTTTGTAGAGCATTTAGTAAGCTTTCGAATGGTAACCTTTCGCTTCCCAAGATTTTCAACCGTTTTCGAGATATTAAGAAATTATACGAAGTTCCCAAAACTTTTCATTATTTCTAGCAATATAAAATTGGTCTCATTTTACCTATCCTGTTTTACACACAAATACATTTTCTTAACATAAGAAATTACAAAAATAAAAATCAATAAAAAACTAAGGGAAAGAGACAAAAATTACAAAAAGAACGACAAACACCCGTTCATAAGAACTAAACAGACGTATTTGAAGTTTTAAGCACTTATTTCTTCGACTGACATCACCTAATCAAAACTTGTTTCAGAATCTTTTCTGTAGAGAATTTAGAAAGCTTTCAAATAGTTTCTATCCAAATTTCCCAACCGTGTTCGAGATATTAATGAAAATATACGAAGTTCCCAAAACTTTTTATGTCTGTTCATAAAATATTTTATTCTAACCCTTCCTTAACTCCAAACGTAACACAAAGTTTAAGATATTAGTTTTGATAAAATTTGAACATGCAAAAAATGTTTCAACTGAATCCCATGATTTTATGTACCAAAACCAAAAACGTTATTCAGCAACTATGTTCCCAATTTTCTCGAAAACGCTTAAAGCTATCGCCTTAAAAACGGTTTCATTCGTTTTCCTAGGCCTACAAAACGAGTACTTACAAGCATATGAACTCAAAAATGTAAGCGTTGCGATTTTATTTGCGCGAATTTCGCCCCAAACGCCATCTTCCAGTGGGCGGATTTTGCTGGTTAACGAACTGGACCTTTCAAATAACATACAAATATATATATATATATATATATATATATATATATATATATATACAAATTTGAACCACTGTTATTTTCGGTCTCTAGGGGTTCTGAAACACGAAATTTTCTAGTCGGCACTTCCGGATTGTTTTATGAGATCAATTTTATAAGCGGGGTTCCTCCCTATGAAGGGAGGGAGGAACCGCGCTAACAATATAAACAGATCTAAGGTGTTAAACGGGAGCTGGTGAAAGAAAGAATGAGGTCTGGTATTGTAATTCTCTGTATGCAGGGTCTGCTTCCAGGTAAAGTCATATACTTTTACTGCCCTTTACCGTTACTCAGAAGGCTCTTTGTGTTTACAAACAAAGGACTCGGTATAGACCACCCGTATTAACCCAAAAGTGATTATATCAAGCTTGATAAACTTCCTCAATTAAATTAAGCAATTTAAGAGTGCTTAAATTAGGTTCTTGATCTAGTCAAAAAATTCAAGGAGAATTAGATCATGAATAGAAAATCTCGGCCAAACAGAAGGAAAATAACAATAACAAGGATAGTCAAACTTCGTTTTCAAAGATTGTTAGTTGTTACACAAAAACGGTCACTCATGATTCTAATAAATTAACTGTGAAGGGTGATTACACAAATATTCCTGTTGAGGCTTTAAAGCTTCAATTTAAAAAACATATTAACCCAAAGGAATTATAGATTGGCCTAAAAACAAAAAACGATATAGAGGTTATATCAACAGAGTTTTTAAATATATGCAAAGACCTGTTGATCAATAAAATAAAAATAAAAAATAGAGTTCTCTGTAAAAGGTTTAATGAGTTCTATTAAATACATATTTTGCAATTTAGTTATAATTTTAACTATTGGAATTATTATCCAAAGATTCATATAATTACTCAACAATAGATTCTAATTTGAAGCACAGCTTTTTTCGATATCTACCTGTTCGAATTGTTTTTCTTATTTTAATTAATCTATTTTATTGTCAAATACATTATCCAACTATAAGCAATGAAAAAATAAGAATAAAAACAGACAAAAACCGTCCGAATAAACGAAATCAATTACTTTAATGGTTTAAGCACTTATTTCTCCGATTGACATCGCCTAATTAAAACTTTCGTCAGAACATTTTTTGTAGACCATTTAGTAATCGAAAGCTTACTAAATGGTAACCTTTCGCTTCCCAAGATTTTCAACCGTTTTCGAGATATTAATGAAAGTATACGAAGTTCCCAAAATTTTCATTATTTCTAGCAACAGAAAATTGGTCTCATTTTTCCTATCCTGTTTTACAAACAAATACATTTTCCTAACATTATAAATTACAAAAATAAAAAGCAATAAAAAACCAAGGGAAAGAGACAAAAATTACAAAAAGAACGACAAAAACCCGTTCATAAGAACAAAACAGACGTATTTGAAGTTTTAAGCACTTATTTCTCCGATTGACATAACCTAATCAAAAATAGTTTTAGAATCATTTTTGTAGAGAATTTAGTAAGCTTTCAAATAGTTTCTATCCACTTACCACGATTTCCCAACCGTGTTCGAGATATTAATGAAAGTATACGAAGTTCCCAAAACTTTTCATGTCTGTTCATAAAATATTTTATTCTAACCCTTCCTTAACTCCAAACGTAACATAACTTTCAACATATTAGTTTTAATGAAAGTAGAAAATGCAGATAATGTTTCAACTGAATCCCGTGATTCTAAGTACCCAAACCAAAAACGGTATTCAAAAACTATTTTTCCAATTTTCTCGAAAACGGTTAAAGCTATCGCCTTGAAAATGGTTTCATTCGTTTTCCGAGCCCAAGAAGCCTATAAAAATAGTACTTACAAGCTTATGAACTCAAAAAAGTAAGCGTTACGATTTTTTCTGCGCGAATTTCGCCCCATCCGCCATCTTCCAGTGGGCGGATTTTGCTGGTTAACGAACTTGACCTTTCAAATTGGATGACGGATTTTTGTACCAAATTTCATCAAAATCGGACCATCAGGGAAGCCAGAAATGAGCGAACAGACAAATATATATATATATATATATATATATATATATATATATATATATATATATATATATAAATATATACATATATATATACAAATTTGAACCACCGTTATTTTCGGTCTCTAGGGGTTCTGAAACGCGAAATTTTCTTGTCGGCACGTCCGGATTGTTTCATTGTATCAACCTTATAAGCGGGGTTCCTCCCTATGGGGGAGGGAGGAACCGCGCTAATATCAACCTTATAAGCGGGGTTCCTCCCTATGGGGGAGGGAGGAACCGCGCTAAAACGAAGCTTGTCCCTTTAAATAAGCACAAGAAAATTTACTGTGCAGGAAAAGAAGGAGCTAAATCTGAACACTACAAGGAAAGAAGGGGGCAAGTCAGCTGTGATTGAAGTTGATGTTAGAAGAAATAGGTCTTAGCAGCTTATCTAAAAGCAGTCGTTTTTATTCTCGTGTGGAAAACTAAATTTAATGACTTCAGATATATTTCCAAATTTTGTGAAGACTATGCCGAACAATATCTATCATCTTTGCTTCACCAGGAAAATTGAACCCCAAACACTGTATCCAAATTATTGCTAATACCTTTTGAATTGAATAATATATAAAAATAAACAAGTTTGTTTTTCAATACATTAAGCAGACATCAATACAGACTCTCTGTTTGCACTACGCTGTCCCAAGGTGCTATACCATTGGGAATGAACGTACTGCTGTAATGCTGGTGCTGATTTACATGAATGGAGTGGACTGTATTTCGGGATATTTGAAAGTATGCACGGATATGAAATAAATTAAGTGTAATAATATTATGTTACATGTTTCTATGAGTGGGGGGTGGCCGAAAAGGGTTATAATATTGGTTAATGTGTTAGTGGTTTTTGAGGTTTATAAAGGGGGGTTTGTATTAAAATAAATTGATGTCTGGTCCATGCGGTCTGCTGAAGCAGGAGTAGTCTCTCATGTTGGGATAGTTGTGCTACTCACTGTGGGGTCCTTTCTTCTCTTCATCCTCCTCCATGTTGCTCTCCGGGTTGCTTGTGGTCTCTACTCGACCATGGCCAAAGCTATGTGCTGTTGTAAAAAGATGCACATGGTGTCCACAGCATACATTAGAAGTTGCTAATGGAGTCCTGGTCCCTTTGTTTTAACGGTCTCCAGCATTTGAACTGCATGGAGGTAGCAGATGAACATATATAGACGCAAACTCTATGGCGAGCCAAGTGATGACGTCACAGGTTGGCTGCTATGGGGGTTTACATCAAACAAACCGCCCACCTAAATTTGACCCGGTTAAATTTAAATAAAGAAAACAAAACTTAAGTTATGGAGCATACAAATAATAAACATCACATGGGGAAAAACTATAACAATGACAAATGATGAAAGAAGACGATCACTGCATCGCTTATAAAAAGATAAATAATTACTTAAATTTAACAAAATAATAAATTTAATTGCTTCCTTCAGTTACCCTACTGAAATAAATAAATACATGAATAGTTACCAAAACATGGTAGACGACAAAAATTAAAAGTTTAATTATCCTTGGACTCCTTGTCCTCGGGAAGAAAAAGGGGGACAAGCGATGACACTGCTCTGGTAAGGTGACTGCCGGAAGGAGTCCTGACAACTACCGAGCGCGTAACACCGTCTCTACCCGGAAAGGTTTCGACGACTCTGCCGACAGGCCAGTGGCCAATGGCTGGGCGTTTCTCGACGAGAATGACCAAGTCACCAGGCTGAAGATCAGGGGTTCTTCGCGTCCATTTGGACCTTTGTTGAAGGGTGTGGAGATATTCCCTTCTCCACCTAGGTAGCTCAACCTGATAACGGCCGTCCTTCGTGCGGCTGTGCGGGTTCTGAAAATACTGCTCACACATTTCGTCTTTTGTTTTGATGCTGGACGTTGAGAGACAAAACAGAACGCTTGTTTCCGGGCTCTCGGTGGCTTCTAACTTCCCCGAGACCACAAGTCCAAAAACTGAAGGTGTAAGGTACAAATCGCCGACCTCGGATTTTATTGGAGCTCCGTTGATTAGCTGTGGGTATAGATCACTGCCAATCAAAGCATCCACTGGAACCGATTTGGCAAAATCCTGGTCCGCTAGCGGGAGAGATGAGAATCGCTCGTAGACATTTGGAGGAGCTGGGAGATTGGGCAGCGCTGAGGTGATCCGTTCGACGATCAAAGCTTTGGTCTTATATTCCTTTGGGGAGGAATATGGCTTGATCACACAGGTCGCAGTGTTTAGGGGTTGAGCGATTTTGGAACCCCCGAGTCCACACACGTTTCCTATGAATGTTTCAACGGGCGCCCCTATCCGACGGGCTAGTTGCCTAGTGATAAAAGTGTGTTGGCTGCCGGAATCCAACACGGCGCGGATGGGGTATAGTTTTCCCTTTAGGGATTTGATGAGTGCTTGTACAGTGCCCAAGAATACTAGTCCGCCCGAATATGCAGGTTCTTCGGCTGAGGATTCGAAGCCAATGAACGCATCAGGGATTTGTGGATTGGCAGGTTCTTCATATTTTGTTCCATTTTTACTTGATGTTTTTGTAGCAGCTACCTTTTCCTCGTGTATAAGACTATGATGCCTTCCTTTGCAAAATTTGCACGAAAATTTCGACGGGCAGCAGGCACTATTATGCCCTTCGCGAAGGCAGTTGGAGCATCCCTTCCAGGCGGCAACGAACTCCGATCTTTGTTCAACCGCGAGAGACGCAAATCTGATGCAAAATGATAAAAGATGTCTGCCTTGACAATACGGACATTGGCCCGAATGCGCCTGGAAACTGCGCGACCTTGTGGGAATCGCAAAATGACGCCTTTGACCTTGTGGTGAATTTGGAGCCTTGTTTCCTGGAATGTTTGTTCTAGGTGATGGGCTGCGGCGGTTAGTATTTGTCACATGAAACGATACACCATTATATTTTGCAGACCACCGATTGGGATATTTAGCCCTTGAATCGCCTTTTGGGCGCGATTCAGCAGGCATCGACGACGCTGACGACTCTACGTCTCTTGATAACTTAAATGCCATAAGACGTTGGCGCACAAAGTCTATGACGTCCGCAGCGGATGGCATGGCTTTCGGGTCACTGCGAGCTAGCTCGAACTGCCTCCGCGTCTCCGTGTTAAGAGAGCGGAGCGCTAGCTTAGAAAGTATGAAGTCCGCTGGATTGGCAAGATTGAGAGACAAGAACCCTTCGATGCTGTCACCGACCTGAGTCAGAAACTGCTCATATCTCTGACGTTCACCTAAGTTGCCTTTACAGTCGCTGTCAAGAATCCGCTGCAAGTACATGCTGGCCAGAACACGAGGGTTGTCATATGCTTCCGTAAGTTTCTCCCAAGCTAGCTCGTATGATTCTTCGACTTTAGGGAACCGGCAAATGAGGGAAAAGGCTTCTCCTTTTAGAGCTTGCGTTAAATAATGTAGCTTGTCAACTTTCGGCAATCTGGTATTGTTGTGGATGAGAGATACAAATGAATCCTTAAAACTCGTCCATTGAAAAATATCTCCTGAAAAGCTGGGGATCGATATTTTGGGAAGTTGAGCTCTGTCAGATCCGCTTAAGTTCAAAGCGCCAAGGACTTGACTGAGGTCATCGGGAAGCATAGTTTGACGAGCATCCCGGGGTTCTTCCTTCGCCTTGAGGTGCGAACGTAGAGCGCGAGCGTTAAATATCTCGCTCTGCACTTGGTCGTAGTGCTCCTCCCAAGCCCTTGAGGGAAATTGATCTGGCTTGTCTATCAAAACGTGGATCCTATCAAGCTCATCCCAGGTTTCTTGATAAGACGCCCAATGTGCTTCGGCTGAATCGTGGTGCACGAGAAATAGATACGTTTGCGAATCATCAGCGATGGCGGCTTTCCGTACTGTGGACAAACTGGTAATGTTTCTCTTGAGAGACCGCAACTTCCGTTCAAGGATCTTGATGTGAGAGTCGTAATCAGGGATAGACTCAGGCATGGTTGAAAATTCTTCTATCAATAGAGATGACTTGAAAGTAGAGTGTAAAATGATTAAGATACTACAACCCATCGAGCAAAGAGGAGAGAAGAGAGAGAGAAAGCAAGACCATGAGGAGAAAAATGTAAAAAAAAGTGCAAATGATGAGCATCACGAACATTCTATAGAAATAAAATAAATAGAAAATTGTATAATGGCTTTAAAGTAATAAAGCATTAAATAAATGAATCCGTGATTCATTCGTGTTCTGCTCTCCTTGCTATAGGTGATCCATACTCAACGCACCTACAAGTAATAAATGTACTAGAAACAATTTATAAATTATATCACCTGAAAAAGAAAGTGACCTTTGTCTGAATTCCCGGACACTGTGGTATTCATAAAAACGAGCAAGTAGACACTTTGGCGAAGAGAGCAGTTAGAGAGGGTATACCGCTGCATAAAGTTCCAAAGAATGATATGATTGCACATTCAGGGCCGCGGTTTGGGGTGCATGGCAAGCAGACTGGGAAGGAGAGAGGGAGAATAAACTTCGCGAAATTAAAAGAAGTGTTAAACCTTGGAAAACATCAATCCAAGAGACAAGAAGAAAATAAGTGGTGTTGACCCGGTTAAGAATAGGTCACACAAACCTCACTCACTCCTTCCTCATGCCAAAGAATGCGCCTCCGGTGTGCGGGTTGTGCAATGTGCAATTCACAGTAAAGCATATTTTGAGGAATTGCAGGGCTTACGAACATTTAAAAGAACAACATCAACTACCTGACTCTATTGACGAAATATTAGCCGATGACCCCAAACAAATAGCAAGACTTTTTGACTTTTTGGAAGAGGCAGAATTCATCAGCAAAATTTAATCACTACGGAGATAACTAAAATCAATATCACCACCGAAGTTGAATGATATGCTGCTCATTAGAAAGGCTCTAGACAACATTCATTTAAAAATAATTATTGGCATTATCAGACTCATGTAATATTATAGTGCTTATTAATCGGAATGTATATGTTCGCGAATAATCTTTGATGATTACAACCATCACGGATTTTTCGCTTCTCAAAAAAATGGCGTTAATGACAGAAAAAGGTGGACACGCCATAAAACAAACAAAAAAAAACATTAAGCAAGTATATTGCATTAGGGAAACATAATATAACAGAAGGGTGCTAATGACCTTTGCAGTAGACGCACAAAAAAAAAAAAAAATAAAAAAAAAAAAATAAAAATAAAAAAAAATTAAGCAAGAATATTAATATAATGTAGACTTGCCAACAAAGTTCGCCCTTTTTACAAGTTCTTATATTTATAGGATAAAACAACAAAACATTAAATTGAAAAGCTCCACATATATTTTTTATGTGTTAGTTTCATTGATAAAATCAATAAATGCTATGTAAGTAAGAAGCTTGATATAGTTTTGAGTCTTTAAATCTAAAAAAGGCTGTCCTGAAAAATTTGTAAGAAGTGACTTAGCCCCTTTTTTCCCTGAGCCCTTCATTTGTATATGCAGTTTTTTTGGAAAATGCAAAGGATTGACGTTGCGAACCGGAAGTATCGAAAACTTTCTTCACATCCTCTTCGAATCTATGAAATGAAAAGATTTATTGGCAATAGATAAAGAGTGCTGCCCGAATAAGTTGGGTTGCTATATACACAGCGTTTTGAATATTGCTGGGATGTTTGCTTGCAATATAATAAATGTTTCATTGCAATATGGGCACATTAATATTTTTGGTAGGGAGTGATTCCTCCTTCGAATTTACCGATTTTTATCGTTTGATGGAGAATGATGCCGTATGACTAAAACATACGGCACCATTTTTGATATATATATATATATATATATATATATATATATATATATATATGTGTGTGTGTGTGTGTGTGTGTGTGTTGGTCATTTGGCATCTGTCTTCAGCGGTCTTGCTCCTCCTGTCATCGCAATATTTCGCCGGATTCCTCTCCGGCTTCTTCGGGCTTTCACTCATCCTTGCTGGTCCCCTTACCAACCAGCAAGGATGAGTGAAAGCCCGAAGAAGCCGGAGAGGAATCCGGCAAAATATTTCGATGACAGGCGGAGCAAAACCGCTGGAGACAGATGCCGAATGACCAACACATTGAATTCCCAGCGAAGTAGCTTAAAAAACAAGATATATATATATATATATATATATATATATATATATATATATATATATGCGTGTGTGTTTATATAAATTAGGATAATTTTCGATATCTAGTAGGTAGAATCGATGAAGATTTTAAAAAAGTTATAAAACAATTGTTCTTGGAAAGACAGGAAATAATGCCCACCGAATTCTAGGCCACTAGCGCCCCGATGTTTTTTTTTATTATTGGAGAAAATCAATAGCTAAAGTTTAATTTCTAGGAAAATTGCTATTATTTCAGGAACAATATATTATTTCTCTATGATGGCGGATTTTTCAAAGTAGTTACTAATTAAAAAGTCTATTTTTGCAGCATTTGACTTGTAAAAGGGATAAAAAGTCTCTGAAAATACATCAAGATCAGCATGATGGCTTCAGAAGGAAGTCTGCAGGCGACACATCTCAGCGTCATCGTTTGAAATATTTAATTTTCTTCCCAGAAAGTGGAATATTCAGCCTTTGATCCTTGCTCACAGACAGAGCAATTGCAATCTACTCTTCATTATAGGGAACTAAATTTAACAACTTAGTTTTAATTTATACAATAAATTTAAGATTGTGAACTACAGTCTTTGAGCTAACTTCTTGTCTTTGTGTGCCCATGACCTTCTGCGATTGGATACACCCATCAAAAGATTATCTGTGCAGTTCTGAGGCCTTATTTTTTTCCTAGCATAAGGCTTTTACGCCAAAAGAAAGAGCTTTTCCACAAGTTTGCCTATATTTTGGCTGCAATTTCTTAAATATTCTATAATCCTGTCCGAGAATCGAAACCGCGCCTCCAGGGAAAGAGCTTATTTAGATTCCAAAATGTAAATCATTAAATGTTATAGATTTGAATAGTCTTCAATTCTATCTATTTATATTATATTTTGTTTCGATTTGTTTTTCTTTCCTTATCTGTTTATTTAATTTTTTATTTTTTATTTTATTGCATACAGGGTTTCCTCATTGCAAGGAGTTGACCTTATATAATGTTTTTAGTCCTATGTTAGTAATATATTTATAAGCATACCCCAACATAAAACTTACACATATGTTCTATTTACAAAAGACACAGATAGTTTGTGAAATAATAAAGTTTAACTTAAATAAATAAATGAAAATAACTACATCTTCTATGCATTAAATTTAAGGAATATTTCTATACATATACTAAATATACAATACAATTTCGTAACCAAGAAGTGATTATTAAAAATTATTTTTAGATAGAGAAAACAGTGCAAAAAATGGTTTACTTAATATTAAATGTTGGTTTTTTTTTTTCTTTTTTGTTGTGTGTTTTTATTATTATTATTATGTCAATCAGAAATTAATGAAGCTCTCAATTTCAAGGAGTTTTTTATATAGTTATAAATGTGCATATATTCAATTTTGGAGGCATTGTTTAAGATTTCGTGTAATCGGGAATTATCAGTAGGTTGGTTGATAAACTGAAGGAATAGGCTTCTAATGGGGGAGTAAATAGGACAATGTACGATAAAATGAAAAATGTCTTCAAATGCGCAGAGGGTGCAGATTTCCTTTGGGTTAATAGAATGATGGATATTTCTATTGAAAATTTTATATTGTAGTTGCTGGCTGTTCTCAACTGAGCTATGGTTTTTGCAATAACAAAAGGCAGCCCCATGGTGAGAAATTGATGAGGTTGGCCTGGGGATAATGAAAGAAATTTGTAAAATGGGCTGTAGTTAGAATTATTCATTTTCTCCAGATCATTACTAAGTAATTTAGATTTTTGGGCATCTAAAATTATATTAATCCGTCTTTTGATTAAATTAGGGTCCTGAATTAGCCATGTGACTAGAGAATCCAAAGTGACAAATATATTTTTATCTTGGGATACCCAATTAAGCTTTATGTTATTTTGGGGACTCTGATCTAACAGAAAAAGCCTTGGTTATAACAAAGCCTTGGAAGTCTATCAGCACTCATAGATAGGATTTGACAAAGCCAGAGGAGGGTTGATTTTATAACCAGTATTGATACATAGTCACTTCCGGTCTCAAGCCGTATCATGTAATTAGGGGAACTTCTAGTAAGTTGGAATAGTTTCTTATAGAAATTGGTTTCCGCTTGTTCCAAATAATCTAGGTATCTAATGCCCCAGATCTGGGAGCCATAGACCAATGTGGATCTTGCATAGAATAAAAAATTTTCTTTGTGGCCTCCAAACAATGACATTTTGCACCTGCTAAAATATTAAAGACAACAGAGATGGCAGCGTTGAATTTCGAAATTGCAAATGTTGTTTCTTTGAGAAATATCGAGGATGAAGAAAATAAAACTCCAAGGTAGACAATTACCTGTTTATTTTTATTCTTTTATATGTTTTTTTATTTATTTATTTCATTGTTACAGTTAATAGTTTTCTTCATATTTATTTATCGTTTTCATATTTTATGTGTATTTATATATATTTTCCACTTTTAATGTTTACTGTACTTAAAGGGTTTGTCGTTTAAGCTCCGGGACTCTATAAATTCAATAAATAAATAAATTTTTGATCCTAATACTAGTTTTTAAAGTGCCACCAGAACATTTATTTTTTGATTCTGACCTGATACATATGTAGGAAAACTTTATTATTATACTAACCCTAAGTAGACAAAAAGTCAATCTATTGTAGAAATATACAAATTACACATATTTAATGTCATACCTCTTGAGGATCTAAAACTACGGTATGTTTAAAATTTACTTTTAAAACAGCAACTTCTTACGATGGTCCATCGTGTACTTGACCATCGTAAGAAGTTGTGTCTACTGGTGTGAAAATGTGCCAGCTCTACTTATCATATATTAGTGCAATTTATCGGAGAACCTGTGGACCTAGAATCATTGTTCAAGGGTCCATTGGTGGTGTATCAGTTGTACCAGATAACAACCCATGGTTTACCTTTTCCAAGGTTTTCTTGTCAATGGAATACATTTTTTTTTTTAATCAACGTTTTGGCCACATGTGTTCTTCCCTTGAGAAACCTTCCTTGTGGAGCTAACTCAGGAATTCCTAGTGCCACAGTAAGTTCTTTATATATCACCTGAGATGCGTCAAGTAAAATTTTATATTTTTCCAATGTTATGGATGGACCAAAAAAAATTGGACTTTAAGTGATGTGATTGTGCCAGTCATACATAATCTTTTCTTACCATTTTATTGCTTGATACATATTGAAAAGGTATCGTATAAGTTCATTGAAGCTTTAAACTCCCGAAGACAGGAAATCACTGGAAAAAAAAACAAGCAGGAAAGGAGAACAAATTTACACTGTTCCAGGAAAAGGCATTTAATATGACATTTTTGTTACAATCCACTACAAAGAAACTCTTTCATCAAAACTAAGATATTAAAATTTTGATTGGCAATTGAAGTTTAAGAAGTATTGGAGGAAATATATTTTATTTTTTGTCCTTGTCACAATAATCGATCCATCTGACTTCTAACTATTTTAAATATAGTATTAAAACGAAAAGTACAAAGATTAATTGTTACATCTTAACCTTCCAGTGGTCGCGCCCACTGTTGGAACACTTAGTGCGCCGTCGTGTTTATGTTCGTGTTATTATGTTTTAAACCCCTATTTATTTATGTTTTCTTTACTATTGTATTATTTATTTTATTTAAGTCATTATTATAGACAGATATATAAATGGTAATGCAAATAAGATATTTGAACTTTTAAAACCAAATTTATAGCATTTTATATTTTTAAAACATTATTTAGTTTACAATCAGACAGAAAATTGTAATGTGAACAAACATTAATGTCTGGAACACACTTTTAACATTAAACGATAATTAAATAAAAGTAAAAAATCTACATTAAAATCTAAGAATGTAATTTCTTCACACCATCTATACAGACAAACCTGTTCCCTGTCTACTTTTATTGGATTTAATGTAAATTGGTTCCCGCTTTACATGCTTTTTACATATCATTTATTACAGGTATTATACGTTGTTTTGGTGTTTATATTATTTTTTTCTTTGACAAACATGACACCACCCTTTCTTTTTCTTCGGAGGTGTTTTTTCCATTGTTCGATCTTGACTCCTTGGGAATTTTCTTAACGAAAATTGTTTTTTATCGGAATGCTTGCACTGGACTGAAAATGTTCATTCATAAACTGAAATGCAAGATTCTTGCATTGGTCGCGCGAGCACTACCAATGGCGCGCAAGCAAGCTGTTCAAACGGTTGACAAGCTAAAAATGAGGAATGCGTGAAAGGGTAGACACCACTCGTCGCTCAAGGCGTGGTAGGGTTTTCCTTGAAATACCCGGGGTCTGTGGGCCGTAGGGTTTCCCAGTAATTTCTTACAAGACGAATGCTGGCTATGGCGCACTCCGTGCGTTATAAAAAATCACACATATTTTCTTCACCTGAAATTTAGTTTCGGTTAAAACTTCCGCACGATCCTTTTAGAATCCCTACCGAAAAAAAAGAAAGAAAAATAAAACACTCCATCCTTCTAACAACATATATTTCTATATGTCTAGATTTGTTGTTGAAATCCACAATGATAGTGAGTATAATGTTGATATCGGTAGTACAGCAGTGCTGGTGTTGTAGATAAAATGGTCGAGCACCATTCATCTCTCTGCAGGGTGGGGCTGGCCTTATCGTACAGCCGTTAACCATACACTATCTTAATTGCCAAGCCGTCTCCTGTATTTTCATACTCCTACCAGCACCAGCATGCACACACTGGAATGTTTACTAGGCATAAACTTAGGTAATGTCTCACACACACAGGATAATTGGTTCAATGACAATAAAGGCATTAAAAGTATCTTTAATTAATATTTAACTATAATAAGTATAATATGGTACAAACAAATTTAGAATTAAATATTAGAATGCAATATTTTTTGCATTAATGCCACCAGTTACTTTTTCTCACCAAATGATCACTGTAGAAGAAATCATCAGTCTCTTTTTTTATTTTTTATTCCTTTCTTTTTTTAATAAATAAATTAAATCATATGACACCTAAAAACTATACTAAGTAGTTTATTCCCTATAATAGTCAGAGAGCGGTGCTAATAGCCAAGAAAAAAAAGTCGGAGAGCTGGTAATGCACGTTTCACGAAGTGTTTTATGCACCTTGAAATTTTGCTATTTCTAATTTTTGCGACTTTTCATGTCAATTTCATTTCAACAAATGTATGAAGACATGGATGTTTTTATTCAAGTTTAACTCATTTAAATTGACCTGTATTCCTGTTTACCTGATCATATGATTATTAAAACGAATACTTTTGAAGTAATTATTTGGTCATAAACGCCGCTGGCAGCCTTAATGTAAGAAATGTCCTAAATATTATCCCAAGCGTTTGAAAATAAAATATATATTTACTTTTTTGGACGAATACGGCCTAGGTCTCTGAAAAATAACACTTATTTTTCTTGTACCGCTTTATTTTAAAAAGCCCTTCCTGATTCTTGAGCCCTTAAAACACAAAAATATCGCAGCACAAAAAAAGAGAAATGTGTAATTTTCTAAAAATACTTATTATTTTTATTTTGAAATGCTTAATTGGTTAAGTAATACTCATAATATCTGAGTTAATCTACATTTTTTCTTTTATATATATATATATATATATATATATATATATATATATATATATATATATATATATATATATATATATATATTGCGCTTTCTCATCAATTTTCATATTCAGAATCTCAAAGTAGAGTTCACATATTCTATTCCACGTATTTCTGACCAATAATTACGTACATTTATTTATTTATTTTTTTTTTTTGATAAATATGGCATCATATATATCCAAAAAAAAAAATATACGTAATTAATGGTCAGAAATACGTGGAATGGAATACAATTTTTTTCTTTATCGCGAATAGTACGATAATTAAAAAACAAAATGAACGGAGCTTATTTCAATTTCCTCATTGTGTACATGTCTTACTTAAACTTAACCAATTACAAAAAAATTGGTAATCGAAAAATAAATGCCCCCTAAATTTAACACAAGTTAGATATATTTGGGTTAATCCAAATAATAATAAAACACACACGCATATATATATATATATAGATATATATATATATATATAAATTAGTTTTCGTACTCGATTATGATACGAATAATTATTTAAAATATTCTCTCAAGAGTACGACTTCGGTTGCTATATCTTTAAAAATGGCGAGAATGGTTTTGTAGGCTTGCTTTATGTTTTTAAACCCGATTTCATTACTTTTTTTTTTTTTTTTTTTTTTCTTTTTTTTTTTTCTTTTTTTTTTGTTATTACATTTAAATAAAATATCATTTGAATTATTAAATTCATGCCATATATGAAAGGAAGTAGAATAAGGTAATATAATTGTATTAAGGTGATAATATCAGGATTGGATGCTAATCTATTGCCGTTAGATATCTCTAGAGATTAGCTGTTTGTGGTTAATCTATAACAGATAATCACGAGTATTTATCAACGCCTTAATCCCCAGGGTGTTGATAATTCTGAAGAGGAAGGATTTAATATTACTGCACATTAATTAGGGGGATGTATTTTAATATTGTTATTTTATCTTTTTGCTTTAGCTTTTAGGAGGCTTATCCTGATTCTATTTTAATTCTTGGATAAATGTTCCATATTATTCCTGTTCCCAAAGAAATTGTAAACTAAGTACTTGTTCTAACCACCTTTATAAAATTATTTGATCACAATTCTCCATTTTTAATATAATGGTTTTTAATAATCCTTAAGACATCATGATGCCTCCTTCGGCTGATTTTTTATTTCGACAACGGTGAAGTTCGCCTTTTAATTGCTACATCCAATAAGCAGGCTACATACCGCCAGGCAGGCCTGAAAGCCGGTCACCTGAACGTGTATATATTCCGGCCGGTCTGTCAGTTAACACAACAGGTTTTCAGGCGGACTGTTCAGGTCAATCTGACAGGCTTGCCTGAATCGTGTGTTGCCTGCTGCGTTGTGAGTGTCACACAGAAATCATTTGGCTCAAGGTGCACGTCTCACCCGGGCCTATTTCGTATTTGTCTTCGATCCTTTACCCATTAAAGAGTTTATTCCTAATAGGAAAGACATGAGCAATTTATAAATCAAGTGATATCTATTGGTGACTACGGGAACTTTTAGAATAACGAGCAAATCCCTTGAGTAGCGTGATAATTTAGTTTTAAGAGAAAAAATAAGGAGACGTATTTTTCAGCTCACAAAGTGCGAGAGCAGTTTAGAGGGAGTCTTTATAAGCCCGCGCCAGTGCGGGAGAGGCTTTGGGAGAGGTAAACAGGTGAATATATATATATATATATATATATATATATATATATATATATATATATATACATATACATAATCTATATGTGTGTGTATTTAATGTTTAGAATATATGTTTATGTAAATAATCAAAACAAAAACGATAACATAAAAAAAATCATTTACTAAATTAAGATTCTGACCCCAAGTGGGCAGCTTCACAATAGGGTAGCCTTAAGCCTAGTACTCACTGGGATTCATTGTTGCGCGTCATTGTTGCAGAGCTGAATCTCGGTTGAATCTGGATTGTTGCGATTCTGTCGCGCAACATGTCCCCGTGTATCAGGCGTGTATTGCGGGTCTAGGTGATACAAGAATCTGAGTCGGGACTCACGGATACATTGTTGTGCAACATTACGAGTGTGGACGTGCTCCGGAGCAGCCCCAAGTCTAAGATCAGCCCCCGGCAGTTCACCGTACGGACTTGTAGTTCAATTTCTTTCAATAAGTTGACGACCGAATTGACAATAAAATTAATCGTTGTCTTTCTTTTCTTTTTTATTGATAACTAAAATAAATACTATGTTGATTTAAAGTTGGATACATATGACATTATTTATTTAGTTAAACTTTAAATAAATAAATAATATCATATGTATCCAACTTTAAATCAACATAGTATTTATTTTAGTTATTAATAAAAAAGAAAAGAAAGACAACGCTAAAAATATATTTTTGTTTGTTGCTCAGAGGGCTGTCATGAAATCCTTAAAAATAAATTAAATAAGTTCGCTTAGCGTAGAAAAAAATAATGTTTATCGGGGGTAATAGCGTTTTAATTGGCTAACTATTCCATGTTCTAATTTGTTAGTATTCCATACCCCCTAAATGCTCCCAGCTCCCCTCCCCCCGAAGCTATTTCCTATACACGCCCGTGCCTATTATACATAAAAAATAAGTTAATAAAAAATAAGTTTTCGTTACTTTATTGAGTGTTTTCAAAACGATGATTATTGTCTCACGCACTTCTGGAACAAATGAAGATATAGTTTGCCTGGAAATTCTAAAACTATGCAAAAGACTTGTAAACAATTCTTCACTTGCAAGGAACCTTAGAATAGTAGCAAATTTTACGGTAGGAGAAATTGAATTTCTAAAGTTTGTATCTTTTTTAAACACCCTTGGTCAAACCATTTGCAAAAGATTCTCAAAATCTTGAGGCCTAATTCTTATAAAGTTGATAAATCCCATTCCATCTTTAAGTCTCAATATGTTTACACACTTTATTCTTAGTTCTGAACAATTTTCAACAGCCCCGCCTTCTTGGTTTTTTCATATCTAGATTTTTAATTAACAGTTATATCGATAGAGAAACACCTGCGAGGCCAGCTCCTGAGAAATGTTCGGCTATCTAGTGTGGACGCGATACATTGTTGCGGGGCAGCCCCGAAACTGACGCGCAACAATGTTGCGCAACTTTGAGTCTCAGTGTGTACTAGGCTTTACGCGTTCTAGCTATGTATTCTACCGACATCAGGGACCTATATTTTTATAAAGGCACTCAATGAGCGTACCGACCGGGGAAAAGACAAATGCCCTTTTCCGCTAAAGGTTTTCTTCCACAATTAGTCTAACTGGATCTTCGCCGCTCATGACCAGTTCATGCAATACACGACAATTATATTTGTAAATATGTGCTACTTGACGATAGATTGAGGGGGAAAAAATAAAAATGACAGGTTAACTTGTTGTTTCGAGGAAAGTAAAGAATTTAGAAAGGTGTTTTGAGTTATCTCCCAGAAGTTCTCTTAGTTCAGTAAGCAAATCTAATTGTTCTCTTTATTTTATGTTTCCCCTGCATTCGGTGAGGATATGTTTTTACTGTTAGATGTACGCCGCAGAACTTACAAAGTTGGTGTCTCCTTTGCCATAAGATAGCCATGCGTCAGTCTTGAGTGTCCTATTCGTAGCCTGGTCAATATCACTTCCTCTCGTCTTCTGTCGCGTATGCTGCTACTCCGTACATCTACATCTTCTTTTATTTCGCTTACCTTTTCTCCTAACTCCATACTATTCCATTCTTGGAACCATTTTTTTTTTTTAGTTGTTGTTTTACTGCTTCTAATACATCTGTAACAGGAACTTGAGAGCAGAATTGCCCTTCTATTGTTGCTTTCTCAACTTTTAAGTTGTCATTTATTCCACAATGTCCAGGAATCCATACAAGCAGAGTTATTTCTTCCGAACTCTTTGTTTTTGTTTAGTATAAATGTATATATTACGAATGATGATGAAAACGAATCTTTACAATTTGTAGAGTTTTTAGGATAATGATATTTCGAACCCTTTTTACAGCTAGTAATTCAGCTGTAAAGCTTGAATATGTTTCTGGTTTAATTAAATTAAATGTTTACGTGTTGCTTCTTGAACCCTGCAAACTTATACTTAGGCATTCTACAGTTATTTATTGTTCTTTCCTTCCTAAAACACTTTGGGCGTCATTCTGTTACACTAAAGTATAAGAAAATTCTAAACAAAGTGCAAAACTCCAGAAACCGCAAAACCATTTAGCCTAAGCGGATATTGTGTAAGAATTGAATGGATGGTAAGGGGGTGGGCGAAACCCCCCGCGAAGATTGCCAGAAGGACGGGGGTGCCATTTATTTGTTAGCCCCCCGCCCTGACTAATGGTTCCCCGTTACAGTTCACTAAAACGATTCCTAAAAGTTATTTATGGTTTCTCGACTCCTCCGTGACTTGTTAAAACTACCAAGGGCTTCTTCTTCGTAATGATTACCACCTACACTTAGAGCACTCTTGCGGCCTACGCGCTCTTTTTACTTCGCACAGATTGTAAGATATTATTTCTTCCTGCCCAAGTTAAACACTTCTGCTACAAGTAAGATTTTCCCTATCGAAACTCGGGATTTTTGGTGGACATATTAACAAAAAAAATATATTGTGTAAATAAACTAAATTGGTTCATTAGGAAGGGGGGGGGGGGTGTACGGCTGTAAATGGATGATATATGGGAAAATAATACAGGGGGCCTTTATCAACGGAATAGTACCCAAAACAATGATATTTAGAATTTTACTATTAGAATATCGTGTATAGAGAAGCTTTACTGTGAAGTCGATACCCATACAGCGGCGTTTATAATCCAAAATAAACCAAAAGGTATATCCAAAAATTCTGCCGGAATTCACTATTTACACGGACGAAGTCGCTGGCACAGCTAGTTTACTAATACAATTTGGAAATCAGGATATTTTCTAAAGTTGATCGTGCATTGGCCAACAAGATTAACACATTCATTCATGTATTCTAAAGAGCCACCTCTTATCTGTGAATCATGTAACTTCAAATAACGGTGAAACATGTATTAACAGACTGCCGAATATATGAGTTAAGTAGAGAAGATTTAAAGTAAACGGAGATTATTGATGAATTCCTTAGAGATAGTGCTAATAACGGTGAAACATGTATTAACAGACTGCCGAATATATGAGTTAAGTAGAGAAGATTTAAAGTAAACGGAGATTATTGATGAATTCCTTAGAGATAGTGCTAATAACGGTGAAACATGTATTAACAGACTGCCGAATATATGAGTTAAGTAGAGAAGATTTAAAGTAAACGGAGATTATTGATGAATTCCTTAGAGATAGTGCTAATAACGGTGAAACATGTATTAACAGACTGCCGAATATATGAGTTAAGTAGAGAAGATTTAAAGTAAACGGAGATTATTGATGAATTCCTTAGAGATTGTGCTAATAACGTGAGATATTATTCTCCATAGAAAACATATACCTGGCGTCATTAGGACTAGAAGCAGTTATTGGTAGGTTTTGATTTTTCGTGAAAAATATGTAATGACATCTCAAAGAGAAGGAAGATTTAAGACGCCACAACAGGAAACTGATAGTATTCTAAGCGGAAATTACTCCCCCCCCCACCTTCTCAACGTTTTTCATGGGAAACACTATTACCAATACAGTTCTCATTTTCAAACCTTATTGTATTAAAATACGAATTTTACTATTAAATGCAATTAATAAAACAACAACACATTAAAACGTTTTGTAAACAGTGAAAAAACACCGTTGAAAAGTAAATAACTAACAATTTTAAGCACTTATTTCTCTGATTGACATCGCCCCATCGCGAATTACATTTCAACATTTTTTGTAGAGAATTTAGTAAGCTTTTTAATGATTAGTTTACAATTACCACCATTTTCCACCGTTTTCGAGGTAGTTAAGAAAATATACGAAATTCCAACACTTTTTATGCCCGTTAATGAAATATTTTATTTCTAGTACTTCCTTAACTCCAAACAGAACCAAAAATTATCTATCTTAGGTCAGATGAAAATCAAACGTCTGGAACAAGTTACAACTGAATTAGTCGTTTCTGAATACCCAAACTGAAAATTAGTTTAGAAAAGTAGGAGTTTCAATGTTTCTCGAAAAAGTTAAAGGTCACCTTAAAATAATTTTATTCGTTTTTGTAATTCAAGAAAACGAGTACCAGCATGCATATGAACTCGAAAACGTAAGCGTTCCGACTTTTTTTTCGCAAATTTCAATCTAAAAGACATTTTCCACTGGACGGATTCTGTTGGTTAATGAACTCTACCGTTCAAATGAGACGTAATATTTATGAACCAAATTTCATCAAAATCGGTCTATTTTTGAGCCGTCAGAAGCGCAAAAAGACAAATATATATGTACACATTTGAAACGATGTTATATTATTGATGTATGGGATCTGAACCATGAACTTTTCGTGCCGTTAGTTTCGGATTGCGCCATGAGGTCAACCTCATGGAGGGTTTCCTCCTTATGGAGGGATGGAGAAACCGTGCTAAAACGGATCTTATAAATAAAATCTAAAAAACGGAATAATTGTATAATTATTTTAGAGCTTGGTCTGAATGTAAAAATGAATGGGTTTCTGTCGCGTTTTATGCTACTGAGTGAATGAATGAGTCAAAAACACTAGAAGGCACTGGATCAGCAGCAGTTATTCATTCAAACTCTTTTCAATTAAGAATTGCTGATAACTCTAGCATATTCACTGCCGAATTACATGCCATTTTACTGGCTCTTCAAAATGTAATCATTCTTCCAAACCAAAAGATCCTAATTTTTTCGGATTCACTAAGTTCTTTGCTCTCCCTAAGTAACATGTATGAAACACATCCAATAATCACACAAATTTTTGAACAAGTACACCGACTACAAAGTCATAATGTACACATTGAAATGGTGTGGCTACCTGGACACACAAACTTCCCAGGAAACACTGACGCCGACAAAGAAGCAAAAATTGCAGCAAAAAGGTTAGGAACTGACGAAGACCGAATGGCGTTACAAGACACTTACCTGCAGATTACAACACATATTATAAACAAATGGCAAAATACATGGACGTACACTACAGACAATAAATTACGTGAGATAAAAGAGTGCGTAGGTGCCTGGCCGTCAAGAAATCGATACACAAGAAGAGAAGAAGTTGTAGTTACCAGACTGAGAATAGGCCATTCACACTTGACTCATTCTCATCTAATGACTCGACAAGACGAACCACTCTGCAGAATCTGTAATGTGAGACTGACAGTAAAACACATACTGACAGACTGCAGAGAACGGGACTACTTAGACTTACCACACGACATGCGAGAGATATTAACTGAAGGTAGCCCACATATCGACACCATTATTCAGCATTTAAAAACCAAAAACATTTATAATGAAATATAAAGATGAAGTATTATTGAATACAATTATGCATTATCATTGCAAGGTATCATGAACCTCTACCAGCCAGATGAACTAAAAGTGCTCACATAAAGAACATATATTAAACCTCAATGTGAAATATAAGTATGTTTAAGCTAAAAAAAATTGTAGTAGTATTATTAGTATTAGTATTAGTATTATTAGTTATTAATATTTTAATTATTAATATTATTTAATAGTATTAGTAGCATATTATGTAATATATATCCAAATTGTAATTAATATCATGTGGTATTGTAGGTTAATATTATAGTATTCTTAAGAATATTATCATTAGATATTAGAATTTAGTATAGGTCAATGTGCCTATAATAAAATGTAACAATATAACGAGCAAGTCGCTACTTTGCGGGCTCGTAAATACAATGAATAAATAAATAAATATGAATGAATGAGTAAAGTTGAATGGATGTCGGTTCGGTTATGTGAAAACGTGTTTATGTGTGTTTTGGAATTTATAATATTTATTCCAATAATATACTGTTTAAGCCCAACATTAGTTAAGATGTAATAGGACAATGTATCGAATGAATTATTAAATAGCTGTGTGATATGAACTGAGCGAAGGACGCCCTTTTTTCTAAATTTTTACTAAAATATAAATTAATAAATATTTTACAGTTATAATAATATGGCTATATATAAACTTTAATTTTCCTATCAGGCTATTTCTAGAATATGCTGTGCTTATTTAACATTCTTTTTTAAAATGTCTGTTTTCCTACTTATTACAGTATGGTTACTGACCAGTAATGAAAACTGCAACAAACAACAAAGAAACTTATACACACTTTGTTACTTTTGGCTATCGTGAAATTCCGTGTATTATTTATAAAACAAGTCGTGCTTTGGTTTATTGGAAAGAAAAGGGCGGAAATGTGGATTCCCGTATATTTTATAATTGCGATCGTTACCTAATTTTTTTTTTATTTTTTAATTGTTCTAAGAAAAACAATTTATTGTTTTTTTAGGCATACTTTGAAAATTAATTGAAAAATGCCAACCACGTTTCCTCTCGTTTCTAAAAAAAAAATATTGCAATCAAATATAATAACAGATATTCTTTAATTTTATTGTTTGACATATTATGAATGTCTGTGTAATTTGTTTACATACCAATATATTATGGAAATCAATGCGGGTAGGATAATATTTAAAAATACAAATGCCACATGAATGATCCACGATTCCTTATAACTGCTTAAAAAACTAACCAAAATTAGATTCCTTAAATCACTATACAATACAGACCACATATAAACAGAATGACTACTGTGACAAAACTGTGATTTATGGGTCAAAATGGATAACCAACATTACGCTTACCGGAAAAGTAAAAGTCCGACTCTCAGGAACTGCGTCATCTTAGCGCGGTTTCGTACTTACTACTAGTGACATTTGGATACCTTAGAATAGAATTGAACAGTTTCTTTCAGTATTTCGTGAAAAATGTCACCGACTAATCGAACAATATTAAGAGAAATGCGATAGGTTGGGCATCACAAAGCACAGGAAACTGTCAGTAGCCAACTTATGCAGAAGCGATATTACTTAATCCTCCTTCTCCTTCATTCTTAAGGAAGGCTGTACAAGTCACTACAAATATGTACTATGCATATATATATATATATATATATATATATATATATATATATATATATATATATAAGAGCCCTTATCTATGTTGGAGTCACTTATCCGTCGTATTTAGGTATCACGATGTAAAAAAAAATAATCTATCTATGAAAATATCCTTAAACTAGGTTAATGAGTTTTATGATGATTTTTCTTAATATATTTGTCAAGAATATGTAAGCTTTAGAATGTGAAGATCCATTCGAGATAGATGTGTTGTAGGGTATTGTGTGAAGTGGAGAAGTAGTTTTGGTGGATGTGTTTTTGTTGTAGCCATTAGTCAGTAGTAGAAGAAGAAACTGTGAGTTCTTTCCTCCACCCATCCACCTACTCAGGAATAAATGGAGCAGAAGTCAACCGGCAATCCAGGGCTCTCTTCTTTGTATTCCTCCTGGGTCCGAACAAGCCACAACACAGGCTGGCACTGCCTTCTCTAATAGGGCTTGTCTGGGTATTTAATAACTCTGTCATCAAGGAGAAAAATATTGTATAGTTGTTTGTACTTAGGTTTTTGTTCTTGTAGCAGCGTGTTTTTAGCAAGTTTTCTCCATCCCTCCATAAGGAGTACACCCGCTCATTGCGCAAGCCGAAGATGCGGATTAGAAATTTTTACGTTCCAGAACCCATAGTTAACCCCTTTGTCTGTACCCGTCCCCTCACTAGCTGGTTCAAAAAATTACTTATTATAATGAAATTTGATGCAAAAATACGACCGTGATATGAAAGATTAAGTCGTGTATTTTTGTTGAAATTCGGACAAATAAAAGCGTAACCCATACAATATTGTGTTACTAGGATTAATGGTAGACGTTTTATAAGTTAAAGGACGTAAGAAATGCATCGGACCCATTTCTAAGGACATATCTATAACTGTTGTTAAGAAAAATGAGGAAAACATTACATTATATTGGGCAACCGTAGTAAATGAAAAGATTTTTTTCGAAAGCTTATTAAAGTTCCTACAGATGAGATTCTTTTGCGATTTTCGATAAAGTGATCTGATTCTTAGAAATCGGTGCTTAAATGGTTTAATTTCCTCTCAGGATACTGTCAGTTTCCTGTAGTGGTACCTATGATCTTCGCGTTGAGATTTCCTCTCAGGATACTGTCAGTTTCCTGTAGTAGTACCTATGATCTTCGCGTTGAGATTTCCTCTCAGGATACTGTCAGTTTCCTGTCGTAGAACCTAAGATCTTCGCGTTGAGATTTCATTTTTTATTTTTAAATGAGATTACAATTTTCACGGAATATGAAGACAAGAGGTGACCTGTTTCCATTATAAGCTTTTCAATAACTAGGATAAGAAAGGGAACGCGCTTACATGAAACCCTTCCTATGAGTTCGACTTTTTCCCTAATTTTATGGAAGAAATTACATATGACGTAATCCGGAAATACTGACGGTAACTGTCATTTACAAACAATTATTTAAATTATTTATATATATATATATATATATATATATATATATATATATATATATATATAAATTATTCTTCTTATTTAGCTCTACAGCCCGGGGCGGGCATTGGCTTCCCTCCCAATGTGACTCCAGGTAGCTAAGTGTAACTTTGACGCTAAAAGAAACATCGTCTAGTTTTCAAAAGGAGTTATAAACAAAATTGAAAGGTGAAAATAATTCTCAAAATTGTGAGGTTGGAAACAGATTTTTTTTTTTTTTTTTTTTCCAAAAATTGAAAAACAAATCAGAAATGCACTATTATGAACAAGTATCTCCTTCCATTTATACTTAAAGCAACTCATGAAAATATGAAGAAGAAATGCAAGCAAAGCGAAGAGGTTAGACTTTTGCTAGGATCCAATTCAATTTTCTGATATCAATCAGGAAGTCTTACTGGTCTGGTGAATTATATGAAATTCTCAAGGATGAAAGGATAAAAAAAGAACAGGAGAGAAGAGGTGGAACAGGGTATACGGAGTCCTCCTTCCTTGGCGCTAGATTAAAAATATTGGCTCCAATAACTCCAATATATCGAGTTACTGCTCTCCAGCAACCACCTCCTTAGGGAACAATAATATTGCTGCGAGGGAAGTCCATCTTCGGATATATATTCTTTTTTACAGCCTCTTGGGATGGCATCTATCCATATTACAGCAGGAAGTACTCTTCGATTGTACCCAAATTACTTCTCTTGGCTCATGTGTCATTCTGCATCGGATCTCCCAATGACGACCAAGTGTAGAAACCAGAAAGGTGTTAGGCAAATGTAGGGCATCTGTCTTGGCAAGATTCTTGCCTTTCATACCAACGTGGCCCGGTATCCTCTGGATACAGTTGTTAAGTCGTAGGCACAGGATGGTTTCTCGGCTGAGGAACAGGTTTGCACAGTCCGTTGAGGAGTTGACTATTATTGAAATTATTCCAGCATGGGAATTGGCAGTTATATCTTTGAATACACGGTAGTCTTAAAAATAAAAAACACTTTATTTTCATTGGAGTACTTGTAATTGACTATTAGTAATAGTCAATAACTATATATATATATATATATATATATATATATATAAGTAACTTAGTTTAATTTTATTTATGTATAGTAATATTATAATGGTCTATTGCAATATTGCAATCCGTAACTATAATGGAGTCTCCTTGAACGGAATGAGTGATTCGGAAGTAATGATCTGGATTTAAGAAATTATCTTTAGACTGGAAAAAATGCCGACAATTTGTTGCAGTATTGTTTAGACTGAAGGTGTCAGGGTGTACTGACAAAAAAAAAACAGCTGGTAGCGTGCTTCGGGCTGATATTGAGCTAGTGCATTGGTAGGCAGTCATACATCACTTATCTCTCCGCCATAATTACTGGCATTTGTCCTGACTCCTTGGCTTATTTTAAACATTTTTGAGAAAGCTCTCCTCCAGGCCCAGTAAGGTACAATTTAAAACCGTCGGTGTAGATGTGGAACCGCTTGGACTGGTGAGCTGCTTCAGGATAGTGAGCTGCTTGAAATTGTTCTATTATAATAGTGATAGCCATTTAATATCTAGCATATAATGCAGTCAAGGAAGGCTATGATTTGGACATTGTTAAACTTTTGTTCGTTGTTCTGGCTTGCTAGAATCGTATCCTCCTAAACACATTCCATTTTGAGTCTGACGTAGATAAAGACCCTTCCGCTGTTAAAAAAAATTTTACAATTGCCAGTTTTATATAATATTTCGTCAATTTAAAGTTATAATAAATCATTTACGCCGCTGTTAAATATACAATTTATATAAAAATTAAGCTGAGTAAGTACGGTAGTATACGTCCATGAAATGATAGTGTACACAGAGTTATATTTCAATATGATTGATTGGCTTATGTCAAATATTACGATGCGCCGTCTATATGAAGCATTGTCTATTTTAGAATAATTGACCAATTCTGTGAAATGAAGCCAACCCATTTGACGAGGTTACAAATTATGAATTATAAATGATCTGTAATTTTCACAATCAAAAATACAACTCAGGAATGGACACCCAGCTATCGCGACAACATACGAGAGCAAATTGCACTTGCTCGACTCCGAATTGGCCACACAAGACTAACACACGAATACCTCATGACAGGACTTGACAAACCAATTTATGATATATGCAATACAGACTTTACTGTAAATCACCTACTTACGGAGTGCAGAAGACGATAAAACCTAAATATGTCACATGAAATGTTTGAATTGTTGAGGGAGAGCAGCCAGTACATAAACACAATACTTTCTTGCTTGTAGGACACTAAACTATACACTCGCATTTGAAGACATCTGCTGAGTAACCAGAGGCTTCCAGCCATATAACAGACATTTCCAAACCTCTGGTTATGGAAATAATTGAATCAAATACTCATCTTAATGCTGGTTCATTAGACCATACAGGTACTACCTATAAGGAGTGAAATCGCAGTATTTGCAAATCACTTATAAATAAATAATAATTTTCACAAGAACTAATATAATTATTTATTTTGGATTTAGCTCTGTTCATTGAAGAAAAGAAAAACTATGAAGTCCTTATGGAAAAGGAATTTCCAATATCTACGTTTGGAAAGGGGTTCCGAAGAGAGGATGAAGATATTGGCTAGAAGGATAAGGAGGTTGGATATCCAATGTTTCCGAATAGTCCATTGAATATTCGTTGCCGTAAGGAGCCGAAGAGAGTGGGAGAGGAGGGGGGGGGTAGTGGTAACTGGAGATGGAGAGGTTTGGAATGGGGGATCTCCAACCTATTCTCCACAAATGTTATCAAGTCTAGAATAACGTATTGCCTTTTAGACAGGTTTCACTTCAGGTGCTTCAGATCTCCGCTCTTCTAGATGCTATTTCAAATATCTTCTAACTCTCGACGCAGGTAATCTGCAAGGAAAATTGGGGACATTTTATGTCAGAGATAAAAATCGAAGGACAGATAATATAGGTACTAAACTTTTAGTCTTACTTAATGGCACAAGTATAAACAAGAACGTGACACGTAGACAGAAGTATACTGTGAAGGCATGTTGGCCGAATTGGTGTAGGTGTGTACTCTTACTACACACCTATAAAGACTTGAAGATATATTGAACACATGAGGATAAATTGGATAGAGTCGTCTTATAGTTTCCTGTGCATTATAATACGTAAAATGTCGCTTTTCTTTGAGATTACATTGGAGTAGGAGTTGAAATTATTAGCGAAACAACAAATCAATATACCATCTAATTCTACTCCGTGCTTTCCGAATTACACGAGGGATAAGATCGAAAACTACCTATGATGGCTCCAGAATTGGTATTTTCATTATTTTTGACCGATAGTAGCCATTAATTGGGCTCGGTTTAAAGAGTTTCATATTAGACCGAGAGCTGGCAACGCACTTTTCATGAAGTGTTTTATGCACCCTGAAATTTTGCTATAATGTACTTCTTATGTAGATAAGAAGGTAAATATGTGTTTCCTGGACATACCTTGGAACACCAGGTACTGCGCATAGGGGAAAGGTGCAAAACAATATTGCACAAAAGTAGAGTTTTATTCAGAAGCCAACTATTATTAACGAACAAAATGGCAAATTAAGGCAATTTTCAAATTAATAATAAATAAGGCAGGCACTTTTAAGGGGGTTAAAACGACAATATTAAAAATAAAAACTAAGTACCTAGTTTTTATTTTTAATATTAAATGAAGTGCTTTATTCACGCTGCGATTTAAACAGCGTATTCAATAAACATATTTGAAAATAATTACAAAAGGACAGACATTTTTGTGGGGTATAATTATCAGGAAACATTAAAATAAATGTTTAATATGATAGACTATTCATATTCATTGTAAAATTGTCTTAATTTTACATAAAAGATAGTTCGTTTCTGATTAAAACTCCATTTTTCGGAAATATTGTTTTGCACCTTTCCCCTATGTGCAGTACCTGGTGTTCCAAGGTATGTCCAGGAAACACATATATACCTTCTTATCTACCTAAGAGGTATATTAAAGCAAAATTACAAAGTGCATGATACACTTCATGAAAAGTGTGCGAAACAAATCCACCAATAAGTGATTTCTGACTACTTGATAGATAACTGAAGGTGACCCAGAAATGAATACAATTTTTTATACTCAACTGAAGCTTGCAGTATCGATTAATAATCCCATTTTCTCATTGAAAAGTCCTTAGAAGTAAGCTTAGTGGAGAACTCTATTTCATCCAGAGATTTCGTCGTTACTATTTCCGCAACTCGCCTCCTTCTTGTAGAGTATGATGCTTCCACGAAACTTACTTGCGGTCTTACACCTGAAGGACCTGCTTGATTATTATCTCATCAACATATTTCAAAATCGTCATCGGGAAGTTTAATGTTTATATTCAGCCAATCTTCGATTTTGCTTCGAATTTCCCTGACAACCTGCAACAGCGGATCTAATTTTGTTGAATATCCAAGCAAAACAATCTCAATAAATTTTCTTATATTCTCCTTAACTTTATCCTAACATTCAGATAAATAATATTCTTGGACGATTCTATCAAATAAAGCATCGTATCTAGTATTTGGTTCATTACTGCGCCATTCGTCGTAAAGATTTCATAAGTTATGAAATCAAAAAAACCACAATATCTCTGTAAGAAGCAGCCAAAAGTAGGTAAACTAGGCATCAAAATAATCGTGAAGTCATGTACTATTTATGGTTAAAGTATGAAAAAACCGTTATTTTACGTTTTTTCTTAAATTATTTTCAAAGTTGAAAAACTGATGAGAACTTCTTAAATATTTAAAACACCATAACTTCCCCATTTTTGCACTTTTGGCCAAGATTAGTCAATCAACAATTCACTTAGGACTGACACTTGAACATGTTAGAAGAAGAATGAAAATGTTCAAGTAATAAGATTGGAACAGCCAAAGTAAATATTTACTAACCGAACCAGTTTTAATATTTGTATTAATATCAACAATTTGAGTTAATCGTTAGATTTTAGTCTTTGTATTTATTTTCTAATTTTGATGTTTTCTTTCTATTCTAAGGTTCTAATTTTAATATTGACCATCAAAAAGTATTTTTTTCCAACTTCATTTTTCATATTTTTGAACACTGCTCGTGACACTGTGCGCCGGTGGGAATCGAACCCACCATCGCCTACATCTGAATCTAAGGCGCTAGCCACTAGACCACGGGGAGACCCCTCTATTTATGTAGTTTCAGTGTTTCAGAAGAGGTAAACGTTTGTGTGAAACCGATCAAGCATTGATAATTAACTGGATAATTTGTTAAAACGTAATTATTACTTAACCTGCTGCCAATATAATATAAAAAAATATTATATTATTGCTTGTATGTTTGACAAAAATGTGTCCTCCGTGATAAGGAACTCTTCTTTCTCTCCTCCATAGCCCTGAAATTGGTGTGCGATTCAAGCCGAAATGTTGGAGGGAAAAAATATAATTAATTTTAGCTATGAAATATAGTTTTATTTAACACATGACAGAACCTCGATCATCTTCACTTTCTCAATCTCATTGGTCGACAATTCTTTACAATGATCTAATAATTATTATACTTCATTCGTCGATATTTATTATTTTGATTGTAATTTCAAAACGTTTAAAAGCTGATGTTCTCATTTATTATTTAATTTTACGTCCATTGTAATTAACTAAGAATTTGAGGACGAGTTATCTATAGTTTACCACCACTTTCCCGTCAGGATAGGGATGATGACTTTTATTCTTTCTAAATAAAAGCGTCCACTCCATAGTGGAAATCGAACCCACAACCCTTGGCACGGAGTGTTAAGTGCTGTGATGGAGATTCGGGGGCTATGAATGAAAGGCAGCGTGTGAGTTGTAGCGTAGACAACTGGACTCTAATGAGAGAAGAGTGGAGAGTGTGGAGCGTGGAGCTTCCTGGAGTCTAGTAGAGAGTAGTGTGTGGAGTGGGCTAGGATTTACCCCATCCTAAATAGGCAGGTAGGATTCGGTAATCGTGGGAATTATACAGGTAATTATATGCAGGTCTGTAACTGCTGATAATCAATTCTGCTTACACGAGACTGCGTTCCTTCCTGTTCTATACTTTTCCACACAGTGCTCACGCCTTAACACTCACGCCCACCAGGCCTCCTTTTCTCACTTAGACCATAAAAAATTTGAAGGGCTTTTGAGGTGCGAATTATAGATAAATAAATAATTGATAAGTTCCGATAAAATGATTATGAATGTACAGGAATCCAAGTATTCATGTATTCGAACGTAAGTCCTACATCTCAATCCGTTTTACCATAAACATGTTTTTATTTAAAAACAACTTCAGACTTTACAATCCTTGTTTTATTTCTAAGAACGATCCGTTCTTTCGCATGAGAGATATCTAAGATTACATCACTGGTTTATGAGTGGACTCTAGTTGATAGTTTCGTATAATCTGGATGGTTTATCATATTTTGCATTAGAACAAAGTAGGAAAAAGTGAGTTTATTAAGAAGAAGCATCAAAGGAGAAACTCCGGGACAGGGCAAGTTGCAATATCGTCCTTCATTTCCATTGTATCAGTATCATTAAAGTAGAGACTGGTGAAACTTTGGCTCTATGAGGGTTCTTTGTTGGCTGGAAGTTTGAGCTGCC
Organism: Gonocerus acuteangulatus; assembly: GCA_946811695.1. NCBI lineage: Eukaryota > Metazoa > Arthropoda > Insecta > Hemiptera > Coreidae > Gonocerus > Gonocerus acuteangulatus. The sequence goes on from OX328125.1 coordinate 85,350,220, forward strand.
TTATTCAGCTCCTGGAAGGGTCATTTCATCTTCATTAAAGCCCAGCAAGTAGGTCCTAACTTGTAGGTGTATCTTCTCTGCCTTTCATAATGAAGGCGCCTTTTGGAATGTCAACTCTAACCAGGAGACTTTCTAGTGTGATAAAGGTGTTCTACAAGGTCTTAGGCTAACACCTCGTCTTTTCTAACTATTTCATTACGTATCATAAGCATACTTCCTCAGGAATTAGGACATTATTAACCTTTGTTTATAATTATGAAAGAGAGCCATGACAATTTGTTTAAGTAAGGAAACTTGTGTAATTTTTAATAATACAAATATTCTACATAATTAGGTCCTCACTAAGAAGCTTAGTTTATTTCCACATTATGTTATAATAATAAGATATACGCTTTGCCAAATGTTTTGGAAATTTGGAAATGACTTTTGTCTTAAAACGCCATTAAAACACTTGATGCTTATTTTCTTCATTATGAAAACAATTATTTTTTTACACATTGGTGAGACTGTTACAAAGGTGATTCATTACTGAATGCAACAATTTTTAAATACAATATTCTTTGTTGTCAATGATTTTTAAAAATGTTTTAACTAAATTAAAATAATGTAACTAATAATTTCGTAATTTATTATTATTTTTTATAAATATAATACATTATAATATTCGAAATTACTATTTTCGGAGTACTATTTTATTTTACCATTACATTTATAATAAACAAATATTTCTCCTTAGACATGAGCTGTTTTAGAATGTGTTTATAATTTCTTAAATATCTCGAAAGTTGTAAGGAAATCGTAGTAAGTGGAAGTTATGCTTTCCGAAAACTTGTAACATTTCCTCCAACATCTGTTCCTTGATTATGAGTTTTCGATAAGGTGATCTTAGTCAGCAAATTCAAGGCTTAAATTTTAAAAGTGTTTCGTTCTTTTATGCGGATATTTCTCTTCCGCAAATTTTACAAAGTTTCACGACTTTCTTATTGCCTACTGTTTTAATAATCGCTTTTAGAAGATTAATTTGTTAGTAAATCAAATTATATTAAATACGAAACAAGTTCGAAGGGGCACGAGTCGAGATTTTGGGATAAGTAATGATTTCCACTTGAAGTTGGACTTTTTTTCTGCGCGATTTCATTGGAATATAACTATAACAATTATCAGTAAAATCAACCATAAAAAAATGTTAGAAACATATCTCGACTACTTAGAAACACAAAAGTATTCTTTTCGAATTATTTACATTGCTCAAGAAGAATAAAATCTTTTCCAGATGATTACTTTTGCTAGAGGAAAATCTATCCGGGACCAAGAGAGAATTGAGCCACGGAATTATTGATGAATCGTTTGTTTGATATAAATTTTTGTTTTTCTTGATTGGGAGTTAGTGGTTCTGACAGCCCAAACAGCTGATTCAAGCTTTGATCCTGTCAAAGTCTCCAACCAGTAGAAAAAACAGACGTTTTATTTCAATTCATTTACTTTTTAAGGAAAAAACATTACAATTTCATTTTTTCAGTATCAAGAAATCTTAAAAATAGATTTATAGATTGAGATATAGCCTAAAGGTCATAATGATAAGGAATAAAATAACAAAATTTCTATGTGTATATATATATATATATATATATATATATATATATACATATATACATATATGTGTGTGTGTGTGTGTGTGTGTGTGTGTGTGTGTGTGTGTGTGTGTGTGTGTGTGTGTGTGTGTGTGTGTGTGTGTGTGTGTGTGTGTGTGTGTGTGTGTGTGTGTGTTTGTAGATGTATATATGATGGACTTCTTTTGGTGTCCTTGCGCTTATCAAGAAGTTTTTTTTCTCACTCAATGTTTTCGATTTGATTGAATTTATTCTATTTTTTACATAGCGAGATGTAGCTCCTCTTCAATTCAGTCATGTTATCTTGAGGTTGAGGATAATAGCTAATTCATTGTAAGCATTATATATATATTTTTTTTTTGTAATGTATATACATGTATGTTTATTTTCATATTTTTTACACGAGGACCATTAAGGAGTATCCTATTTTTGACACTAGTTGTTACCAAAAAATTCAAAAACTGTGGAAAACATTGAAATAAGCCATCAAGATATAAGGACATGTACGTTACATCCATCGTAGCTTTAAAAAAAAAACCCTGTCAACTTGAAGTAAACGTACCTCCCATTAAGGGTTGTAATGTAGTTTTTGTATTAGGAAACGAGTAGCTTACCTTCATTACAAGGAAGGAATGGAAGGACATAAGTTGTAGCTCGGAGGAGTAATGAAGGGATAGCCAGGAATGCGAACAGACACCCCTAGCTCCATTTTAGTGTGATGAAGGTGTTCCACAAGGGTTTATAGCCACCCCTCTTGTGTTCTCTTAAGTGTCGCACGTCTCACTTCGCCTTCTACTAAAATATATATCTTCGATGATTTTTATTTTTGCTCTGATGGTCTTTATTACTGAGCTTTTCCTTCCTCGCTATAAATAAAATAAAATATATAAATTCTAAGGCCAGAGGAGAGTTTTAGCACTTTCAGAAGCTATTGAAGCACAACTAATATAGTAATGATAGCTATTGAAGCACAACTAATATAGTAATGATAGCTATTGAAGCACAACTAATATAGTAATGATAGCTATTGAAGCACAACTAATATAGTAATGATAGCTATTGAAGCACAACTAATATACGACCCTACCTAATAAGTAACTGAAATGACACTGTTAAAATTTATACATATATTATTAAAGGTGTAATGCCTTTTGCTAATCGTAGAAATGTGAAAAAAGATGATTTTTCGTCTAAAACAAGATCGTTTTTTTGAATTGATTTCCGGGGCCTTATCATGTTATTGTAATACTTACAATGAAGTAGTTATTGTCCTCATCCACACGATAACATTGGCTAAATTGACAAGGAGCTACATCTCGCTTTGTAAAAAGTAGAATAAATCCAAACTAGGCGAAAACATTGCGTGAAAAGGCCACAAAAGATATATATATATATATATATATATATATATATATATATATATATATAAACACACATATGTGTGTAAAATTGATATATACATATTCCTATAGAGACAATTGAACGAGTTATTCGATTCGAAGACAAACTCCGGACCTAAATTACTAATTTACGCATATTTACCACAATTGTTGTTATATTGAAACGAAACTGTATAAATAAACTACTTCGGCCTAAGAGAGGTCTCCGGACTCAAATTACTAATTTCCTCGAACTGACCGCAATTTTTGTCATATTGCAACGAAACTATAAATAAACTAAACCGGCCAATAGAAGGGGGGGTCCCCGGACACAAATTACTATTTTGGCCCTATCGGCTGTTCCTTGCAACTATGCTCGGTAGACAAGATGCTCCACCAATGAGGAACACGTGTTTAAAAAAAATATGAAACGGTGCAATCTTTAGGTAAAACTCAAACGTTTCATAACAAGTTCCATTCGTTGTATTCTCCGAATCTCAAAAGTCTCCCTTATTTCTTACTACTACCACAAGTTTGCTCTACTCAATCGTTGTTTGTACTTCCTTGTTGCAGTTTTTTATCAAGTCATCCGCTCGCAATGTTCTTTAGACAAGTTTCAACTCCTCAATTTCAAATCCTCTTTTTACTTCCGTAACCCTTGTTCCTGTACAACTGATATTTAATTTCTTCCCATCGTACAGATACATTTGAAAACTTTTTTGTTCCTGCTGCTACTTGCTTGGAAATTCCTCAGCAACCACTTCTTGACCCAAGAAGTTTCTTCTGACTTCCACCAGTACTTTTCATTTTCCTTCTAATATTACTTCTTCTTCTTTCTCTATCTCCATTGTGCCCTTTTGCGTGGAGTGAATTAGCCTCGACCCATCTCTTGAAAAGCTGTCTATCCTGGGCTATTCTTTTTGCTTCAGGCACAGAACTGCCCTTATCTCTTATTATCCTCTCGTTATGGCTTTCATAAGTGTGCCTTGATCAGCCTACTGGTAACTTACCGTACGGTCTTGTCTCCATCAGCCACTTTACTTTCCTGTCATCTCCCATATGGCTAACATGACCAAACCACCTTAGCTGGCGTTCCAGGAGATTATCTTTTACTAGCCTCATGCCTAGGTTTTCTCGGATAATTTCAATTTTCACGCAGTCCCGCCTAGTTTTGCCTGCTGCTCTCCTGAGATACCTCATCTCTGTGCTTTCTGTGCTATACAGGAGTACTGCGAGAAAAAAAGTCTTAAATATTCGAACCTTGGCTGATCTGCCTACTTCCTTTTTTCCAAAGAATGTTTTGGATAGTTGGTAGAACACACCATTGGCCTTCTTGAGACGGTCCAAGACCTCCTGGTCGATTCTGCTGTCCTTGGCTACGATCGTTTCCAAGTACTCATAGTGGTCTACAACTTCCAACCGCTCTCCATTGCAGGTAATGTTGAGGTTCTCAATCCTATTCCTACCAACATGCATTATCTTGCTCTTTACAGGATTGACTGTCAAACCTTTCCTTTTGAGTTCTACATGCCATTCATTAATAGTTGTTTAGAGCTTTTCAAGACTTTCCGCCACTAAAACTATGTCATCTGCATAGATAAAGGTTTGTACAAGTACTGGGATGAGATTCCAAATTCCCACTGGGGTTTTAGGAGTTCTCCTTTTACAAATTTTCCACACTTCATCCATAACTACATTAATAGAAGAGGGCTTATGCTATCTCCCTGCTTAACTCCCTTATGGAAATGGAACGGGGCCGACTTCAACCCATTGAGGCGAACAATCCCCTTTGGGTTTTGGTAAACTGATTTTATGGCCTTCATCAGGTTTGGAGGGACTCTCTTCTGCTGCAGTACATTCCAAATCTCGCTCCGTGGGATTGAATCAAAAGCCGAATTTAAATCAAGAAAAACCAAAAATATGTTTTTTCCCCTATCCAAGCCTTTTCTAATACCATTCGCAGAGAGAAAATATGATACTGAGTTTGCCTTCCAGGTCGAAAAGCTGCTTGCTCCTCCTCTATATCTTCCTCCACAAAGCCTCTTAGTCTCTGCTCTAAAATTCTTGTGTATACTTTTTATATGACTAAAGATAGACAAATAGGCCTGTAATTGCTAAAGATGGTTTGGTTTCCCTTATTGTATAGTGGAACGATTATATTTTCCTCCCATTCTCTTGGTACCCTTCCTTCATCCCAAACCTTTTGAAAAAAATTCTGCAGTGCTTTTTTTAGTTCTTCTCCCCCGAACTTTACCATTTCAGGCGCAATATCATCGACTCCAGCAGCCTTCCCTGATTGTATCCCTTCCTTTTAGTCTAATATTATACTAAACCAATTTAAAGTTTTATTTTTACTTTGTGAAACTTTCCTATTTTTCTGTTATTCCTAAAGGACATTCGTCCCGAAATGACATTTTTGTTTTGTGTCATTTTATTAAAAATCCATCTGTGTAGGTTTGTGGATAACTCGTTGTCAACTCTGAAATGAACCTTATAATTTAATTTCGAAATCATCATATTCGTTTATACACTTAATGGGTCCTGTGAAATTATTCAACAGCAATTTACGACACGAAATGTTTGGTTGAGAGAAAATACAAGAAAAAACGAGAGCCCAATTAGCGAGGTGAGATTGGCATACGTTATATCGCGTGGGGTTGTTTTTGAGAGAGAATTCTTTTTAATAATAAATATTCACTTTATTCGTTTTGCTGAATCTACTATTCAAATTGTCTTCAAGGGCAATTCTGTCAAGATTTTTACTTTTAATATCGGGACTATTTATTAAAAATGCATTGGTCCTACTATTTTCTGAATTAGATACAAAAAATCAAAAAACTCTAAATCAAATTTCTTTTTGTGTTGTCCATTACTTTAAGAACAGTGTGGTGCAGATTGTCAGTTTTACAGAAGCCTTTCCTGAAATATCACGCATAAAAAGCAAATCATCCAGAAGCGACAAATTGAATTATTAATAAATAAATAAACTTCTTAAAATATCAATAAATAAATAAACAGTGTTTGTTTTTTTTAATAAAATCAACAAAATAAGTAAGAAAATGCATTAATATGAAATAAATGATTATTAAATTATTTTTTTCACCTTTTAGTCCAAATATTTCTGTGGTGTCTTTCAAAAGCTTGCGTATTTAATGTTCTAAAAAAAGACCGCATCTCATTAAAGTGTCCTCATCGTCCTTTGAAGTTTGAATTCAGCCTTATTTTTTCTTTTCCCCTGTTTTTTTTTTCACATTTTTGTATAGCCATCCTTTCTGGGAGTTTTTGCTGTCGCTTTTAAAAGCCTAAATTCGTCTCAAAGGTGAAGCGTGCATGGAGAGACTCGGAGGTAAGCCTGCTTTTTTAGTTGCAAAAGAAGGCTTTTGTGTAGGTTCGTCATTTATATAGACAATCCCTCTCTCCTAAAACAAAATAAATATTGAGAATTCTCTACATTTAAAAAAAAAATATTTCCCGAATCTACAATTTTTATATTTTTATGAAGCTAAACAACTTCAGTAATAACTCCAAATACGATTGAGTTAGATCTATTCCAAATATGAATACGTGTTATAATATTATATATATCAATGACATTATGAATCAGTCCTCATCTGTCATAGAAAAAGATATATAAGTAATTAAACCTACTTCATTTTTTTTTCTCTACATCCTTTAGTGATGGAAAAATATCGGATTTCTGAAAATATATTTTTTATAGGAATAACTAAATTGATCTAGATAAAGTGAGACCTTAACTAGGATGTAGATCAATTGTTACACACTGGGACCCACAAGTAATGTTTTAATATGTTTACAAAAAATGTTGATCACCTTAATATTGACTCCTCCTGAGTCAGTGCGGGCGAGGTGGTTTCTGTTAGTGCAACGGTTCGGGCGGTTGTCATTTTTTTTGTTAAAGATCTATTTCAATTTTGGTGAGAATGTGAGCTGAGACTGCAAAGAACAATGCAGGTGTAAATGTTTTTTTTGTTGGGGAAGACACCAACATTTTAATTTTAAGGCGAGTAAAATGAGCTGCTTCATTTTAAAGCATCAGATAATACAGAAGAACAATAGTCGATGCTCCCTTCTGCGTTTCCAACCTTAACCTCCATAAATACCTCAATATCCCACTCGTTAATGATGTTGTATTATCCAGATTCCAACGTTTCCATCCTAAACTTTCCACTCATCAAAATTTTGAAGTCCTCTCCCTATCAAGTGCCACCCACCCACTCTCTCCACCGAGGCGACTCTAAAGACATTGGCCTAGAGATCTGCTGCAGAGACCAAGTGAATTGTTAGCAATGGCTTTCTCTTTATTCAAGTGCGACAATTTTCTGTGGCTCACTGATCTCCCTTCGGCTCCAGCCACTGGTCGGAGCAGAAGGGAGCTTGTGTAGGCACCTCTCAACGTCATCTGAGCGTCTTTCTGGCGTGAATCGAGGATGAAGTTGGGAGGCCTTGAGCACAGAACCTTCATATTGTATCATTTATCATATTACCAGATTTATTTATATACAGGACGTAATAATCAATAAAGATATATATATATATATATATATATATATATATATATATATATATATATATATAAAACAAAAGATATTACAGATGTTCTTTGACAACTCGCATATTCATACATTTAAGCTGATTTTGGAAGTTATGTTCCATATTTGCCTAATTACAAGAAAAATAAAGTGTATAATCCTTAGTTTTAAGATATGAACTACATATAAATGACAAACTATAATTTATTAAACAAAGCATCATGGAAATATGTAAAATTATCTGTGATTATTTGCTTGAGACTGGTTTTTGGTACTTTTTGACGTTTTCCAAATAATTTCGTACAGTAGTTCTTCACTCACCAATTTTGAACAAGAATATTTTTCTGAGCTATAAGTATCTACCTACTAACAACACAACCATCACACCTGACACTTTCACGGAAGAATAGGATTTACTGATGCTCTATAAAGGTTTTATACTTATTTTAAAGGCAATACTTTGTCTTGAAATATACGAACAGTGTAAGATTTTTCTACAATACAAAAGTGCGTGTGCACTCACTGAAACATCCCCTATACTGTTATTCGCCCAAAAAAAATGAATAATTCTAATAAGTCAAATATTAAAAGGATAATAATTTTCGTAAACCAGCAAAATTAAATTTAATAATAATATTTTTATTTTGAGCACTTTGTAGAGGGAATATATATTAGGAATAAGTTATTAGAGAAATGGAAAATTATCCGATCAACCAGAAGTAATATGTTAGCGAGAATATTTATGGTTGAATCCTGGCCTTCGGCTAGTAGAAAAACCCATAGAGAAGAAATAGTTCTAACACCACTCAGGCTAGGTCAGTATCCTCATCCCTTCTTGCTAGCAATTCCTACAGCTAACTGCAAAGCTTTCTCGTATTATGCCAAACATTTAGGAAGAAGTGGAAAAAATTAAAGCTAAAAGGGTTACCAAATGAAATATTGGCCTGAAAACTCATTTCATAATGTTGTGAAATTTTTTAAAGAACGAAGTCTTAACCGTTCAATATAAATTCCGCAAATTAACTCGGTAAAACATATTAAATTTAGCACTTTGATAATTGAGAAGATATGGTCGACCGTTCAGAAGTAGGAAGCGTAGATCGTCGGGGTTTCGGTCAGTGTTCTTATTCAATAAAACACATTTTATATGCTAAAATGTATATTTATTGCCGCCAACGTTTCGGCTTGCTATACAAGCCATCTTCAGGGCTGTAAAAACATATATGGTGTAACAATCGTAAGGACAGAAACAATAACAAAAACAATAAAAAAAAGGCTAGAAACATTAACATAAATATGAGTACCTATATGCTTGAAAATATAAATATAAATATATATATATATATATATATATATACACACATATATATACATACATACACATATATATATACACATACATATATGTATACATACACACACATATATATGTATATATATATATGAATATATATATACATACATACATATATATATATATATATATATATATATATATATATATATATATATATATATATAAAGTATAATAATAGCAATATAAATAAATATAACTGTATAGTGACATACCTATTGCTAGAAACATTAACATAAATATGAGTACCTATATGCTTGAAAATACAAATATAAATATATATATACATATATATATATATATATATATATATATATATATATATATATGTATATATATATAGTATAATAATAGCAATATAAATAAATATACATGTATATGGTATCCAAGCGAATACATATGTATTTGTGTGTATGTATACATATATGTATGTGTATATATATATGTGTATGTATGTATATATATGTGTGTATATATATATATATTTATATTTATATTTTCAAGCATATAGGTACTCATATTTATGTTAATGTTTCTAGCCTTTTTTTATTGTTTTTGTTATTGTTTCTGTCCTTACGATTGTTACACCATATATGTTTTTACAGCCCTGAAGATGGCTTGTATAGCAAGCCGAAACGTTGGCGGCAATAAATATACATTTTAGCATATAAAATGTGTTTTATTGAATAAGAACACTGACCGAAACCCCGAAGATCTACGCTTCCTCCTTAAATTTAGCACGGTTATTAATTCAAAAATAAGTTTTTGTAGGAGGCTAATCGATTAGTGTCGATAAAATCATATCAGGAATTAAAAAGGCCTTCGCTAACCAGCATATTCAGTCCACCAGGACATAGTTTGTTCGGAGAAATTCATCAGGCTACGGCTACTATGGATGCGAATTCTGAAGAAAATTTGTTGTGAAAATCTTACGATTTCGGACCAAGTCGTCCGAACAAACGAACACCTGTTTTCCAATGAGAGTGTTTTCAGTGGAAGCGACGATGACGTCAGAACATACACGAGGTCGTCAGAACCATTTAACCGTTCAATTCTTATCAGAACACAATTTCGTCAGAATTCGCATCCATATTATCCGTAGCCTTAGTACACAATCGCAACGCTTACGTTTTTGCCTTACAAGGCACACGTATTATAGGTGAATATAATTAAACAATTTCCGTGATTTTATTTATAACCGTTGTCGACGAAAATGAAAAAGAAAAAAAAATAGATTTTTACTGGTATTTTGAATATATTTTTATAAACCCCGAAACCGATTAAGAAATCGTAGTAAATCTGTAGCATTTATTTGAAAGCTTATTACATTTCTTACCCAGATATTCAGCAGTAACTACCTGATGGTGTCCATTACAACCAAGATCCTAAGTTTGTACATAAGAATCCTTATTCAATTTTTACGTAATACAGAGTAAAACCTAACTTCTAAAGAACCAATATTATTTTTTTTAAAAAATCATTTTCATGAGATACTCACGACGCTTACCGTGTTTCGTTCAATTTTTGACCACTATTATGCTGTTAAAAAAACTCATTAATCCTTTGCTATGGGATTGATTAATTTATATATATATATATATATATATATATATATATATATATATATATATATATATATATAAATATGTTTACGGAATTTTTTGCGGTGTCAAGGAGGTGGGATCAATAAAGATTTGAAAACATTTTTCAAAAGTTCTTTCATGATTGCAACCTTCACAGCTACAATCGTTTAACCTAATAAAATATCTTTTACAATTTTCAACAAATGTACGACGCATTTCTACTCGTTAATGATCAGTTGTTTAGGGAAAAAAAACTGTAATAATTGCAGTTAAAAATGAAAATGAAAACTCATTAAAACTCAAATGAAAATGAGTATTGTAATTAACACCCATGTTTTTCTAACGTGGCAGTTAATTAAGAACTTGAAAGATTCAAAAATAAAGGCATTAAAAAGAGTTTAAATTAGCGCTTTCAAAAGTTGGGCTAAAGTTCGTCAGCTTGAATTTTGATTAGAGAATATTGAAAAGAGTGGGCAATGAAAAAGAAACAACAAAAGTAATTGAAATTCAAGTTAAACATATCAGAGATAATATAAACTTTTTGTTTTCGTTTTATTATATTTCATGCATTTCCAATAACTGCTTGAACGAAGGGTGTCCTAACGAATCATTTATTTTTTTTTTTTTTTCTATTTTTTTTACGGCGCACAGTGGTTTCAAATCCAGCCATTTTGGTGCAAAAAATACTTTGAGTGGACGGATTGCCTTCAAACTCGGCATGATGTTTATTGAATGGTTGAAAAGGTGTTTTATGAGGATTATGACAAAATAGGTAAGGGTGAGGGTGGGGGTAAGAGGGAGAGTGGGAGGTGCTTCATAGCTTTTCAATTGCTTTTCGTTGAAGGATTTTGTTCAAATCTTGTATGATGTTCATTGAAGGGTTGAGAAGGAGTTTTATGAGGAATATGACTAAATAGGAAAAGGTTGTGATGGGGTTGAGAGGCCGACCCCTTTTCCCCGAGCTTGTTGAGGGTATGGCATCCACATCGCCAGTAAGAAAAGTAATTACTACTTCCAACCACGATGAAAACTTGGATTCAAATATAGATTTATCCCTGGTAGTCTTCCTTCATCTGGCCATGTAATTTGAATATCAAATTTTGAGTGTTTTTCTAACACGGTCATCTTCTGTAAGACCAAATGCTTGGACCGCCCTTCTATAAAAAATTTCAAACGATTTTAAGTAATTATGAGCTCTCCAAAATCTCTTCTACGTAGCATCTCTCTTAAAAAAAAATAAGAAATAAATAAATACAAATTTAAAAAAGGTGTCTTTTGAATTATTTTTTCTGTAATGGCACTTCTATATTTGGAGACCAATAATCTATTATGGACTAAGTGACAAAAAAACAGTTAACAATTTTAATAACGTTCAAAGTGCCAGTTTATACGTATAGAACCCCAGTGCCCAGACTTTCATACTTTTATACAAAAATAAAAATATCACTCTATAATAATTTTAAGAAATTATTCAGACTTATTCATGGAAATATTTCACAAGATGTAGCACATTATAGATGATTTGTCTTCATTTAAAAACGGTGCAAATCAGAGTTTCATTTATTACAGCATAATAAAAAAAAGGAAATTTACCAAAATCTGTCCTTTACTTCTTAGAAAAATCGGTTCGAAGAAATCTATGTGCACTAGACCTTCACTCAAGAACAACACAAGGAATACTGACCCAAATTACTCCAAATTAATTTGACCTCTGGGTAGGGGTCATCTGCCGGCATATGAGGGTCAGGGCTACCTGCTACCGCAGCAGGCAGCGCACCGAGCCTAGGTTTTCCCCATAAAATTCCCTCCCAATACCAAAGGGGCATCGAGGGGCAGACAAACCTTACATATTCTGCTAAAGGAATGTAAAGGCTACAAGCTGGCACAAATAAATCCGTGACTCCTCGCGATGCTGATGTTTAAAACCTTTCTAAATTTCACATAGGTGTGTTAAAAAATACTTAACTTTAAAAATCTGTAACCCAACTTCATATTAAGATATTTCGATCGTTTTGTCATATTTATGTAGTCCATCCATGGTACCTTTATTACAGAAAAAATTATAAAAATAAAAAAAATATTATGGCATATTAATTGACTAGTATCCTAGGGTTGCAAATAATGCTTGAGCAGACATGTATAGAAACGCCATTTTTGAACCGTCTCAGAGACTAAATGGATGGACAAAAAATTAAAATATCTTTATTAATATAATATATTGTTACTTTAGAACCTTCTAGACATGTTTTGGTGTTTCTTAAAAAATGTTGGGTTTTTCGATTTTTTGCACCATGATGGCTGGAATTGGACCACAGTGCGGCGCATCGACTTCCAGGCCTTTAGCGCCTTACATTAATATTATTTTTAGTTTTCGGTCGGATAGCGTCTTTCTCTTCTTTTATTTTTATTTATTTTATTTTTTTATTTTTTTATTTTTTGTTTTTATGCGCAGCGACATCTCCCGGAACCCACCATATCCCGCATGAGAATCTCAGGCATTAGCCCTCACCTTGACCACGGGGAGACTGTTTTGTTATTGTCTTCGATTTTTTTCTGTTTTACTTTCTTTTTTGGGGGGATTAATTTGACGGCGTTTATTTCTTCAATGCGCTAAACTATTTATAATCTTCCCTTAATCCTTTTTTATCTATACAAGGGTGTTAAACTTTAAATAATAAATCTGTACCCGGAGGTAAAGGGCACCATGTCCATTTTAGCACTTTCCTCCGAAGGAAAGTAGCTATTGAGGTTGGACTCATGACGGAATTTTTAAAAAATTTCTTCAAATCTTTATCGATCCTACCTATTAGACACCGAAAATGACCCCCGTTAAAATTTATATATATCTATATATATGCATATATATATATATATATATATATATATATATATATATATATATATATATATATATGTCTGTTAACACGATAGCGGCCAGAGTTTTTGTTTTTTCGTCACGAAACTTGGTATATAGCATTCAAGTAGCAAACGATTGATCGAGTTTGTTAACCACCAAAGTCGGTCCACCGGAAGGGGGGGGGGGTTTACACCGAACCCAAAACACTAATTTGACTATGTCAGCCGTAATATTTGTTATATTTCGACGAAACTTGGTATTCGTAGTGGTAATATAGAGAGAAAAGTGAGATATAAAAATGAACTAAATCGGTTCATTAGAAGGGGGGGGGGGGGGGGTTACTCCCGACCCACAATACCAATTCGCCACTAGGAGCCGTGATTTTTGGTATATTTCGACGAAACTCGGTATTACTGGTGGTAATCCACAGGTAAATATGTGTTGTAAAAATAAACTAAATCGGTTCATTAGGAGGGGGGGTTTACTCCGGACCCACAATACCAATTCGCCACTACCAGCCGTGATTTTTGGTATATTTCGACGAAACTCGGTATTCGTAGTGGTAATCTACAGGTAAATATGTGTTGTAAAAATAAACTAAATCGGTTCATTAGAAGGGGGGGGGGGTTTACTCCGGACCCAAATTCCTAATATACTCATACCCAAATTCTGAGGAAAGTGCTTAGTTATGCAGCTCCTGCGTGACGGACTTTTTTTTATGAAATTGACTTAACAACATATTCTTAATGTGGATTTTCGATCCTTATAATGGTTTAGATATATCCTGTTCCCATGAATACACTAAGATTAAATACTGAAAAATAAAATTATGTCCTTTTTCATTAGAGGTAAAATACACCATGTGGTGAAATATGGTTTGTTTGACTATGATCGAAACTTCCAATTGCCTATATATGCCAATAACAATGTGAAGAATTTTCTTTAAACTGTTTCTAGAAGTAAAAAAGAAAGAAATTTTAATAGTTGAAAGTTATGGAAAATTGGCTCTCCTGAACAATTACAACTATGTGACACGGTGTCCTTTACCTCTGGAGTACAGGAATATACTTGAATGAAATTGATCGCTTTTGTGATTTTTTTATAACAGCTTACATCGAGTGGAAGAAACGTTACTATAAATACGCATAATTTTATAATATTTTATCCTAAACAAGTTTCTTATTCCAAAGAAAGCAGAAGCTTGGAAACATTAATGAAAGGACGGAGTTTTCTCGGCCCCCCTTTTTTTTTATTAAGCAGAATCCGTGTTAACACTTGTTTCGGTGAATCTTAAAGAGAAAACTCTTCATTTTCTACTTCCTTAAACTTCCGAATATTCATCTGCTCTTCTACCTCAGTTTCACTTTTGAATAATTTAATCAGCTATAGGAGTGGGAGGGTAGGATTTCCGCGGGCAGGTCCGGCATTTCACCCCTAATTAAATATGAGGGATCCTTCGCCCTCGGGAATGCGGTCAGACTTTTTAATCTTATTTGTCAGAGATGGAAGGATTGGGAGCGAATAAAAAATTGAGAAAAAAGAAGAAAAAGGGAGGAAGAAGAGAATAAAGAAGAAAATGAAGGGGAGGCGGCTGTCGCTAACGACTCAAGCAATTAAACGAGTTTTTCCTAACTCTTTTACCGTAGAGCTCCCCCCCCCCCACCTACCCGCTTCTTGTCTAGAATTTAACACCCGATAAATTACCCACCGATGCATAGACATTTTCATGCTTTTAGACGCATACAGTAGGAGCTATCAGTTGAAAAAGCTTTTAATAATAAACAATGTTCTTACAATGAAATTGGCGATGTTTGTATTTTCCGCAAAATATAACACAAGTATATCGCAATAGTATTTCTAAAGTGACACAACTCTCAAAAATACTCAACTGAATATTTGTCAGTCCCGCGCATGTAAGGAGAATAGTATAAAAAACAGGAATAGTGACACAAGTGCCCTTTGGCGTACAAGCCCTGAAGCTAGGTACATACAGTTTTGATGGTTGATAAAGAGATATTTATCAATGTCTTTCATAGTCATAACTGAAAAACAGCGAATTTTAAGTTGCGTCACTTTAAAAATAATATTGCGTTATGTCTACTACTAAGACTAAAGTAATAACGGTATAATTTGACGAAACTAGGTAATCCTACTGCTTTTTCGCGTAAAACGTATTCCGGGTTTGGAATTTGAAAATCTTGTAGTTCCCAAACTTTTTTTTATTTTTGGTGAATATTTTTGCATATAAAGGGTAAGTCTACCCACATCCATGGCGAGCTGATAGTTTTGGTTAAAACAAACAATTGTAAGCCCATACTGGCTAATCCCAAAGTTACGCGTTTTCTAAATATTTAATATTTTTAGCATTTAAAAAAAAGGCACTCTTTCTTCTGGCTTAGGGTTTCTTTTGGTAAAAAACTCCTTTGTGAATGAACCTACACAAAAAAGTACAATACAAAATTGTAAAATAAGAAACAACCATAAGCCGTAAACAATAAAATAATTTTCGTTTACGTCAAACAGCAAACAAAGCGGCGGCAATAACTTAAAGTAAATTGTATTTGTTTAAGTGCAACTTTATTTCCCTCTGTTTATCTGTTTGTCACGATTCGTTTCTACGAATTATAAACATTTTACATGACTATTCTATTTTTGTGTAGCTTAATAAACAGATGCGATTTTAGTATTCCTTTCTTGAAAAGCTACTAATATTTTTTAAGAGAGATAGAATTGAAGCTGCCGGTTTGAGGAAAAAATAATAATGTAAATTTTGGGGCAAAAATGTCGTAGTTTTATTTAATTAATAATAAAACTCAAATGCTATAAATAATCAAGAAATACCCAAAACCGGAGAAAAAGTCACTTAAAGAAAAAAAATAAATAAAGCATCCTAAAATAAACAATAAACAATACCTTGAAAACATGTAACTTTTGGATAAGGCAATAAGGCCTTAAAATTGTTTGTTTTGGCCAAAACTATCACCTCGTTATGGATATATATATATATATATATATATATATATATATATATATATATATATATATATATATATATATGTATATATATATATATATATATATATATATATATATATATATATCCATCTTCCTGTACTCACTAAGCGATACTGGGAGGCTCGGCGTCAAATGGCTCAGCCGCCACCAACGGGCATTGGATAAAATAAAATAAATATAAATATATATATATATATATATATATATATATATATATATATATATATATATATATATATATATATATACACTTTTCTTGTTTCTACTTCTATCAGGGGTCGATAAAGCAATACATTCTTTGTTCACATTTACTACTTTATTTGGTATGTTTCGCCCGACAAGTTTCGTGCCTTTTCGCATTTCTTCAGGGGCTTTCCTTATCAGGACAAGCTTGACAACATGACGAGAGGACCTCCCGATAAGGAAAGCCCCTGAGAGTGTACTGCTTTATCGACCCCTTGCCAGAAAAAGAAACAAGAAAAAGTGGAAAATATGTATCGGGTCATCTTTTATGTATATATATATATATATATATATATATATATATATATATATATATATATATATATATATATACATTCTTTGTGTTAGTTAAATCATAAAAAACATTTTAAGTTTGGACATATTTTTGGATACCTGCTAAGGCAAAATAATAATAATTTTGTTTTATTTTTGATTGATTTTGTTTTGTTTTGTTTTCCAACATGTCAGTCTAAATGCTTTTGGCAGCGTGGGGCAGATTGATATTTGATGTCCGTCTCCAAATGGAAAAACTTTTCTTGTTATTGAATTCTGTATCATGGGGTTGACATCATAAGCGTATTTCCTCAGTGTGGAGGGAGTGTACCAAAAGTATAGGGCAGTAAAATAAGAGCAGGAAATGTAACTCATTAGGTACCAGTGAGAATATAAAGGCTTCAAAATTCGGTAAAAGGTAAAAGGCCAAATTAAATTAGTGTTGTTAATTGCTCTGGGATGTAACTGGATGTACTGTGGAGCACCTCTTACATAACTGGTTGGCACGGAAAATATGTAAATTGGTTTTCAATTTTAATAAAGGGGAACAGAATAATTTTGTTACTGCTCTTTATTTATAGCTCCAAACGATTTAGTAAGTGTGTTTTCCCTTTAAACAGACAAGTACTTGTTCGTCGATGGTCGATATTGTTATGATGTGATTGTTGGAGATAAATAAGTCAAACTAAATAAATAAAGAACTTTTTATTTCTAACAGAGCACTTGCAAGTGCAAATCATATGTTGAGTGCCTGCTGAAAGAACGTAGAAAAAAGGCCAACATAAAAATCATCATGTTAATACCAAGATACTTTGCTGTGATACATCCCTGCAACATTTGTTATACAAATTCCTGAATGTTGACACGCCCAAATTTATTGCGGAAGTGTATGTTTCGGGACAGCCTTTTTGCGCAACTTTGTGTCGAAGTCAGGACTAGACTAAAGATTCGTTGGAGAATTTCTAGCTGCTTACAATGAACGTACCGATATAGAACCTGCCTAACAAGACTTACAAATAAATCATAAGGGAGTATTAGAGAGCATATTTGTGATTCTGAAGGAGAAAGCATACAAAGGACGAAGGGCGTGCAGGAATAAATCAAACTGAAATCCTTTAGGCCTGTCCTGTGCATCCCCTGTCGTTTTTAGCACCGGGAGCTAAGCTTGGTGTCCGTTCTTACGGACCACCGTAGAGAGCAAGACGGCTGGCATAGACCCACTTTCTACAAAAGATATTAACGTTAAAATTTTATAGAAATGGAGTGAGGCTAGTAAATTGAATCTCCAAGATTTTTTAATACGGGCAAGATAGAACATTACTTCTACATACGGTGTACCAGGAGCCTCGAAAGGGCTCAATGGAATATATTTGGTCAATCTTCTTACGTAAAAAAAAACCTTATAAATAATTAGGTGAAATTTCGTAGAAGGTAGAAAAATAATGTCTCTCCACTGTTTTTCAAAGTATTTATTAGCAAAAGCTTTTCGAGAACATGGTTCTCATCGTCAGTGCATCTACAATTTTCACAAAAACACGCATATATTAATTACAGAAATATTTATAAGTATTCTTCTTACTAAAGCTATGACAAATAATGTTACCTATTATTCCACCGGTAGTACTGCTAACAGCCTCTCCGAACAGGTGTGAGGTAATGAGACTATTCCGGGTGAGCAGAGTATATATATTGACGTTGGATATTGGAGATCACAAGAATCAAGGTTGTTGAACCAGAGACCACTGAACATACATCACAGAATTAGGTGAAAGTCGAAATTTTGAGAATTTATTTACAAATTCGAATGGCACGTTTGTCCTCATGACGCTAATATCTCGTATGTTTTAGAGATATTTAAAAAAGAAACGTAATAGTTAATCTTTAATAAAGCGAAAATAACAATTCCATAAATTCCGATATGCTGTCGATCAATAGAACCGACACACTAATTCTCAATATGTTTTAAGGTTGATGTTCTGGTAGCCTTAATATTTTTGCAACTATTGTTTTTGTTTGGTTTGGTCTGTTTGATGATTTGGGTTAGGTTTTCCCGATTTTGTTGTGTCGCCCATGCATGCTTACCATTCATAATGTACAGCTGTTACCCAGTGTGCCAGGCTACACTTACTTTCTGCCTAAGACTCTCCCCTTATCAAGATCTACCTGTATACCCAGGTACGTAAAAATCGGCCAAACGTTGTGAATTTGTTTATATCTGTCTGGTGCTGTCTGGAACAGCCAACAGAGGCCAGCACCACATCAATTCATATAACAGCCCACAGAGGCCAGCACAATAGCCTGCGAGTAGATAGCTCTTATCAAAGAAAGGCCAGCGCTCCTTAGTTAGACCGTGAATGTTGATATAAAATTGAAATAAACTGCATTACATGATTATATAATGATGTGAAGTCATCAATGAGTTGGAGTTATTCTAATTATCAAGAATATCAACATATAAATTTGAGACATTATTCAAAAAGGCTGTCGATTCAAAATGGCCTTCAGAATCTGAATGGTTCAGTGTAGCCAATTTTTCTTGAACCTTTTGACCAAATTTTGAAATTTGACTATTTTGACCTAGCCTAGGAGATTTCCCGTATCAAGACCTACCTTTGTGCCACGTTTTGTAAAAATCGATCAAACGGTGTATATTTATATAAGGAACAACCAGACATACGGACAAACAGACAGACACGTGATTTATATATATATATATATATATATATATATATATATATATATATATATATATATTATTGATGTTTTCCGGTAGTGGGATTGCTTAATTCCACAAAAATTTGTGGGAAGACTGAACTTAGATTCACCCTCTGGGATATATATACATAGATTAGTGTTTTTTTGCTTATTGTATGTATGTTTTATATTTTTTCTGGTCATTATTTATTAATTAAATTATTATATATTACTATCCCGTAATTAGCATCTCGAAACCACTACATTTACTATAATTTTTATATTATTTTATTTTTATTTATTTCTTCCAAAATTTACCTTCTTTTGGCAACTTATGGCTCAGGAAATATTTCGAAAAATAATTATTAACAAATTAAGTTTCTTTCGTTCGATATCCCCAGTCGTAACACATATGTATGGATTCAAAAAGCTCCAAGCTTATGTCCAGTCATTTTTTTTT